>CM029602.1:59734660-60139818 GCA_017311375.1 Mytilus coruscus
CACCAGATTAACAACAGTTCACAAAACACAACATAAAAGTTAAAGACTGACAAATACGAACCCCACCAAAAACTGGGGGTGAACAATAGATAAACAACAGTACACAAACCACAACATAGAATTAAAGACTGAGCAATAGAAACCCTACTTAAAGCTGGGGTGATCTCAGGTGCTCCGGAAGGGTAAGCAGAAGATACCAATGGGGCATTCAAATTTCAAAGGTCGAAAACAAACGTACACCGCCATGGCAAAAAACACGAAAGACGACGAAAAGACGAACAAATCAACTAAACACTACAGAGAAAACTAATGACAATGACAGAGTGTCCGGACCCCCAAAAAATCCGGCGATGAAATCTGGTGCTCCGGAAGGGTAAACAGATCCTGTTCGTTATTTGGCACCGCCAAGATACTCATGGTAAGTACAGTTTCTGTGATAGGATTGTGGTAACGACAATTGGAATATATGCGTGGTCATCTGTAACACAGATATTCTATAATAGTCAATTAACTCCTTATGTCATTCGTAAAATTTTAGATGGGATGACTGTAACTTTATCATTTGGAACCCTTGGTTCAATAGCTTCCTTTTAAGCAGTAACCCTCTATCAAGGAAATTACATATGAATTATTAATCGGTGTCCAATGCAAGTTTGTTTAACCTGAAGTGTAGATGATAGATAAGTAAACAGTAGATATTTTACAAAGGAATTCAGAAAACATAACATTCATTAAGTTGTCGACATGATTAGGATTGTCAATATTGGTTAACCATAGTAAATACCGCAGTATAAATTGTTCTGATCATCTTATAGATAAAAATAATGTCATCTTAAATGTCAGAAAATTAATATGAGATCTTTTGAAATAATAATATATATTCTTTTATAAAACGAAGTAAAAGGATGATGGATAACCTAATGATATTAAATGTGAAAATAATCGCATTATATTGTCCTTTATCTGATGATACTCTATCCCATAAGAATATTTAAAACAAAAACTGGAAAAAAACTGTAATATCTGGTATGACGTATTGTCTAGGATAAGCAGTTATATTTTAGTACTACTTATCAAGTTTACAAGATGAAGACAAGGTTGGAAAGTAAAGTTGAACGGGGAAATACCAAATGTTTTTAAACACTGTTTATATGTTTCAAATATATTTTCTTTGGATTAGCTGCTAGAAGAGGCACAATTTTGACATGTTCAAATGTAAAAATAATGTGTAATTTTCATATGTAAAAATAATGTGTAATTAACATATGCATAGTTTGCTGAACTAAGTATATACAGGACAAAAAATACTTTTATCAACGTATACATGTTTATTCTAGTCTCATCTACTCCAAGAGAAGAAATCTTTTAGAATAACCTTTGAACACAATTTTTACATTCTACTTGTGTATTTTTTATTTGTGTTATATTTGAATTTCATAAGTAATTTTAAAACTGAGTTGTTGCTGCATAGTTATTGGACACATAGTAAGTACAATTCTTGATATTTGTTAGATATTAAAGGCGCTTTGTGTAATTAAAAAAAAGGATTTACTTCGTTATAGTTTGAAATTGTAATGTTTTGTTTTTTTTGCAGATAAATTAGCAGATCAAATTCTGATGCAATATATATGGTAGATAGTGTTTCTTTTAATTGGATGACGTCACGGTAGATCATCCGAGTCGATGTTTCTGGATATTTAAAGTTTTAACATTTTACTAGATTTGCACTATTTCAGTATTGTATTAGAAAAGGTATATCAGCATTGCGTTTGAAGAGTTACAAACGTCGATTCGGGATTTGACGGTAGGAACATTCAATCACAGTACAGATATTCCTTGGATTTTGTGTAAGAATATGGGTATATCAGAAGTTCTATTAGATCACTTGTCGGAGAAAAATAACGATACCATTCCCCCTTTTCAAATTCTTTGTGGTCGATGTCACTCCTGGTGGGTGTCACGTCCCAGAGGTACTCACCAAAACAGTAGTTAGCACTTAGCCCTCCGGTGATGACATGAAATATTATCGATCACTTGAAAACTGGCACTTTTTTGAATATTTGGTTTTCAAGGATCTTCAGTTTCCTCATTGAATCGACCGACCTTTATACTGTTTTGTTACGAACTCCACTTATAAGTTTTGTATAGACAAAACATGCTTCTTGCGTATGAAATTATAAGCCTGGTAACTTTAAGGAGTTTTACCCTTATTTTTAAGTTTGAGTGTTTACTATTAATTAAAACTCACAAGAACACGATAAGAGGACTACAGTGATATATTTCCTGCTTTAGCTTTAATCAAAATGAAAAAAAAATTAAAGGATTAATGACTTCTTGTTACATTGTTGCATCTTACTCCAACATTATATTAAAATAAGGAGATGTGGTATGACTGCCAATGAGACAGCTATCCAACAAAGCTATATAAAAGGCCCCGACATGAAAAATGTAAAACAATTCAAATGAAAAAGCTGAAGGCCAAATTTACAACAAAATAATTAACGAAAAAAAAAAAAATGACAGACATGAACATACGACAACCACTGAACTACTTTCATTTATTAAACCATCAAGTAAGTATTTGGTATAGACGATAGTCCATATCATTTGCTGTTATATATCAATTATAAGAGTACTGTGTTTGGCAAACCCAGTTAAACGGATAGTTGCGAACCAATTGTGTGATCACAAATTGATAGTGGAAACGCGACTTTGTTATTCATATTCTAATGCAATACCTGTAAAATGCGCGAAACAATCATTTGAAAACTTCCAGAAACGTCGACTGGGAATTGCGCAGCATTGTTGCCAATATCTCCGACCATCAACACTGAAATTAGCAGCAGAGTTACATTAACTAGTAAAAATGGCGTCACATATTATATTGCATTATAATTCCCATTTACAATGTTCAAATAATAATATTTCCTTGGCCCTCAATGTATAGGCTTTTTATTCTTTTACATCCGACACATGCTTGTGTTTCTGTTTGTATGCTTGAAATAACAAATGCTGCATATCGTCCTAATAAAGTCGTTCCAATTTTCAATGTGGATTTAATCAATATATTATATGTTCGTGTTTAGTTTAGATTTCTATGTTGTGTTTGTAGACTTTTTGGCCTTGTGGTCTTTTGGTCGTTTTCGATTTTTTACCTTGGCATGGTCAGTTTGTTTTATACTTAGGAGTTTAAATATTCCTTTGGTATATTCAGCCTCTCTTTATACATACCAATCGTCAGTCAACATAAACTAGTGAGAAACCTTTCTAAAGGCCTAGAGATGGTATTTTAAAGACCATAATTTTTTATGATATTGATACTGATCATGCATGCAGACAAGTATTACAGTGTGTAATAATTGGAATTTTCACCATTTCATAGTTTGGTATCAAACAAGAAGAAATATCAAAGGTACATAGCTGTTTAAAGATTTTCTGAGGCAAATTGTATATGAATATTTTTATTTTGCAAGAATAAGGAATAAGAAATGTAAATATATAACCGGGCTTTTGAATAATCAAAGATAAGGTTGAGTAAGGACTTTGTCACTTTTACGGTTCCTTTTTATACTTAGCAAAGTATAATAACCAAACGGGGTATTGTACATTGACATATCAAATATTGATTCCAAAATACTAAAATAATGTTTTCAATGGTTAAACGTTGACATTTATCACCATAACGCTGTTGTGAATGTAATTAAACATGTTTTATAATCAATCCATTCAAGTTTTGCTGCAGTTTTTGAATTGAATCGGTTAACAAAGATTGTTGCACTTCCGCATCCAATTATTGCTGTTTTCTGACATCCTCAAATTAAGTATTCTTCAAAGTTATAAGAGGCTTGGAATTATCAAAGATGAAGGAAGACATGCAACCATTTAACAAGATAAACGCTGGAATTAAAAGCTAATGTAACAAGTAACCTTGTATTCATTTACACAGGCATATAATTTACATTGTAAATGTATGATATCCCAGTCAACTGTTAAATATGCTATTGTTTAAGTTGGTTATTGATCAGTGTATTATTGTTTTGGTTGTTTTAATTCTAATTGCTATGCTATCCTTTATCTAATAGTCTCTTATGTTTTGCAGTTTATATCAATAACCACAATAGTAATTCGTTATGAAATTAACCAACGTTATTTTGTTATTGGGACATGAAAGTTCATCAAAGAACAGTATTACTCATATTAGACTAATGAAACATTTGTTCATATTTCCCAGTTTTCATATAAAAGTAAATTATATATTTTTTCCGAAAGTGTAGTATATGAGTTGACCTTGAAGTTAGATAATATTGGTTGTTTACAGCATATTGGATAAGTCAATCCACCAATTATGACCGATCGAACATCACATCAGCATATGTAAGATAACACCAAACAACCAATTAATACCAATCAAACACCCTATCAGCACATGTGAGATAGTCAACACACCAATACTGGATAAATCAACATCCAAGCAGCACATGTGAGATGACGTCAATCCACATATTTTATGACCGCTTAAAATCAAGCAGCACATGCGAGATAACATAAATACACCCATTAAGACCGATCCAACACCAAAGCAGCAGTACTAGTTATTGGGTAAGTCACTTCATCAATTATGACGGATAAAAATCCCTGCAGTATAGTGAGAAACAATTTTGGACAATCAAACATCCTAGCAGCACGTGTGTTATCCAACATGTGTTGATATGACGGTGATTGTTTAAAATTAACGTTATCTCACACGTGCTGCTCAGTAGGACAACCGGAAGCGCCTGAGTAAGGATTTCGGTGCTCAGTGATACGGTTCACTAGACGACGTTGTCAACACGTAATGGCGGCAAGAACTTGACGTTGATTTTGGCATTCAGGCTGATAAGTTAAATCATGTCATAATTTGATGCTTCAACATTATATATGCTACACGATAACTTAAAAGGTAAAGGCTTACTTTATATTTTTAGCTTAAATACTTTACAAATAAAAGTGCGTTCATGAAAATTTAGACGGCTCAAATGAAGTGATCTGAACTTAGGTGTAAAAATTTGTTTATGATTTCAAATTAACAAAATAAAACAACATTGATTTTGCATTGAATCAATAGCTTTTACCTTGTTATTCACCCTTGTGATATAGAAGCTGTGCATACATTTGCATGTGCATCTGAGAAAACAATCGAGCAGTAATTTCAAGTTGAATGCTTTGGGATATTCCATCAGACTATGAAAATGGATAACTAAGAAAAGAGATATCTGCATATGAAAAGACTCTTTATCATAGTGAAACTTATAATCATGTTCGGTAAAGTGAAATGAAAAGTTCTATTAAAACAAATAATAAAAAACTAATGTGCTCAGGAAGAGTAAGAATATCCCAATGTTGTTTTATTTTGTTAATGAGAAATCATTAACAAATCTTGCTTTCTACTTGTAAAATTTTGACACTTTATAAATTAGATAGATGGCATATCTATTAAAATTCCGTCTCAACCAAATTTACGTGTATTGTCCCGATTTATGTCTTCTAGTTGATATATTATTCAATAATAATTAATCACCAATGTCACATCATAAAACTACTGTTTTGTCAATTATTTCCTGATGACTAATATCTGAGGAAATAAGAGACCTTGGCTCAGGGATGGGCACGATTACTGACAAATGTAATCGATTAATAATCGATTACATGAAGTATTTTGTGCAATCGATTAATAATCGAGTACTCTGATTTTTGTATGTAACCGATTACAATCGATTACTTTATTAAAAGTAATACATTACTTTTCGATTATTATCAATTACATGCTACAAAATTATAAAAAAATAATAAAGAAAGTTGAACACAATTATGTTGCTCAACATATTTATAGTGAAAATTTAGAGCTTACAAAAACATCATTTAAAGAATAGTTTCCAAATGTTATGTTGACAGTTGTTAACCAGATGGGAGCTTACCAAGGATCCAAAATATTCAAAAATTATTGAAATTTTTGTTTTAAACATGAGTGAGTGTTGATAAAGTTCTTGCAATGACACGGACCATTACATCAATCACTTCTTTATATTTTCCATTTGCTCCATATTTCTTGCTGTTATACTGATTAAGTTTTGTTATTTGTTTTACTCATTATCTAGTAACTGGTATATTTTAATATAGTTTATCACAATGTTGGAAGATAAAATAAAATATATCAAAAGTAATAATCAACTCAGCTAATTTTAAAGACGAAAATTTATAATTTATAATTACATGCATGAATTTATCCTTTTGTTTGGATAATCTCCTAATTAAGGTGATAACACTCCCAATGGAGTAAAATTTATAACCTAGGGCAATAAATCTCACTTAATTAGACATACATCTAATTGAAATCAAAGCAAAGTCTGCATTTAATTGATTAAAAGTCTTTGATCATCTGATTAGTAAAGAGAAGAAGGCAATTAACAATTCTTTATTCTCTATTCAAAATTATAATCAATATATATTTTTAGTGTCAAAATGGTCTACATGTATCTATTACGTATATGTAAGAATAATAATCCCTTTCTTCATGATTAAGTACGAGCGTTAGCGAGTAATTATCAAAGTAAGGGATTATCATTCTCTTATAAACTTAAAATATTGTAAAGTGCTCAAGGCTCAAATAATCTATTTAAAATTAGTTTCATTGTCAGTGCAATGTTTATAATTGATGCATGACTTCCTTTTCGGCATGTCATTTATGGATTAGTTTTAGTGATGTAAGAATTTTCTTATCATTTGTGAAATATTTAAAACAAAACTGGAAAAAAACTGTAATATCTGGTATGACGTATTGTCTAGGATAAGCAGTTATATTTTAGTACTACTTATTAAGTTTACACATGCAGATGAAGACAAGGTTGGAAAGTAAAGTTGAACGGGGAAAATACCAATTGTTTTTTTAAACACTGTTTATAGGTTTCAAATATATTTTCTTTGGATTAGCTGCTAGAAGAGGCACAATTTTGACATGTTCAAATGTAAAAATAATGTGTAATTTTCATATGTAAAAATAATGTGTAATTTTCATATGTAAAAATAATGTGTAATTTTCATATGTAAAAATAATGTGTAATTTTCATATGCATAGTTTGCTGAACTAAGTAAATACAGGACAAAAAATACTTTTATCAACGTATACATGTTTATTCTAGTCTCATCTACTCCAAGAGAAGAAATCTTTTAGAATAACCTTTGAACACAATTTTTTACATTCTACTTGTGTATTTTTTATTTGTGTTATATTTGAATTTCATAAGTAATTTTAAAACTGAGTTGTTGCTGCATAGTTATTGGACACATAGTAAGTACAATTCTTGATATTTGTTAGATATTAAAGGCGCTTTGTGTAATTAAAAAAAAGGATTTACTTCGTTATAGTTTGAAATTGTAATGTTTTGTTTTTTTTGCAGATAAATTAGCAGATCAAATTCTGATGCAATATATATGGTATGTAGTGTTTCTTTTAATTGGATGACGTCACGGTAGATCATCCGAGTCGATGTTTCTGGATATTTAAAGTTTTAACATTTTACTAGATTTGCACTATTTCAGTATTGTATTAGAAAAGGTATATCAGCATTGCGTTTGAAGAGTTACAAACGTCGATTCGGGATTTGACGGTAGGAACATTCAATCACAGTACAGATATTCCTTGGATTTTGTGTAAGAATATGGGTATATCAGAAGTTCTATTAGATCACTTGTCGGAGAAAAATAACGATACCATTCCCCCTTTTCAAATTCTTTGTGGTCGATGTCACTCCTGGTGGGTGTCACGTCCCAGAGGTACTCACCAAAACAGTAGTTAGCACTTAGCCCTCCGGTGATGACATGAAATATTATCGATCACTTGAAATACTAAGGTTTTTCTACCCCAAGCAAAATTGGACTTCGACAGAACTGGCACTTTTTTTTGAATATTTGGTTTTCAAGGATCTTCAGTTTCCTCATTGAATCGACCGACCTTTGAACTGTTTTGTTACGAACTCCACTTATAAGTTTTGTTCAGACAAAACATGCTTCTTGCGTATAAAATTATAAGCCTGGTAACTTTAAGGAGTTTTTACCCTTATTTTTAAGTTTGAGTGTTTACTATTAATTAAAACTCACAAGAACACGATCAGAGGACTACAGTGATATATTTCCTGCTTTAGTTTTAATCAAAACGAAAAAAAAATTAAAGGATTAATGACTTCTTGTTACATTGTTGCATCTTACTCCAACATTATATAAAAATAAGGAGATGTGGTATGACTGCCAATGAGACAGCTATCCAACAAAGCTATATAAAAGGCCCCGACATGAAAAATGTAAAACAATTCAAATGAAAAAGCTTAAGGCCAAATTTACAACAAAATAATTAACGAAAAAAAAAAAAAATATGACCGACATGAACATACGACAACCACTGAACTACTTTCATTTATTAAACCATCAAGTAAGTATTTGGTATAGACGATAGTCCATATCATTTGCTGTTATATATCAATTATAAGAGTACTGTGTTTGGCAAACCCAGTTAAACGGATAGTTGCGAACCAATTGTGTGATCACAAATTGATAGTGGAAACGCTTAAAACGCGACTTTGTTATTCATATTCTAATGCAATACCTGTAAAAGAGGGACGAAAGATACCAGAGGGACAGTCAAACTCATAGATCGAAAACAAACTGACAACGCCATGGCCAAAACAAAAGACAAACAGACAAACAATAGTACAGATGACACAACACAGAAAACCAAAGACTACAACACGAACCCCACCAAAAACTGGGGTGATCTCAGGTGCTCCGGAAGGGTAAGCAGATCCTGCTCCACATGTGGCACCCGTCGTGTTGCTTATTTATTCAAATCCGTAAATAGTCTAATTCGGTAAGTCACATTCGTGAAAAGGGAAGGGTATTGTAGTTACGACATAAGGAACATATCCGATATCATCTGTGAAACGGTTATTCCATAACGGTCAACCAACTCGTGATGGCGTCCGTAAAATTTACGAAGGGATGATTTCAACTTCACCATTTGGAACTCTTGGTTTAATAGCTTCCTTGTGAGCAGCAATCCTCTATCAAGGAAATCATGATTGGAAACACAAGCCCGGGAATATCGTATCAATTGGGAGATATATACTCCGTATGCAGGCGCTGCTGGAATGTTGCTACTTAGAAATGGAAAGTAAATGTAAAATGCGCGAAACAATCATTTGAAAACTTCCAGAAACGTCGACTGGGAATTGTTGCCAATATCTCCGACCATCAACACTGAAATTAGCAGCAGAGTTACATTAACTAGTAAAAAATGGCGTCACATATTATATTGCATTATAATTCACATTTACAATGTTCAAATAATAATATTTCCCTTGGCCCGCAATGTATAGGCTTTTTTATTCTTTTACATCCGACACATGCTTGTGTTTCTGTTTGTATGCTTGAAATAATAAATGCTGCATATCGTCCTAATAAAGTCGTTCCAATTTTCAATGTGGATTTAATCTATATATTATATGTTCGTGTTAGTTTAGTTTTCTATGTTGTGTTTGTAGAATTTTTTGGCCTTTTGGTCTTTTGGTCGTTTTTCGATTTTTTTACCTTGGCATTGTCAGTTTGTTTTATACTTAGGAGTTTAAATATTCCTTTGGTATATTCCGCCTCTCTTTTATACATACCAATCGTCAGTCAACATAAACTAGTGAGAAACCTTTCTAAAGGCCTAGAGATGGTATTTTAAAGACCATAATTTTTTATGATATTGATACTGATCATGCATGCAGACAAGTATTACAGTGTGTAATAATTGGAATTTTCACCATTTCATAGTTTGGTATCAAACAAGAAGAAATATCCAAAGGTACATAGCTGTTTAAAGATTTTCTGAGGCAAATTGTATATGAATATTTTTATTTTGCAAGAATAAGGAATAAGAAATGTAAATAAATAACCGGGCTTTTGAATAATCAAAGATAAGGTTGAGTAAGGACTTTTGTCACTTTTACGGTTCCTTTTTTATACTTAGCAAAGTATAATAACCAAACGGGGTATTGTACATTGACATATCAAATATTGATTCCAAAATACTAAAATAATGTTTTCAATGATTAAACGTTGACATTTATCACCATAACGCTGTTGTGAATGTAATTAAACATGTTTTATAATCAATCCATTCAAGTTTTGCTGCAGTTTTTGAATTGAATCGGTTAACAAAGATTGTTGCACTTCCGCATCCAATTATTGCTGTTTTCTGACATCCTCAAATTAAGTATTCTTCAAAGTTATAAGAGGCTTGGAATTATCAAAGATGAAGGAAGACATGCAACCATTTAACAAGATAAACGCTGGAATTAAAAGCTAATGTAACAAGTAACCTTGTATTCATTTACACAGGCATATAATTTACATTGTAAATGTATGATATCCCAGTCAACTGTTAAATATGCTATTGTTTAAGTTGGTTATTGATCAGTGTATTATTGTTTTGGTTGTTTTAATTCTAATTGCTATGCTATCCTTTATCTAATAGTCTCTTATGTTTTGCAGTTTATATCAATAACCACAATAGTAATTCGTTATGAAATTAACCAACGTTATTTTGTTATTGGGACATGAAAGTTCATCAAAGAACAGTATTACTCATATTAGACTAATGAAACATTTGTTCATATTTCCCAGTTTTCATATAAAAGTAAATTATATATTTTTCCGAAAGTGTAGTATATGAGTTGACCTTGAAGTTAGATAATATTGGTTGTTTACAGCATATTGGATAAGTCAATCCACCAATTATGACCGATCGAACATCACATCAGCATATGTAAGATAACACCAAACAACCAATTAATACCAATCAAACACCCTATCAGCACATGTGAGATAGTCAACACACCAATACTGGATAAATCAACATCCAAGCAGCACATGTGAGATGACGTCAATCCACATATTTTATGACCGCTTAAAAAATCAAGCAGCACATGCGAGATAACATAAATACACCCATTAAGACCAATCCAACACCAAAGCAGCAGTACTAGTTATTGGGTAAGTCACTTCATCAATTATGACGGATAAAAAATCCCTGCAGTATATGTGAGAAACAATTTTGGACAATCAAACATCCTAGCAGCACGTGTGTTATCCAACATGTGTTGATATGATGGTGATTGTTTAAAATTAACGTTATCTCACACGTGCTGCTCAGTAGGACAACCGGAAGCGCCTGAGTAAGGATTTCGGTGCTCAGTGATACGGTTCACTAGACGACGTTGTCAACACGTAATGGCGGCAAGAACTTGACGTTGATTTTGGCATTCCAGGCTGATAAGTTAAATCATGTCATAATTTGATGCTTCAACATTATATATGCTACACGATAACTTAAAAGGTAAAGGCTTACTTTATATTTTTAGCTTAAATACTTTACAAATAAAAGTGCGTTCATGAAAATTTAGACGGCTCAAATGAAGTGATCTGAACTTAGGTGTAAAAGATTTGTTTATGATTTCAAATTAACAAAATAAAACAACATTGATTTTGCATTGAATCAATAGCTTTTACCTTGTTATTCACCCTTGTGATATAGAAGCTGTGCATACATTTGCATGTGCATCTGAGAAAACAATCGAGCAGTAATTTCAAGTTGAATGCTTTGGGATATTCCATCAGACTATGAAAATGGATAACTAAGAAAAGAGATATCTGCATATGAAAAGACTCTTTATCATAGTGAAACTTATAATCATGTTCGGTAAAGTGAAATGAAAAAGTTCTATTAAAACAAATAATAAAAAAAACTAATGTGCTCAGGAAGAGTAAGAATATTCCAATGTTGTTTTATTTTGTTAATGAGAAATCATTAACAAATCTTGCTTTCTATTTGTAAAATTTTGACACTTTATAAATTAGATAGATGGCATATCTATTAAAATTCCGTCTCAACCAAATTTAAGTGTATTGTCCCGATTTATGTCTTCTAGTTGATATATTATTCAATAATAATTAATCACCAATGTCACATCATAAAACTACTGTTTTGTCAATTATTTTCTGATGACTAATATCTGAGGAAATAAGAGAGACCTTGGCAGCTTGGCTACAATTTCTGTTTCGACATCTATTTTACATTACTTATGGTAATTGACGAGTGTTTTAAGGAGAAAAAATCAAGAATGGCAATGAGTATGTAAGTTGATATCAAGTCAGTTTCAGCTGTTTGCTGGTTGCAATATTTTTTTGAAATGATAAAATATAAGACATTAACCTAGGGGTAAGACAAAAGCAAAATTTACTAAAGTTTATTCAGCGGCAAAACATTCGGTGTCAGGAAAAAGTAAATAATGTTTTGACATTATTACATTTACATTATTGTGTAGATTAGGAAGATCGTGGTTTTTGTTTCTTGTTTTTTTTTTTTTTTTGTCCTATTTATTTAAATTTTGTTTATGTTTTACCTTAACATAAAAGTATAATGTTCAACACTTATATGTTGGCATAGGAAATACCGGCTATAGGATCATATTCCGAATGTACATTTGTGATTAATTTTTCCGTTTTTTTTGTCTCACTATTGGTGTATCCCTTATAACAAAAAATATTCCCAATAAAAGGAATCTGGTGCAACTGGATAAATTGGCAAACTGTTTAGACCAATAAAAAAATCTCAATTCATCAAAAATCATGTTTTCAACGAAGTCCAGTTAGGAAATTATGTACGTCTTAATAAGTCATAATATGTGAAATATTTGCCTCGTGCAAAGGAATGTTTGATCCCTGGATACGGAAATTGCTTCTTTCTTTTCTAAATTGCAAAAACTTTGTTTGTCGTTAAAACAAAATGCAGAAGATAACAAGATGGAAATCCAAAACCAAAATGACAACAACAAAAAACAACAGACATCATGATGTCAAAAAAAAAAAAGTAGATAGACAAACAACAGAGGTCCAGTATAAACAAGAAACTACCCAATTGTCATGGTTAGACGGAATTATTTTTCCATGGATTACAAATACTTGAAGTTTAATACTGTTCCAAGTTTGCCTTTTCAATATGTAAATATAAACTTTACTGTTTTTCTTTTAGATTGCACCCATTATGACAAGACTGAATATTTTTTGTGCATACCTTGCCATACAGACGTTGTGACCAGATGAAATAAAATTGAACATACATTAGAAACAACAAAAATAGTATCGATGGATAATCATCTATATAGTTAAAGTCATGAGTGTCTTTTATAATTAAAATTCAGTCAAAAGTATATTTTTAAAAGATAATTTGAACAGACTGGAAATGAAAATAACTTTTATCATTTGATGCATAATAGTAAATGTCAATGCGATATATTCCTTTATAGAAATATGGAATGGTTAAGCATATCTTCTGCCATCAAGTGGTAATAATATCAAAACCCAGTCTCGCTACATATATATATATATATGATGAGTTTATTCATTTAGACATCACCTTTTTTAATTTTGATTTGTTTATGATTCTAGAAGGATTTGCGTGATATGAACATTTGGAAACTACCGTTGCCCCTAATTAAATGAGATAGCATAGCATAGCGACATTAAAGTGATATGTCGAAATAAGGGTGAAACCTGTTTCCTATGTAAGAAGGTTTTTCTTGAAAATATGAAAACTTGACATGCAGGAAAAACGGAACGAATATAATATGCAAAAACGGATATCTTAAGATGGAATAAAATATCATAGTAATCTTACAATAGTCCCCGTATGTTAGGAAAGTAAAGTAGCTTCTATTATTATGACACCTAATGCATATCGGAATATCTTTTTGATTAAATGATTTAATACACAATCTGATCTGAAACGTACAATTAAAATTCATAGATATGATCCGGGATTTATAAAAGACAGTTGAGTTCATACTTTCTTGCTTTTGTGCTGACTTGAAATAACTAAAATGCTTCTATTTTCTGTTAATTTATTATTTATTAAATGTTATAATCATTCATTACACTTAAGTTTTTTTCGACCATCTAGACAAAGTTGTCTCAGCAAGATTGGTACAACTTTTGGAACTTTTGGTTTTCAAAGCTCTTCAACACTGCCTTTACTCTATGCTAAAACTCCAACTCTTATAATTGTTTATATATATATATATTATATAGGAATTTTAAAATAAACTTTTACTTCAAAGTAGTACAGAACTTAAGACCATTTAATAATTTTTTCCAAGTTTTATTATAAAAGCTTTTAAATTATTTACAGGTATTGAAAGCTGGAAATACAGTAAACATTGTTAGGAAATCTGGTTGAATGAACATTATGCAGCCTGAGACATCAGATCTGAATAAGTCATTTGACAAAACTATCAAGTCATACATTTATATATTCTATTTTATCTGTACTATAAACCGATGAATAAATGCAGTTGTATAGTTTTATTTAAACTAGGTTCTATTCCATCAAACTATTTTATTAAAGTAATCGAAAAGTAATTGATGATTACATCATACTTTTGCTGCAATCGATTAAATTACGATTACATGTAATCGAAAATGTTGTGGATTATGGATTACAGTCGATTACTTGAAAAATGTAATCAATTACAATCGATTACGATTACAGATTACGATTACCCCATCCCTGCCTTGGCTACAATTTCTGTTTCGACATCTATTTTACATTACTTATGGTAATTGACGAGTGTTTTAAGTAGAAAAATCAAGAATGGCAATGAGTATGTAAGTTGATATCAAGTCAGTTTCAGCTGTTTGCTGGTTGCAATATTTTTTTGAAATGATAAAATATAAGACATTAACCTAGGGGTAAGACAAAAGCAAAATTTACTAAAGTTTATTCAGCGGCAAAACATTCGGTGTCAGGAAAGAAGTAAATAATGTTTTGACATTATTACATTTACATTATTGTGTAGATTAGGGAAGATCGTGGTTTTCTTGTTTTTTTTTTGTTGTTGTTTTTGTTCTCTTTATTTAAATTTTTGTTTACGTTTTATCTTAACATATAAAGTATAATGTTCAACACTTATATGTTGGCATAGGAAATACCGGCTATAGGATCATATTCCGAATGTACATTTGTGATTAATTTTTCCGTTTTTTGTCTCACTATTGGTGTATCCCTTATAACAAAAATATTCCCAATAAAAGGAATCTGGTGCAACTGGGTAAATGGGCAAACTGTTTAGACCAATAAAAATCTCAATTCATCAAAATCATGTTTTCAACGAAGTCCAGTTAGGAATTATGTACGTCTTAATAAGTCATAATATGTGAGATATTTGCCTCGTGCAAAGAAATGTTTGAGCCCTGGATACGGAAATTGCTTTTTCTTTTCTAAATTGCAAAACTTTGTTTGTCGTTAAAACAAAATGCAGAAGGTAACAAGATGGAAATCCAAAACCAAAATGACAACAACAAAAACAACAGACATCATGATGGCAAAAGAGAAAAAAGTAAATAGACAAACAACAGAGGTCCAGTATAAACAAGAAACTACCCAATTGTCATGGTTAGACGGAATTATTTTTCCATGGATTACAAATACTTTAATTAGAATACTGTTCCAAGTTTGCCTTTTCAATATGTAAATATAAACTTTTCTGTTTTTCTTTTAGATTACACCCATTATGACAAGACTGAATATTTTTGTGCATACCTTGCCATACAGACGTTGTGACCAGATGAAATAAAATTGAACACACATTAGAAACAACAAAAATAGTATCGATGGATAATCATCTATATAGTTAAAGTCATGAGTGTCTTTTATAATTAAAATTCAGTCAAAAGTATATTTTAAAAGATAATTTGAACAGACTGGAAATGAAAATAACTTTTATCATTTGATGCATAATAGTAAATGTTAATGCGATATATTCCTTTATAGAAATATGGAATGGTTAAGCATATCTTCTGCCATCAAGTGGTAATAATATCAAAACCCAGTCTCGCTACATATATAGAAAATGAAAGGATATGGAGTAAATGTACATGGGACAAAATCGCACACAATACATAGAAAACATAGAAAATTATTAATGAACAGGGCTTTTATTCCTGTTCTTCATCTTGACAGTTGATGTATATATATATATGATGAGTTTATTCATTTAGACATCATTTTTAGCTCACCTGGCCCAAAAGGGCCAAGTGAGCTTTCTCATCACTTGGCGTCCGTCGTCCGTCGTCGTCCGTCGTCGTCTGTTAACTTTACCAAAAATCTTCTCCTCTGAAACTAATGGGCCAAATTTAACCATACTTGGCCACAATCATTATTAGAGTATCTAGTTTAAAAATGTGTCAAATGACCCCGCCAACCAACCAAGATGGCCGCCATGGCTAAAATAGAACATAGGGTAAAATGTAGATCTTGGCTTATAACTCTGAAACCAAAGCATTTAGAGCAAATCTGAGATGGGGTAAAATTGATTAACAAGTCAAGATCTATCTGCCCTGAAATTTTCAGATGAATCGGACAACCGGTTGTTGGGTTGCCACCCCTGAATTGGTAATTTTAAGGAAATTTTGCGGTTTTTGGTTATTATCTTGAATATTATTATAGATAGAGATAAACTGTAAACAGCAATAGTGTTCAGCAAAGTAAGATCTACAAATAAGTTAACATGACCAAAATGGTCAGTTGACCCCTTAAGGAGTTATTGCCCTTTATAGTCAATTTTACCAATTTTTCTTAAATTTTTGTAATCTTTTACAAAAATCTTCTCCTCTGAAACTACTGGACCAAATTTAACCAAACTTGGCCACAATCATCATTTGGGTATCTAGTTTAAAAAATGTGTCCGGTGACCCGGCCAGCGAACCAAGATGGCCACCATGGCTAAAAATAGAACATAGGGGTAAAATGTAGATTTTGGCTTATAACTCTGAAACCAAAGCAATTAGAGCAAATCTGTCAGGGTTAAAATTGTTAATCAAGTCAAGATCTATCTGCCTTGAAATTTTCAGATGAATCGGACAACCGGTTGTTGGGTTGCTACCCCTTAATTGGTAATTTTAAGGAAATTTTGCGGTTTTTGGTTATTATCTTGAATATTATTATAGATAGAGATAAACTGTAAACAGCAATAATGTTCAGCAAAGTAATATCTACAAATAAGTCAACATGACCAAAATGGTCAGTTGACCCTTAATGAGTTATTGCCCTTTATAGTCAATTTTACCAGTATTTCTTAAATTTTTGTAGTCTTTACAAAACCTTCTCCTCTGAAACTACTTATACAGATGTAACCAAACTTGTCCACAATCATCATAAGAGTATCTAGTTTAAAAATGTTTTCGATGACCCTGCCCGTGAACCATGATGGCAGACATGGCTAAAAATAGTACATAGGGTAAAATGCAGTTTTGGTTTATATCTCTGAAACTGAAGCATTTAGACCAAATCTGACTGGTGGCAAAATAGTCATCAGATTTAGATATATCTGCCCTGAAATTTTCAGACAATTCCGACAACCAGTTGTTAGGTTGCTGCCCTGAGTTAGTAATTTAACGGAAATTTTGCTGTTTTTGCTATTATCTTAGATATAATACTATAAATTATGATTTTAACCTTATTTTACATGATTTCCAAAGCATCAGAAAATACAGGTGAGCCACACAGGCCCTTTAGAGCCTCTAGTTTAATTTTGATTTGTTTATGATTCTAGAAGGATTTGCGTGATATGAACATTTGGAAACTACCGTTGCCCTAATTAAATGAGATAGCATAGCATAGCGACATTAAAGTGATATGTCGAAATAAGGGTGAAACCTGTTTCCTATGTAAGAAGGTTTTTTTTTCTTCAAAAATATGAAAACTTGACATGCAGGGAAAAACGGAACGAATATAATATGCAAAAACGGATATCTTAAGATGGAATAAAATATCATAGTAATCTTACAATAGTCACCGTATGTTAGGAAAGTAAAGTAGCTTCTATTATTATGACACCTAATGCATATCGGAATATCTTTTTGATTAAATGATTTAATACACAATCTGATCTGAAACGTACAATTAAAATTCATAGATATGATCCGGGATTTATAAAAGACAGTTGAGTTCATACTTTCTTGCTTTTGTGCTGACTTGAAATAACTAAAATGCTTCTATTTTCTGTTAATTTATTATTTATTAAATGTTATAATCATTCATTACACTTAAGTTTTTTTCGACCATCTAGACAAAGTTGTCTCAGCAAGATTGGTACAACTTTTTGGAACTTTTGGTTTTCAAAGCTCTTCAACACTGCCATTACGTTCCAAATATCTTTAATGTGAGCTCCACTGGTAAGACTTATATAGACAAAACGCCCGTATAGTATCTTGAATAAGTTTTTGCAGCCACTAGGCCCATGCTACTGCTGGTGAACGTTCAGTAGTATTCACTTCTAGACTGACATAAAATGTAATTTTCGCATTTGTCTTACTTTGTGTATTTATGCAGGATATTTTAAGGTTAAATTTAAGAATTTCAGAAGGGCACATTGTACTGTCTATTAAAATTCAATGTACAAGCCTTGAAATGTGAACAATATAAACTCATCGAAATTTTAACTGGTACTAATGAGACCTAAACAATACACTAAACCCGACGCGACCATTACCCGATATACGGAATATCACAAAGGTTTTCTACCACCAGGCATAGATGACCTATGCACAACTGTTTTTTTGGAACTTATACTTAAACGACGTAACTACGAGAAAAATGTTCTTGAGAGCAATATACAGTCTTCCACAATAGACGGGTGTCAACACAATCAATCAAGGTCTAAATCGTCCCGAATTTATAAAAGATGAGAATTATTGTAACAGAAACTATCAAAGATCTTAATATCCTTTTCTCTAAATAACGAATAACAAGGCTAATGTAGACGAAACGCAACTAAGTTAAAAGACTCTTTTACCAGTTTTAGACGAATTTATTGTTATATAAATATACATACTTTTTAATGTACCTTGGAGTTCGTTATTTTTGTTATACTTTTTTCGGTAAACAGGTAAATAAAATCACAATTTCAATCTTATTCAATATAACATATGTTATGTTAAAAGAAAATTAAGACATATTATCTTTATAAGAAAAACTTATTGAGTTAAATTTCTGTCGCATTAACGTACATACCATTTAATTCAAATCCATATACATGTACTATTTTGTATTCAAAACATGGTGAGAAGCCTTCCAATAATTCATGTAATTGAAATGGAGACATGGTGATCCAAAGAAATGCAAATGGGATCAACAAATATTTTGCAATATAACAACGTTCTAGAAATTCTATAAAAATACAGAACAGTTATAACTATTAAAACCTTGGTATTTATCTTTCCATACTACAGATAAGCTGTCTTCCTTGGTCTTTAATATTTGATATACTAAATGGTTTTTATTGTTTGGCCGGTGCACAGCTTCACTTCTCTCTGTCATTCTGTTGTTTCAAAATCCAACAGTTCACCAGACTTTTGTTGTTAAATTTGAAAAGAATTGGGCACATTTTTTTCTATTAATGTATAAATGTCAGATACAAATTAGGTTTTCGTTTTGTTCCAGGTGACCTACTCTCATGGAATTACGGCCGTTGGAATTGGAAGCACATTACCGACACATCTAGTCATGAAGTTTGGTATGCATGTTATGATGAAAATAAAAAGAATAATAATCGAAGTTTAATATAATTACCACTTAAGTGTGTTATTTATACTTTACCCTTCCGAAGCCCTGAGATCACCCCCGGTTTCGGTTGGGTTCGTGTTGCTCAGTCTTTAGTTTTCTATGTTGTGTTTTGTTTACTTTTGTATGTCTTTTGTCGTTTTTTTTTTTTTTTTTGCCCTTGAATTGTCAGTTTGTTATCGACTTATGAGTTTGAATACCCCTTTGGTATCTTTCGCTTCCCTTCTGTAAGTATTTTTTGTACAAATTTATTTTAGTTCAAATTTTATAAACTGATTTGTTAAAAAAATCGAAATACAACTACCATGCTGTAAGTAAATAAATAAGATGTTTCTATGTCTTCTTATGCGGAATTCGGTATCATATCATACTAAAAAGAGATTGGTTCTGAAAATAAGATTGAACCTACGATCTTATTCTTTTCTGCTGAAAAACATTATATTTTAATAGCATCCATTCCTTTTATGGAGAATAAAGTGTATACAGATATAACGCCGCTTTGATACCTCTATTCTTTAAGCCATAAAAATGTATTTACAACATGCATTTTAGTTTTATAGTTTTAGACAGACGATTACATAACACAGTGGAAATTTATGCAACATTTTCCTATATTTCCTTTTTGACATAGAACAAATATATTACAAGCAAATGTGTAAAAAGGCAATGTTGTTTGATTAGACATTATATAACATAACACTCAGTTAGCCAAATGTTGAGAAACTAAACTCTGTTATTAGAATGAAGATATTTATAGAATTTTTCGTATTTACGACATGGTAAGAATATCCCTAGATGATTCCAATAATGGAAATAGAGACACGAATATCTGAGACAACGCTAATGGGTTCAATAAACTTTTTGCAAGATAGCTATATACTGGAGCATGCTCATGCAAACGGTTTACTTTTATTTCTCACAAAATATATGTCTGTTTTTCTTTTAAACTATTTCCAATTATGTAAAATCAGTCTTAATGTATAATGATTTTACAATTGAAGTCTTTCATTGCAATGTACAAGTGTAGTCGTACACTGTATGATGAGGATCACAGAAATTTAAATAATAAAATTCGAATAATTATGAATACGAGTTCTTTACACTTTTAATTTGCTCTATCTTAAAAAAAGTGTCAGATGGATCATCTTTAAAAAAAGGAATTTTTAGCTACATTGAGACAAAACTGATAATAACATTAGTTAGAATACAAGATTGTTTTGAATTATAGACTCTAGGTGCTGAAGTTGTGTATATAAACTTATCATTGATGCCAAGGATTAAAAGTGTGTACAACAGACGCACATCACGTGTACAAAAGACCCATCAATGACGCTCGAATAAAAATGTAAAAATAAGGCCAAATAAAGTACGAAGTTGAAGAGCATTGAGAACCCAAAATTTCGAAAGGTTTTGCCAAATTCGTCTAAAGTAATCTATTCCTAGGGAAGAAAATCCCTAGTATTTCGAAAAACTCAAAAGTTTTGTTAATAGTTAATTTATGATAATGACTATATCAGTGACAATTCATATCAACACAGAGGCGCAAACTAATGGGCTGGTGATACCGTAGGAGAGCAAACATCCACCATCATTAGCATCCACCCAGTGGTTGTATATAAACTCATCATTGATACCAGGATTGAAATTTTGTACGCCAGACGTACGCTTCGTCTGAAAGACTTTTTATTAACTTTACTCGGTAGTATACATTCAGCTATCGGGTTTGGGGCTTTTCTGGTACGGGTAAGTCAAGAGGTGCTAGAGGTTTTTACAGTTTTTTAAATTTTGTTTACCCTTGTATTTATACTTTACTTAATTTGTATTTTATTGAAAAAGTGTACACATATTTTGTCTGTATTGGTAGCTCACCCAACTTTGTCGATATAACGAACTATAAACATTTGTCATACAGATGGGAGGTTTAGCAATCTATAAAACTGGGTTTTAATCCATTAGTTTCTTCGAAAAATACCTGTACCAAGTCAGGAATATGACAGTTGTTTTCCATTCTTTCCGTTGTTTAATAAAGTCTAACGTTTGATTTTGTCAGATTATAATGAGCTATTCACTGGTTCGTAACAGTAATACACGACGGTTGCAACATGTGGAGCAGGATCTGCTTACCGTACCGGAGTAACTGAGATCATCTCCGGTTTTTGGTAGGGTTCGTGTTGCTCAGTCTTTTAGTTGTTTGTCTTTTGGTCTTTTTCGTTTTTTGCCATGGCATTGTCAGTTTATTTTCGACATATGAGTTTGAAACTCCCTTTGATATCTTTCCCCTCTCTTTTATGATTGATATAAACTTAACTGCGGTTAAGTCATTTGGTTCTAAGATTTCTGTTTAATTATTTTGATTATTGTTCGTCTTATCGTAAATATTCGTTTTTAATAATTATTTTCATAAGATAATCGACGATGGACGTTCTATGTTGTACTGTTTGTTCGTCTAAGCACGTCTCAACTCAAATTGGCTTTTAAAGAATTATACGCAATGTTTGATTATATATAGACGAGCTCCATTTTAATTTGCAGATACATCGTTCAAGAAATATAGTTCTTCAACCGTTAGAAATTCGATAATTTAGTGCAATTTTCGTGATAAATCCAATTTCCCTCTTTCTGATATTTACGAAAACTCTACAAAAATGTTTTCTTATAAAATGCTTCCTTTTGAATTTGACAACTGTTATAGTTATCGTTCTAGGGTTATGGGACACTAAACATATTGGAGCACATTCCATGAAGACCCAAGTTAGCTGAATTGGATCTTTATTTTTTTATCACAATTCTAAAAACTCATAAAAGATACCATGCTTATAATGTGTTGAGATGGACGTGCATTCCAATCAAAATAGTTGGATAGCCAAATTAAATACGAAGTTCATAAGCATGGAAAACCAAAAATGTCGAAAAAAAGGTTGTTCCAAATACGGCTACGGCTATCTATTTGCCTGGGGTAGAAATTTAAATGTTTGGAATTATTTAAAACTGTATAAACAGAATACTTACAGAAAAAGACAGTATCATTGATATTTACTGTCAACACAGAAGTGCTGAATACTGAGCAGGTGATACCACCAGGGGGACGAAACGTCCACCAGCTACTTAGTTGTGTAAAAATTCATTAAAGATACCAGGCTTATAATTTGTGCGTTGTGCGATATTGACACAGCTTCCAGGAGAATGGATGAACCATCCGGCGCACCCGATTACAGATCCGAGTTTTCTGCGTATTTTTCTGTGGTATTTTCGTCGTTTACCTTTAGCAATGTTGGTGTCTGTTTTTCTTTGACTATAGTTTTAGTTGCCCCAAGGTATTTATTATCTTTTTTTCAGACAATGAACGAGATTGATTTTCCTGTAAGTATACTCTACTACTTAATTATCATTTAGTCAAATATGTACAAACAAAAATATAGCAAGGGAAAATGAATACACGTAGTTTAGGAATTAAAAAAAAATTGAAAATCAAACTTTTGAAATCAAATTGAGAATGCAAACGGGGAATGTGTCAAAGAGACAACAACCCGAACAAAGAGCAGAAAACAGCCCAAGACTACGAATGGGTCTTCAACATGCGAGAAAATACAGCACACGGAGGCGGGCTTCAGGTGGCCCCTAAATAAAAATGTGTTATAGTTCATAGAAAATAGACGTCACTCAAAACTCCGAAACATATAAAAGAACCAAAATAAAAAAAAACATACAATACTAACAATGGCCAGAGGTTCCTGACTTGGGACGTGCGCAAAAATGAGGCAGGGTTAAACATGTTTTGTGAGATCTCAACCCTCCCCCTATACCTCTAACCAAACATTGCTACAATAAATAATAAGTCAATGACGGATATTTTAATGGCATTCCAAAGGTTTTTTTAATTTGTTTTTATCTGGTTTTACAAAAAGTTATTTTTATTCAGAAATATAATAGATAGTAAATGTCAGTAATGCTGGCAGAATGGTTAGTTTACCGCCTTATATTTAAATTGAAAGAAATGAAGCAATTTGTTATTCCAGTGTTATGTGACTCGATAAGTTCAAAACATGCTGGAGGAAACCACGAGTTGTCAAGCCATAGAATTTTATACATTAGTCTTTATTTTATTGATATTAGAGCCAACGGTTACATTCTTTGAGTTAATTAATGTGTCTTTTTTTAAATACATGACAGAATTCAGTGCAAAAAGGACTGAAATTGTTTGACAGTGTACTTGCTATTGCTAATTTTTATGGCAGACATTGTTTCTTTTTTTCTTGTCATAGGAATTTAATGAGTTACAAAGATGCGTAATTTAAACTATTTACCACATAGTCTGTATCAAATAAAAATATCACAAACAATTTCTGTAAAAAATCATTTTCGTTCCCAACGTTAAATAATATACAAATGTTATTTTTTGTTAGAAAAATAATCTCCAAAAAGAGAATTCCGTTTCTCAATGGCATTGAACTTGTATCACCGTTCTGTTTTCTTTTAAAGTTTCAATTTTGCCATCCATATTCTGATGTTGTATATGATCTTTTAAGAGACAAGTCGCCAACTAAATTAGTGCTAGATAGAAATCAAATACGTCAACTTTGCTCGAGATTTGCAACCTTAGTTTTAGAAAAAAAAAAAATATCATATAAGTTAGTATTGGGGTCTTCCTTCATCCTTGATCGAAAAATAGCAGAAATCGATAAGTCTAATTTTTAATAAAATAAGACATTGAGGCAGGAATGCAATTTATTTGTAAGATTGTTCATTATAATGACGAAAACTACGTGATTTGATATTAATATTACGACTATCTACAAATACAGAATATTTTTATTGATAAAAAAAATTAGCTTTGTAAGGAGAGATTACTCAGATGATTTAATTTCGTAAAGAATTGTTTGGTCCATTATCACTGAACTAGTATATATATTTGTTTAGGTGCCAGCTTAAGGATGCCTCCGGGTGTGGGAATTTCTCGCTGCATTGAAGACCTATTGGTTACCTTCTGTTATTGTCTGTTCTGTGGTCGGGTTGTTGTCTCTTTGACACATTCCCCATTTCCATTCTCAATTTTATTTGGTGTTTTTTCCATTTTAAATTATAGAAAAGAACGGCGACTCCTTTTTAGCTCACTTGACCCAAATGGTCAAAAGAGCTATACTCATCACTTTGCGTCCGTCGTTTTCTAAGTTTAAAAAAATCATCTCCTCTGAAACTGCTATGCCAATCGGAATCAAACTATGCCATACTCATTATTAGGGGATATAGTTTTTAAAACGTGTCCGGAGATCGTGCTTGCCTACACAAATGACTGATATTGCTTGAAATAAAACATAGGGTAAGATGCAAAGTGTTTCTTTTATCCTGAAAACCACAAAAAAATAAAACAAAAGAATCTTGCGTCAAATTATAAACTATCAAATTGATGTTCATTGCAGTATTAATCAAAACCTCTACAAGTAAGTGCTTTAAGCAAAACAGGAAGACTTACTGAAAATTTTTTGTAAGTTTATTGACCCGACCCATCTTAAAATCATTTGTACTACTAATATGTGTAAATGATCCCCATTGTCAGGTTTCTGTGATTTAAGTAAAACTTTCATTTTCATTAATTAGAGAATTTAAAATAATTAGAAAACTTCTGAACATTCTGTCAATAAATAGACTTTGTATTTAAGTGCCAATAGAAATAGAAATTAACAAATACATGAGCGGAAGGAAGGTCAGTAACCACATACATTTATCGATATTTTTTTAATTTTGCTTTGCAATCCAAGGTCAAAACTTAAAATAGCAACTACCTCGTAAACCAGATAATTATACATAAAAAGAATAGCTAAAAAATTTGACATTACAATAGACTACACAAACGCTTCGTTTTCTTATTAATATCTTCAGATGATAGCAGTTATAGAAAGGTTAAACATTGTCACCAAGATATTTTGTTTGCGTGAAAAAACTCATCAAATATACATTTTTTTTTTTTCGCTTTCTGTTATTGTAGTGCATATTATTTTAATTTCAGCGAAGCAAGAGCTGATCACATTGCGTTTACTGTTCATATTTATTTTATGTAAAATGCACAAGTATTTTTCCTTTTATAGTGTCTGGTCGTTCAGTAATTCTTGGTACTCATATATATTAAGTACAACAATCGAAGAAAAACTTTTCAACAATTTTCTTTCGATCCTTACAAAAAATTATGATTCTTAATGATCCTTAATCAAATACTTCATTCGAATTCCCTTCAACTCGGCAAATAAGAAATGGCGACTTCTGTTTCTTTATTCGTCTCATCAAAACCATTAATCTAATAACGTGTAATTCTATTAAACACTCTGTCGTTTGTTTTAGCTGTTCAATTTTCATATTACGTTCAAAACTGTCGGACGATAATTGTAGATTTTAAAAGCCGATTTTTAAAACCAAAATGTTTGTGGATACCCGATGCAGTACTTTCCTAACATATCATTAACAAATGTTTTATTTCCATATAAATTTTAGAGGCAAGTATTTTTAGAAATTCCCAAGGCATATTCGTGCATTGTTGTCTATGTTTATCTTGTTGTATAACCGCCGTACAGTTGATTCAGGACGTTGTGAGTTCAGAAGGATAAACAAAAACAGAAAGAGAGGCGTCGAAAACTAATATTGAAAATATGCTAAGGTATATTCACAAATTTTTTATCATAATGTACAAAAGTATTGAATATTGAACCAACTTGACATCCATTATAAACGTATTAACAAAAATACCGAACTGCAAGCTAAATATAAAAAAGGGGAAATCCATAAAACATGTCAAAATCAAACTTGAGACCATATCAACCACGGAACGAATGGAAAACAACTGTCATATTCCTAAACATATTCCGAAGAAAATGGAGGTAACACTTGGATTTATAACTACTAAATCTCTCACGTGTACGACAGTTGTTTATAGTTTCGTTATAATTGACAAAATTGGGTGAGCAACCAAAACAGACATAATTTGTTAATGTGACAATAATTGGGATCCAGTAACCAAAAACCGTGTAAACATACATAACAAACATACAACACAACTGACTAAAAAATTCAAACAAACATACATAAAAACATAACAAAGACGCCAACAAAAAAGTTTTTACAGTTAATTGTAAATCTGACAAAGACGCCAACAAAAAAGTGTATGTAGTTGATGATGCATACAGTCAACAAAAACATAATGCCGTACCGGTTTACATTTTCCCGATAAAATCCAAATTAAGTAAAATATAAATAAAAGGATTAACGAAATGAAAACAACACTGAAAAAACCTCGTGCCTTCGAATCGCACCTCTAGATCCATCTGCACCCTGAACACCTAAAGCTAAAACCCGATAGTTGGATGCACAAATACCGAGTCAAATCAAGAGTCATTAGACAAAAGGAACATAATATCACAAAAATAAATAAAGGAAAATCTGTTAAGTAAATTAAAAGATTCACATCTTCACACATGTTGCATGGATGTTAGTCTTCAATGTAAATTTTCAAATTCCAATTTGTTAACTCGAGCTGTAATTTCGTTTTGAAATGTAAGTTCCTCTAAGAAAACATCGTATATGTCCATATCATTGTAATTGCTATGGGTTTTTTCAAAAATTGTTTACTGCTGATGGACGTTTGGCCCCAAAAGGGAATCACCAGTCTGATTGTCAGCATTGTTGTTTTGACATGAAATATCAATTAAATGTTCATTTTCTGTAAATTTACTGTTTATAAAATGTTGAATTATTCGAAACACTAAGATTTTTCATCAATGCATCATTTGGCACAGCTTTTCATAATTTTCGGCTTTTTATACTCTTTAACTTCGTATTTCGTTTGCATTCTCAACTGTTTTGATTCGAGCGCTACTAATGAGTCGTATGTAGACGAAACGCGCGTGTCTAGCGTACCAAACTGTAAGCTTGTTATCTTAAATAAGTTTTTACTGAAGCGTTCGTAGATTTGTTTTTTCTGTATCTCATAGAAATATCTCGTTAAGATACTGTACCCTTCGCATGGTAAACACATTGATCCGAACATATTGGTATGTTTGTCATCTTATTAATAAACAAACAAAAAATTGGCTAAACAGAGTTTACATCAGTTTAAAGTGGTATTACGGGTGTATCACACACCTAAGGAACAACTGATGATCGAAAATCTTTTTTTGCAAAACAGGAGACGTTTATGTTGTCGGCGAACACGGTCTTGCTTCGTTTGGATTTCATGCGATTTGTTCTCTTGTGTTGTCATATTCAGAATGGATTATCGTGTTAATCGTTGCCTCTTATTTCTCCTAGAAGAATTTGTAAATTTACATTTTGAAAAAACCTGGTAGAATACTTTACATAGAATGAAAATCTTACAAAGGTGATATAGACAACAAACATACAATCGGGAAAAAATTAAGAGGATATATATAAAACATTTTCCCTTTTTTATACATAACAGTTGTTTTTGTCAAAATGTGCACCTTAGAATGAAAATAAATTACATGCATCAGGCAATGTTAAAATCTGCCGTGTCACGCCTAAATGACGTATATGAAATTTGGACAAAGCTTTTTTTAAAAAGAAAGAGCTGCCGTTAGCTGTTTATTCGTACATAGTTAATCAGTAACAAGATATATTACACGTTACGGTAATATAAGCTCTTTCACAAGAGAAATGCTAATGTTCTAACTTTGTAATTCGAAATTCTTTGTAATTCAAAGAGACTTTGAATCAGGAATACAATCAGATTAGCCACAGCCTATTGTGACAATAGGAAATATGATTAATTTCAGGGTCAACTGTCGTAAATAACTCCAAATTGCATGCCGGAAATTACAAGATGGAAAATTACTTTCACCAGCAATATAAATGTTATGAGTATCCAATAAAGCTGATGAATTTGACGATATATAAAACCCCAACACACGATGCCAATATTAATACATATATATATATATATATTTCATTATGGAAATAAAACGAGGAGAGTGTCGGTCTATTTCAATAAAGGCTATTTTCTGCTTTGCCTAAGGTTTCATCACATTATATATATGATATGCAGAAAAACAATCTTGACGAAATCAATCGCGTCCACTAAACAATTTTATTAAGGAAAACCCGTAACAATCACAGATCAGTATGTGGTAGTGTTAAACAAGTTTTCAAATCTAAACCCGTTTTTACGTACCGCTCCAGGTTAGATCAGTGTACCAACAAACAGTATATCAAACTATATATACAATACAGATAAGTATATTAAAAGAAATTAATTTTATTATTCCTCCACAATAGAACCAAAAAAAACCATACAAAATAATAATCATAATCATTCATGCCGTATGAAATGATGCTCACAGTTATTGAGATCAAATTACTTGACCTTTTGATATGATTCATATAAAATAAAAAGATTTGGTGTGATTGACAATGCGCTATCCACCCAATTCCAAATGACTCACATTTGAACAACTGTTACTTTATGTCAGCTCACGGCCTTCTGCAATGAGCCAATATCATACAATAAAGTCAGTTATAAAGGACACGACATGACAAAATGTGAAACTATGCAAACGAACAAAAATAACTGATTGAATTATAACAATTATAACAAACGCGAAAACAAATATATGACGGACAGCAACCGACGAAATCCACTGAAATACAGGCTCCTGATTTGGGACAGGTACATATATAATGTGGCTGTGTTAAAATGTTTGTTAGCGCTTAACCCACCCCCTAACCTGGGACAGTGGTGTTACAATACAGCATGAGAACAAACTGCAAATATCAACTAATAAATAAATTATGTTCTCCCTTACTTCCTTAAACTATACATCATAGAAGATTCTATACAACATCCCCATTAGTAGTTCAAGCATTCGTGAGTTTGTGCAATTCCCAGAACAAACTGAACAGAATCCACGTAAAAACAATTGTATAAAAAAAGGAGATAGGGTATAATTGCCAATGCGACAACTACCAACCAGAGTCCAAAGGCGAGAATATAAAGAACTATAGGGCACAATTAGCAAAACCAATACCATATAGTAGGATGTAAAGGGCACCGCCATGACAAAAAGAAAAATAAATAAGACAGTCAGAAGTAAACGAGAACCACTGACTTACAGGATACTACCGAAACTGGAAGTTCTTATAAATTTTTTTCGATATTGACACATATGGACGTCTTCAAACTAGAATTTACAAGACAAGTGATGATTTCAACTTTCCTATTGTGAACTTCTCACAGTAACATACCCTCAAACAAATCAATGTTAGAACTGATGAGGACAATATTCAAAGATCTTACATCAGTGTTAAATTGATAACCTTTCAGAATAAGTGTACTTAAAGGATCAATAGCTTTACATGTTAACCTATCAGAACAAGTTTATTCAAAGGGTCAATAGATTCACATAAATCGTATCAAGGATGACTTTTGTGATATCTCGTTTGTAGTAATACTTCTACAGGTTTTCCAAACTGTTAAATAACTTATTTATGTTCATCCAAAAAGAGAAAACGCAATTATTAAACATCAACAGTATTCTATTCTTAGAACCTTCGTAGTTTTTTACTTTTGTTGGTATATCTTGATTTTATTCGGAGGAGTCGGTTGTTGGGGCTTAGTGTGGTCTGTTGTACTCTTAGGTATTTTTTTGTGGTTCTGTTATCCCTATTTTCTGTACTATTTATTTATTACGCTATTCAGCCTAGAAAATATGTTTGAAGGAAAATTTCCTAAACTTGTTAGAATTATAATTTACTTTTGAAAAGCTAAGTATTTCACACCAATAAGCTGTATTTAGCAAAACCTTTCCGAATTTTCCACGCTCAACACTCTTCAACTTCGAACTTTAATGGCCTTCACTTTTTTTATTCGAGCGTCACTAATGAGTCTTTTGGGGGCGAAACGCGCGTCTGGCGTACAAAAATATAAGACTGGTATCTTTGATTAGTTTGTTTTATTAATTTCAGGCATGTTTTATCATACTTCCTCTAAGTTTATGATAAAAGCTAGTAAGTTTTGACCGATTTCTGATACCTATAATAGTTATTAGCATTATAAAAATAACGAGATGTGGTATGATTGCCAATAAGACAACTATCCACCAGAGTACAAACAACGTGTATGTAAGCAATTATATACAACTGTACAGCCTTGAACAATGAGAAAAACCCATACTTTATAGTCGTCTATAAAGGAACCCGACATGAAAAATGTGAAACATATCAAACGAGAAAACTGACGGCCTAATTCAGAACAAAACAATTTATGAAAAACAAAAATGACAGACATAAACCAACGACAACCACATAACTACAGTTTCCTGACTTGGGACAGGCATATAAAGAATGTGGCGGGGTTAATAGAAATATGAAGATGTGGTATGAGTGCCAATGAGACAACTCTCCATCCAAGTCACAATGTGTAAAAAGTAAACAATTATAGGTCAAAGTACGGCCTTCACCACGGAGCCTTGGCTCACACCGAACAGCAAGCTATTAAGGCCCCCAAAATGACTAGTGTAAAACAATTCAAACAGGAAACATGTTTGTGGGCGCTCAAACCTCGCCTAACCTGGAAAATTGGTGTAACAGCAAGACATAAGAACAAACTGTAAAAATCAGTTGCAATTGGCTGAACTCAAAAGATCGGTTCGAGGCACAAAAGCAACTAACATAAAAACAATAGACATAACGCACCGAAATAAGAGTACTCGCTGATACTGAAAGCTAGTTTAAAGCCAATTATTACTAATCACTAAATCATGTTCTCCCAGACTAAAGTATCAATCAGTACACATCCAACTGATTTAGTGTAAAGACGTCATAAACAGTCTGAAAAACGCACGACCTTGTGCAATGTCAAAATATAAGTAAGCAGTATCGACAAGATGTTGGATAATGAGTTCTAATAACTCTACATATATAGAGATATATATATTTAGTTATGTTTTAATTTTTCAAAAACAAAATCAATGTTAGTACCAATTATTAATAGTTATTAATTGATTATCATATTCATGTCATGATATATGAGATGTCACTGCAAACTCTTGCATTTCGAACCAACTAAGAAATTACACTCTATAGAAAGCCAATGGGACCTCTCCATCAGTGAAAGTAAATTGACAATAGACAAGAGAAAACGAAGAAAAATTCAATTATGTTTTAAAAAAAGCATATTTGGCCGTATTAATTTTTTGAATTATTTAGAAATAGTTGATGTTGATTATTTTTTTATTAGCATAGTTAGAAAAGTATTTGTTGACTACAGAGAATAACTCGTCTCAATATCTGCTGGTATAGCTAAACAAAGTTGTGTTTCATTTGAGTATATATGAAGTTGTACATCTGTCACTATTCCAGCATTGTTTTAAAATACGCTATACGGCTAATTATCAAATATAACTATTATTGTTCTATCTGAAAAACTACTTTTTCATTGATTGGAAATAATATATGTAATACCAAACCTCAAAATTCCAAACTAAATTGGGAAAACGAGAAAATATTTCATTTAAAACACATGCTAAAGTTTAAACTAATCTTACTTCAGTATTTTAAATAAATGTATGTCAATTTTGACAACCTATTCTTCATAACTTGCAGTGCCTAACATACAAATAAAAAAATCATTAAAGATACCAGGCTTATAATTTTGTACGCCAGACGAGCGTTTCATCTGTAAAAGAGTCATCAGTTACGCTCGAATCAAAAAAGTTAAAAAGGTCAAATCAAGTACGACGTTGAATAGCATTGAGGACAATTAGCATCTTGTGTTTGAGCAGTTTTTAAATAACAGATGAAAATTCTTAACCAGTAGACTGCTTCAGCAAGACTTCGTCGAGGAATGACTAAGATTGTGACATAATATTTTTTTCAGTCGCCACCATGCATTGTTTGTTCGTAACATTGTCACATTGTTCTGCTTCTCACTAAATTAACTAGCTTTATAGATCCTAATTAATCTCTGTGTCAATCGGAATTTATTCCCGGTTTCGTCACGTTCCTGTTTTTGACAGTTACTACTCTATTTTACTACTGAGTTTAACTTTGAAATCGTGATACTGGTGATGCATGCATGCCAGGAAAGTATTTTTATAACGTCTGATTTCAAATCGTTCAATTCCGACCTGGTCTCACTCTCATTTTATATCAGACTTAAAATATAAATATTGACGGAAATCGTTTTACAATCTTTTTGGGATCTCATCATAACCTTTCGACCAATAAGAACTGGCAAACAGCATTATAAACAATCTTTGAAAAAATCATTTAGATGACCGGCAAGTTATAGAAGCAACTTCTCTTTAATATAAAAATAAGGAGATGTGGTATGATTGCCGATAAGACAACTATCTTCCAAGTTCGAATGAAGTGGATGTAAGCAATCATAGGTAACTATACGGCCTTCAGCAATGAGAAAAAAACCCATACCGTATAGTCGGCTATAAAAGGCCTCGACATGAAAAATATGAAACAATTCAATTGAGAAAATAAACGGCCTAATTTAGTCATTATTTCGTCGTGAAAGTCACTTCTTATCAATGATCCACTTATTATTCATATTTGTCATAATTCTTATCAGCCAATGTCAAATAAAGTTACAATGCACTCTTCACTTGTGTTTGTGATTTTTCAAATTACTGCGTCCTTTGGATTACTTCTTAATAATGTTGATATATCTGATTTGGACAGAATAAAACAAGAAATCAAAGCAGAGCTTACTAAAGAGTTTGATCTTAAATTAGAAGAAATAAAGAAGAATGTCTCAACTGGTCTACCTAATGTCTGTAAGTAGCATTGACTTGATAATGTGAACTTTCCCCAAGTAATAAGAGTATAAATTGTTATTTCCTACTAAGTATTTGCCAAAATTCTTCTAATATAAAAAACCGTGCGTTACTTAAAACTGTTTATTAGCTGATATCCTTCAATCTTTATTTATTAAATTTCTTTTCCTTTTTATTTTGCGTTCTGCAAAGCTTCATTTCATTAGAATCGATATTTGGAAAATATAACTACATGTATGCCAGTAAAAACCAGTATTGATAAATGTCACTCCCTTAAATAATGAAAACACGACTTCGAAATCCGCAGCTATAAATCTGCTTAATCTGATCATAGAGTAGCTTACATTTCCCTTATTTGAATGACTCTGGAACAAAAATGGGGTTGCTGATTGTACGTCTAAGCTATATTTATTTCACATGTCTTTTATCCATAAATAAATAAACATCGAACTTTATAAATATTTGGTTCTGACAATCATACAAATTTGTCATTGTCGAGGTTTGATATTTATACCTGCCGAATGCTTTACATTGTTAAAAAGTATCCAAGTATCAAAACAAGCGATTCCTGACAATAAATGTTTTATGACAAAAAATGTAAAATTAATATGTCAAATCTATATTAAGTAATCATCATCAAACGTCTTAATGATACAATTTACATTTGCATTGTTTAACAAATACATGTACCGTATCATTACTTTTTAAATGGTGTTAGAATACGTTAATCGGGCTTCACATTATGCCGGTATGACACAAACTGAATTCTACCACGGTGTTTAACGCCTTTTACTTTCTTTCTATTTGTCCCATTCTTGTCATCGGCGTTGTAGTCTGTGCTTCCATCTATACTTGCCTCGAATGTTTGGATAAACATCAAGCGGATAGATTTGTCAAAAAAGCTACATCTGCGCACTGATGAGCACAGATGCAGAGACACAGACTTCAGCTGGCATAAACAGACAAATTCATTCAATAAATACTGTCATAATATGCCCGACAATCACATTGTATAATAGAGAAATAATACACACATACTGACAAATCTGGCCACACATAATGTGTGATTTTTTTTACCAAAAGTTGTATTTAACAATCAAAACAACTGTTGCACAATACTAAACATGATATTCTTGGCTTTCAAATATTCGGCTGTGGGCGTTCCTGATGAAGGTAAATACAGAAAAGCGCTTCGGACGCATGAAATTTATAAAGTTTTGTTTTCATTTTTACAGCACTGAGTCGATACCTCTGCTGGTGGACTATCAGTCCCGAAGTGTATCATCAGCCCAGTAGTCAGTACTTCGGGACTGACATGATTTATGACAAACCTTTCTAAAATTGTCCTTTGATAAATGTTGAAATTGTAAGAAAATAAGGTTTCAACTCCCTAAGGCAAAGTTGACCTTAGATGGATTTGGCTTTTTTTTTAGGTCCTTATTGGTTATATAGCTCTTCAACTGTTTCAATCCTTGGCTTTCAAATATTCTAATGATGACATTTCATGGTTGTTTATCTAGGTTTTATTTAGTAAAAAACCAAATATTCCTTATAGATATAGATAAACATACACTATTTACTCCCAACTTGCAATGTATTATCAACTTTTACTGATGCTAGTACAAAAGTTCTCATTCTGGTCTGACAAAAAGAATCATATATTGACTCTTAATCAGTCTATGTATCCTTTAAAAAAAGAGGCAACATTATATGTAATTAACAAATTTTGCATTCAGATAAATATTTTTAAACCAATAGCGGCGAAAATATTAAGACAATAAAATTAAGGTGAATTCAAAACTTCAATAAAAAATTTTCAAACAAATTTATCATGAATATACGTTTACCATGCATATTATCTATTTCAGCACCGATTGCATTTATGGCGGGACTGTCACATAATATTGTCAATCCAACCAGTGGTCAACATTTGATCTTCGACCAGGTCATCACCAACGTAGGAAACGCTTACCGAGCGCTGCATGGTATATTCACTGCTCCAGTTGCCGGATATTATTCATTCACTCTAAATATGGCAATTCAAAATACTCCAGCCTCACATTCCCTTCACATGTACATTATGGTAAACAGCAACACAATGGGATATATATTTTTTGACGGTCAGCATAATTACTGGTTAAGAAGATCCGATACTATAGTTGTTCACTTGAACCAAAATGATGATGTCTGGCTGAAGAATACACGTACCGGAAATGTTACAATCTACTCAAATTTCTTACATCAACATCTGTCCGGATTTCTCATTTCAAGAGATTGAGATGGGAAATTAAAGAAAATTATGAACTTGTTTTGCTTATATATGAATATACATGAGGAACATATGTCAATCGAATACTATTAAACATCACTGACTTAAATTTTGTTTATTCTTGTGCAAGTACGTTTGTCCCGGTTAAAGTTAAGATTAAATGGAATGCAATATTAGCACGAACATTTCCAGATACATATTACAAATAACTACACTAGGTACACATACCGGTAGTTTGTTGGTTGGTTGATTGCTGATTGCTTAGCATAAAGTGAAAACATAATTCATGCATATTCAAGACAGGAATCTTCTTGGATAAAGAGCAAAATATATAAACTGCCACTTAAACACTAAAAACCTTAACACAAAACAAACGCCCCTCTTTAGCATGAGTGGCCAGTTATCTATACCATTTAGGCTGCCGATAGTAAGACCCTCGTTGGTTCAATGATAAAATTTTGAATACTTTTCGTAGTGTCAGTTATACAGAAATCTAAAAAAAAAGATATTGTAATATATGTTACGGTAAAAAGTCAAACCAAAAGGTGTGTTAACAACATTTGGACATATGAACTCTTAAAAGGGACCGAGAAACGGTTAACTTTACTGATTTTATTAAAATTTACTTCTACCTTTAACAGGTTTATGATTTCGATAAAATTTCTTATTTAGCAACAGATTTTCAGATAACACTATTGCTTTTCACTTCGGCTTAACAATTAATAAAAAAAACTTTTATTAGAATTCGAAAGGACAATATTGCTCCTATATCAAAACTATAAAATACCAAAATACTGGTATTATTGTCAATCAAATTCAAGTGTATTCGCTGATGCCCAATTTTAGGAACACTTTGGGCCAATAGGACATCCAAAAAGTGGCCTTAACATTGACATATCTGTGAATGATTTCCACAAGTGAATCAGTAGTATCGATCTGATGATAATAAGTCCTAATTACAGCGTACCATTTTTGGACATGCAGTGATATCGACCTAATATTTTTTAATTCCTATTTTTACTAGAAAGGATACTAACTGTGCCTATGAGGCATTTTCTATCAAGCATCAATATGAATGTTATTTGTTGGATACAAGACAAATAATCATTGTATCCTCACTTCACTTTACGTTATGTACGGTTAGTTGTTAATATATATATTAAAACAAAAAAAGAGGCAAGAGATAATAGTAACAAGGGGGCAATACAAAAATATATTTTTTAAACAGACAAACAACACCATGGCCAAAAAGAAAGTTAAAAGACTAAAAGAAAAACAGCAGTCCATAAAACTGTACATAGAAAATTACTATTGAGCAACATGAACCGCCCATAAAGGACACATAGATACGATATCAAGTTGGCACTTTACTAGAGAAAAAAAGATAAAGCTATCTTTCACTTTGCAGTCCCTTTTACTCGTATGACAATCATGAAATATTTTAAATGTTTGAAACACTATCTAAAACAATAAGAACACATTTAATAATTTGATATCTTGAAATTTTACATATCAACAGTTAAAAGCAAGTCAAAGACCATTCCTATATAAAGTGAATAAGAAACATTTTTTTCCACAATAAGATGATTAAGACATCCATTCTGGGGGCTGATTTGGACTTCCTCTGTAATTTTAAATGGATTGAACATCGCAACCTTCAAACAAAATAAGCTTATCTTTTATTTTTAAAATGACATTCGATATCATGATATCGTTATTAGAAACACTACGTCTTGGTTGAAAGTCGGTGAATACCAGATGTGGCTACGGGAATTATTCGGGAATCATAATTGAACGTTTAACAATGCAAGAAAAAACAAGCAAGAAATAAACAAATGATAAAAAATTGAATAAATAAATTGGACTAATTTAATTGTTTTATTCTATTTTCTCGTTGCAGCATCAGGTTAAATATGTGATAAATAGATCATTAAATGGCATTTTCACTATTAGCCCTAGTATCATCTTTTAAATCGTCGGTCCGATATGAGAGTCTTGAGCAGTTACCAGGGCCGATATGAAAAAATCAATGTAAAAATGTATAATTTTCTTTGGAATTCTATCTTAATTCTACCACAAGACAAAATTTGCGAGCGTTTTCTTTATGTACGGTATGTTCGTAGATTAGTTAAAATTACAAACATCCATCAGACGTAAAATTGGAAACAATTTGGACCATGAAAAACTAGTTTGTCAAACACAATTGTTAATTAGAAAACAAATACATTAAAACTCTATCAATTAGGTTATATACTCAGACAGTAGATGACAAAACAGAAAAACCCTGGAGATCGTAGATGTTTAGTGATATCATTTTTATTCGATAAAAGTGATTAGCTTAAAAGGCTTTTGTAAATAATTCATAACTTTTGTAATTAAAAAATCAAATAGTAGTTGTTATCTGACACTTTGATGCAGCATGTGTTATATTGTATGACAGCGTATACAAAGATGGCGATTTTATTTCTTTTAATTGCATTTATTTCAATTTTGTTGACATACATCTGGTTTTTTTTCTGGTGATCATAATTAAAACTGAATATTTTATATTTAAATTATTGAATTGGTAATTCCGGGATATAATTAAGCTACGACCTGAATCAAATTGATTTCTTGGAGTATTATTTTGATCAGATCAATACATAAACCAGTTATTCTGTCATATTTTTGCATCGTTGACACATGTGTTGATTGAGTTTTGTCTAAACAGAGGAAATGAAAACAACGTAATGGTATAAAAAGAACTTAATTAAATCTGAAGGTTTATTAGTAATGATAAAATAATATGCAACACAATGTTGTAAATATCACAATACTCATAAGTTTTCACATGCTTTCATTTTTCTATCTTCTTGTTATCTTGTAATATTGCAAGAGAGCATTTCTTTCTTTTTCTTTTACCATCGACTTTAAAATATCAATGTTTTTTGTGTTCATCTAACAGTCACGAAGTTGTAAACAATATAAATTATTTCTCGTCCTTACTTTGTGATGTTCCTTTGGAATTTCAACCAAAGATGAAGAACTGAATCTTCCTTCACTTTACTGAATGCCAAAATCACACAAGTGTCCTTACAAACAACTTTATATTTCTAAGTCTTCCAAGTGCTCCACGAAACCTCTTTCTAAGTCATCATTATCGATTTTATCATATCTTGACTTACATCTAGAAAATGACAATGAGGATCAGTTGAAGTAAAACTTTACGACAAAAGAGGTGATTTCAGCTTCTCAATTGTGAACTTCCCATTTCCATGTAACAACATGTTCTTCTAGATATAACAAAATTTGAATCAAAGTGGAATTTAAAATTCAATCCATAACAAATCCAGGATCATGATAAAAGGTAAGTACTTGGATAAAGAAAAAATAAGGAATGGCACATAGGAAATGAGTTTTTGGGCAAAACTAATGAATACAAATATATAGGAGTTCATTTAAGCTGTTGTTTGACTTTCGTTTACCATATCAATCATTACTAAAAAGATGAGTACGAGCGCAAACTGAATTATATGAATGGGCTGATAAATGAGTACTGGTCTTTAAATCGCATATCTTTTGGGGATGCTTTCTGAAATTCGGTTATGCGGCCATCTCTATCGAACAAAACGGTAAAACTGATACTGTGATAAATATTCCAAAATTCGCTATTTACGGGGTTGGATCCAGTAAACGATAATTATCTTTATAGACAATGGGTGTCTTATCTTGCTAGCATTCATGGCCTTGATACAAGTAAATAATGTCGAATTGGTGATGGGTATACGACATGTTTCATATGGTTGGTCTGGATCACTTTTACAACTGACATGTTAACTTGAATATATTTAAAAAGTTTCTTGGAAAAAATTGAAAACAACACGTTTGATAATTTCATGCGTCCGAAGCGCTTTTTTTTTTTGTTCGTAGAACGGAATATCATGGATTAAAAAATAAAAGCAGTCTAGATGTTTTCTTTAAATTTGATTTTCGCCCGGAAGTCTGCTGTGTCTTTCAAACTTGATGTACTATAACTCTGCAAGACTTAAATTATTAAAACGACAAACAGTCTTCTTGTGAACCAAGTCATATAAAAGAACCTTATAGAGTCCAACTTGCCAAATGTGTTGATGTAGATCTGACGAGTCCGTTGAACACTTCCTGCTTGAGTGTTTTGAATATTATTAATGTTTCATTGATATCAAGGAATACGTATGTTCTACCTGTTCAGACCTCTGCTTCATAGGGTTATCGATAAAATACAAATACTGGTGATTTGTTTATAAGGTTAATAAATATATTTATACATGTAGTAAAAATATGGACAGTTTGATCGGGCGGCAAGGGATGAAGGGCGAGAAATTTTGTCTCCACCGAACCCCAAAGAGTAGTGTTGCCGGTGTTTTTTTACGTACAGATAGCGTAACACACTCTCTCCGTTGTATCGGATTCAACGTTGCCATTCTGATCGGACATGGCTTCGAATTTATATATCCCGCACAGCCAAACGAACGCCCATAAATCAAGAGTTTAACTGCCTATCTGAACAGCCACAAGGTGACCATATTTGGAATTCATATAACCCAGCCACCGTTTGGATGTCATTGTTTCCACACAATCTTAAAAACCTTGTATCCATGTAATCTTAAAAACCGTGGCAGATCAAATATAGATGCTACTAAAAATCGCTCAAGGAAAAAATACTGGAAGTCAGTGTAAAAAATGTAGAATAAAACTCCAAGGTTTCTCTGTCAAGAGAAGTCTTCTTGACATAAAAATTAATGAAACTTGAGTTAGAAAAATAGAAATCAAACAAAATAGCTAAATGGAATAGACACGAAATAGAACAATTGACTGACGAACCGAATCAAATAACATAGCAACACTTGTTTCCCGAACTGATAATCAGAATAATGAATATATTGCTTCAAATAATCAGATTTTAGTGAAACACCTTCCGGTTATTTTAAGGGTATAGTCTATTTATTATATTAACAGAATTCAAAACGTCATTGGTCGTCCTCTAAAATAATTTCCAGCAGACGTAATCATCAAGAGAATCACCTGCTGTTTACAACTTTGAGTACTGAGCTAATCCTTAATGTCATCTTTACTCATTAAGGTTTTTCTTTAAACTGTATGTTTGACAGACTAATTTACTGATGTGTTTTCTTTGATGCAACATTCTTTTCCTAAAATAAGTATGCTGTAAAGCTTTTCAATGCATTTACAATCATTTTTTTAAATCAATGCTGTTTCATTTTTTATTTTCCTTTTTTCTATATGAACATGTTTACTCATGGTGTTGGTGCCTTATAACTAACTGAAATCGAATATACATCGATTTCTCGTTTCATTTATGACGCGTTGCCCCCAACACGGCCAGGGTTTTCTGCCTGGGACAAGAACATCCTTATTATTTAGAATAATTTATAATTTTGCAAACAGTAAATTTTATAAAATGACTATATAATAGATATACATGATAAAACCGAAGTGGGGAATAACTACAGAATAAAAACGGATACATTACATAAAACAACTTAATCCAACACATAAAATACACAGCCGAGTTAGCCAAAGCCTCAACGCACAAAGTGGCGTCACATTTGAAATTCTAAAAAAACACACAAAGTGACGTCACATTTGAATTTGTAAAAATATTTCCCAAAAATAAGATAGGATTAGGATTGATTCAAGATTAGATTTGTAATACTGACATTACATTTATTAATAACAATGAAAATTACAATACTTATTAATATCAAATTGTGGTAGTAATTAGATAATTAATTGTATTATCAGTGTACTAACAGTGATTAGCTTATGAAAATTTGTCCAAGCAGAAAAGCGTGTTGTTGTTACGGAAAACTTTGACTTTTACTTGGGGCTATTTTATTTAGAGTAAAACTGCGATAAGATGATATACGACCATTTCTTTTCTCACAAACTCTTTTTTGTCCCTTCCTCAAACAAGATACTATTAATTGTATATATACCACTTCTTAATGAAAGTCTAGAATAAGGAAATCGTGTGTAAAGCTTAGAAAAGTCAATGTCCTAATACTGTTGCACGAGGTAAAACAATAATACTGTGCGTAATCTAAGAAGCATGCGAAATTTAGAGTATCCACATCTGATGAACATCTCTCAGTTTTTATTTGTTCCCTTGATTTGTCTCTTCTTAATTTATTTACGAGATTTGAATATCAGTAAAAATACAGTAGCTTTAATTTACATCACCCCTTAAGATTGCAGTTTCCCATTAACTCTGGGGATCTGTTTTGATTGCTGATAGAAAAGATGTTATTAGTAGGCCGGATAATAATATGAATTGAGAACTAGACCAAGTAACAATGGCAATTAAAGTTGTGAATAATGATTTAAGGTTACATGAACTCAAAGTTATATTGGATTGCTACTAGTTCCTAATTTCATTTTGTAAATTTGAATTTCGGTATTGTATAAATAACAACTCGTTATTCAGTTGCTAAATTTGCACAGAAGTCATTGTATCAATTAAAACAAATAAACATATACACATTTTACGAAGTTTTGAAATAAAACTTGATTAAGATCTAATTTTATTAGTAAGTTGGGATGTGACAGTAAGCTCATTTAATTATCAACTAGACCTGAAAAAATTCGTTAAGGATGTTAACGTGCAAGATAATCAATCATTAATTTGTTTCAACATCATAAGACAATGTTATGGTATATTGTAAGCCAAGAGTAAACCGAGAGTATCCTGTCCTATACTGGGCAGTTTACTTACGAACGCTCGTGAAATGCAGTATCTTCACCCCGGAGCACCCTTACATGTGTATAAAACTTCGTCAGTTATTGTGTTTGGTAAGGTTCTCTGATTGAGTAATATTTATGTTCCTGTATTTGTATGTTACTGTGCTATTTGTGCAACTTACGGTTTTCCATGGATTTTAATATAGAACGATTGTCCTCCAGCAACTATTTAGGTTCACCTGTGTAAATGAATATTCTTTTTTTTTTATATTCTTATTAGAAAAAGAGTGACATTTCAATATTAATAGTTTTGTTTGTTGAACTGTTTGAATAATGCGACGAAATAAAGCATTTCTGACAATTCTACGTGTAGTAAACAATACAGTGCATATGCACTAAATATATAGTTTCAATTCATATTTTTTTGTCCGTAGTGGTGGGATAAAGCTTACTGTACAAATAAGACGCCTATTGCTATGGCATTATATACCCTAATGCTCTCTCAACTTAAGCTGTCAACTGCTTGGTTGATAAATTTATTAAGGTTTGCGTTGTGTTCCCTATTTGAACTTACCGCCAACAGAATATGACTCTTTCGTTCCTGAGCGCTCAAGCGTTTATATACAAAATTGGTAAGTGTCACGTGATAAACAAAACCAATAGCTGTTTGTCCTTAAGATATTGAAAAACATAGATTGGAAATCTCCTCGAGTTAACCTGTGATTGTCCTATAGCAGAAAATTATATAAAACAGTTCATCACCTCAATAATAAAAATTTGTTATAAAATAGGAATAAAGCAAAATAATATAAACGGAATAGACACCAAATAAAACAATTGACTGACGAACCGAATCAAATAACATAGCAACACTTGTTTCCCGAACTGATAATCAGAATAATGAATATATTGCTTCAAATAATTAGATTTTAATGAAACACCTTCGGGTTATTTTAAGGGTATAGTCTATTTATTATATTAACAGAATTCAAAACGTCATTGGTCGTCCTCTTAAACAATTTCAAGAAGACGTCATCATCATGAGAATCACCTGCTATTTACAAGTTTGAGTTTTGAGCTCATTCTTAAGGTCATCTTTACTCATAACAGTTTTTCTTTACACTGTATGTTTGACAGTCTAATTTACTGATGTGTTTTCTTTGATGCAACACTCTTTTCCTAAAATAAGTATACTGTAATGCTTAATCGACTACGATCAGATATCTTTTATGGGGTGGAGAATGGCTTTTTCTTCTCAAGACACACTTCCAACTTTAATTTTCTAAAAACAAGCTTTTTTCAATATATTTAGAATCATTTTTGAAATCAATGCTGTTTAATTTTGTATTTTCATTTTTTCTATATGATATAAAAAAGATGTGGTATGAGTGCCAATGAGACAACTATCCATCCAAGTCACAATGTTTAAAAAGTAAACAATTATAGGTCAAAGTACGGCCTTCAACACGGAGCCATGTTTACTCATGGTGTTGGTGCCTTATAACTAATTGAAATCGAATTTGCATCGATTCCTCGTTTCATTTATGATACATTCCTCCTCGTTTCTTGAATAATACAGAACACCAAATATCCTGGCTAACACGACAGGTGCCACATGTGGATCAGGATCTGCTTACCCTTCCGGAGCACTTGAGATCACCCCCAGTTTTTGGTGGGGTTCGTGTTGCTCAGTCTTTAGTTTTCTATGTTGTGTTTTGTGTACTGTTGTTTGGCTGTTGGCCTTTTCTTTTTAGCTATGGCGTTGTCGGTTTGAATGTCACTCTGGTATCTTTCGCCTCACTTTCACAGTAATTAGCTAATGAAAATTTGAGCAAGCCGAAAACCGTGTTGTTGTTACATGAACCTTTGACTTTTACTTGGGGCTGTTTTATTTAGAGCAAAAAACTCTTTTTTGTCCCTTCCTCAAACAAGATACTATCAATTGTATATATATATTTATAATATATTTTTGTATATATGCCACTTCTTAATGAAAGTTAAGAATGAGGAATGCGTGTGCAAAGGTTAGAAAAGTCAATGTCCTAATACTATTGCACGAGTAAGACAACAATAGTGTGCGTAATCTAAGAAGCATGCGAAATTTTCAGTATCCACATCTGATAAACATCTCTCAGTTTTTATTTGGTCCCTTGATTTGTCTCTTCTTAGGGACTTATCATTTTTTTACCTGGGAGGGGGGGCTGGTCATTTTGAAATCAAACATATAAAATTTTCTTAATCCCCCCTAGTATTTCACTATTTTTATTTAATCCCCCCCTAAAACACATTTAAAAAAAATGTAATCCCCCCTCTGTTAAACCAGGAACATTTATATTAGAGATACTGTTTCAAGATTAATAAACATGCCAAAATTTTAACATGGAAAACACTTATCATTTTATTTCACGATAATATTGCAAACATGAAATATTCTTAGTGAATTGAGTCTCAAAAACATATCGAGGGAAAATAGCTTTGAAATAGGGCTCTACCATGAATATTATTTAGAAGGTAGAGCAAGCCATAATCAGTGCTTTGGGATGCTTTTTCTGACCCAAAGGGATCTTATAATGAAAACAAAAAGGTACATTAGTGGTGTTTGTCAACTTAGAATCATCTTTTGAATCATATTGAAACTGTTTGTATGCAGATTAGATGAATATTTTATCATTTATTGGTGCATTTATTGTTCAACATTATATTCTTTTGTGATGCTGCATGATTTGAATTTTTCGGAAGAAATTTTGCACAAATCGCTGTAAATTTCATTTGAATTTATACTAAATTTCTCTTAAACTTTTAAGCTGATTATAACAAAACATGGCAGTAATGCTTGAAATAACCAGCCAAATAAACAGGAGATGAGTAAATCAAATCTCCAGGAGATGAGTCTGACCTGTTGACTTTATAACTGTTAACCTTTTAGGTCCTGATGGTTATGTTGATGTGTGATCAGTGAACTAGATTTTTTATCAGTTACATATACCATGTATACAGTACATACATAATTATATATATTTGGTAATGAAATAAATGAGTTCGATGATGGTAAAAATATATGATATTTTGACTGTTGTAATGTTCTTCTTAACATTTTGTCCCTTGCAGTATTTAAACTACTTATTTCCATGTGAAAAAAATTGATCCCCCCACTTTGAATTTGTCAAAAAATTTGAACCCCCTTTACACTTGAAAAAAAAACTTGATCCCCCCTACATTTTGACCAGCCCCCCTCCCAGGTAAAAAATGATAACTCCCTTAATCTATTTACGAGATTTGAATATCGGTAAACTGCAGTAGCTATAATTTACATCATCTCTTAAGATTGCAGTTTCCCAGTAACTCTGGGGATCTGTTTTGGTTGCTGATAGAAAAGATGTTATAAGTCGGCCGGATAATAATATGAATTGGGAACCAGCACAAGTGACAATGACATTTAAAATTGTGAATAATGATTTAAGGTTAAATAAACTGAAAGTTTTATTGGATTTCTACTAGTTCCTAATTTCATTTTGTAAATTTGAATTTCGGTATCGTATAAATAACAACTCGTTATTCAGTTGCTAAATTTGCACAGAAGTCATTGTATCAATAAAAGCAAATTAACATATACACATTTTTAAAGTTGGGATGTGCCAGTAAGCTCATTTAATTATCAATTAGACATGTAAAAATTCGTTAAGGATGTTAACGTGCAAGATAATCGATAATTTGTTTCAACATCATAAGACAATGTTATGGTATATTGTAAGCCAAGAGTAAACCGAGAGTATCCTGTCCTATACTGGGCAGTTTACTTGCGAACGCTCACGGAATGCAGTATCTTCTCCCCGGAGCACCCTTACATGTGTATAAAACTTCGTCAGTTATTGTGTTTGGTAAGGTTCCTCTGATTGAGTAATATTTATGTTCCTGAATTTGTGTGTTACTGTGTTATTTATATAACTTACGGTTTTCCATAGATTTAATTTTGAACGAGCGTCCTACAGCAACTATTTAGTTTCACCTGTGTAAATGAATATTTTTTTTTTTTTTTTTTTTTTGTTCTATTTAAAAAAAAAGAGTGACATTTCAATGTTAATAGTTTTGTTTGTTGAACTGTTTGAATAATACGACGAAATAAAGCATTTCTGACAATTCTATGTGTAGTAAACAATACAGTGCATATGCACTAAAGATATAGTCTCAATTCATATGTGTGGTGTTCGACGTAGTGGGATAAAGCTTACTGTACAAATAAGACGGCTATTGATATGCCATTATATATCCTAATGCTCACCTCAAGCTGTCAACTGCTTGGTTTATAATTTTATCAAGGTTTGCGTTGTGTTCCCTATTTGAATTTACCGCCAACAGAATAGGGCTATCTATCGTTCCTGAGCGCTCGGGCGTTTATATGCAATATTGGTAAGTGTCACGTAATAAACAGAACCAATAGTTGTTTGTCCTTTCCGGGAAGCCGGAACTATACAGTATTAAGATATTGAAAAAATCTAAGATTGGAAATCTTCTCGAGTTATCATGTTGTCCTTTGACAGAAAATTATATAAAACAGTTCATCACCTCAATTTAAATACTAACAGTATATTTGTGTACGGCAGATTATAACCATAAAATATTTAATCTGTTGTATTAAAAATGAAATAATAGATCAGCTACACACATTCCCTGCTATGACACCTGTGCATCATATGTTTTCAAATGAAAAACTAATTTCACTTCCACTGTTTTACACATTTAAAAAAAAAAACATTTGATTGACGTATCCATCTTAATTTAAACCTATGTACAAACATGACTTGAAAATTTAATTTAGCTATATTAGCTGATGTAATGTCCCCCTCTTATATTTAGTAAAAACTTGAATCTTGACTGGCGATATTCATAAAAATAATGGATTTCTGCCACACATGTGAATATCAGTATAAAATATTTATCAAGCTTGCTACGCATAAAATATATACTTATTTGAAAGACTCCCGACACAATCTTATCCCTATTTGTCTCTATTACTTTTCCCAGTACCTTACACTCCCCCTCTTTTCAGAAATGAATTATCCTGAATTAAATCTATGAGCACATGTAAATAAATTTGAGTTCAAGAAAATTTATGTTCTTTCGTTGTCTTCTTCAAGTCTCAGTGGTATCTTCAGAGCATCATTTTGTTTATCACATAATCTGTTGAGTTGTCTCTCTCATTTAAAGCAGTTTCTCACATTGTGAACATTTGTGATTTTGATGTGTCTTGTTTGTCACTTTCACAATATGAACTATTGCTTTGTATAAATAAGATCTTGATTTCATAGCAATGGTGTTCTCCTCGTTTCCTGTTCTCGGTAATGCTAAGAAATGGTATTTGAGTAATAATTCCTCCTTTGAAAATTAGAGTTGTTTTCCCGAAGATCAATTCCAAAGCAATGATGGCAATTGAAGTAATTTTGATCTGGTGTCATTTCGTTTTACAGCGTCACTAGTGTTAAAACTTCCTCTTTGTAAATCTCCCCTTCCATCCGGACAACGTGGTATTACACCTTTTCTCAAGAGTTTACTTGCCAGTTCACTGGTATTTTTTTTATCAGTGTGAATTTCTTCATGTTTCATGATCTATGTATGTTTCCTGCTCTTCTGTTAATTTCTTAAGTTTGTAGTTGTCTTAGTTTTTCTTCTCCTTATTTCCTTTTTTCCACCTGTCTTTTGCCTTCCTCAAACAGAAGTTGCTTTCCTGTTTTCCTCCCTCCTCAACTTTTTTACTCTCTGTTTCCTTTATTTCAACTGGATTCAACTTCTTTCTTTTCTTCTTTGACGTGGATTTTCTTGAGCTCTTCTGCCTACAACCTTCTTTTTCATCCTGTTTCTTCTTTTCTTGTCTCCTCTGTTCTTCCTCCTTCAACTGTTTTTCCTCATTCTGTTTGTTTTCTTTTATCGTCTTCTTTCCTGGACGAGTTTATACCTAAGTGAACCCTGTTGTTCTTGTTTGGGGTTGTTTCCCTGGAAATAATTCATCAGATGTTTTGATTTATTGGTGATTGATAGTTTTCTAGCCACTTCTGCCGTTATGACTGACATCGACTCCCCGTCTATCGTAGTATAGAAGGCATACACTCTAGTATATTTTATATTTACCATTGCTGCCATCTTTCTGATCAAAGCATCCAAATCTTCCGCTGCTAAGGACATTGTATTTCAGGTTAACTTGATAATATCTGAAAGACACACCAAGATCCAGTTTGAAAATGGATGTGGAGTGTCCATTCAAATGTGAGTTGTTGTAAAGCCAATCCCTCGTTAATTGTTGATCTGCTTGTTGGTTCTTGCTCAACTTCCTCGTCTTGGGTTTCTTTAATCATTTCTTTGGGGCATTTCCAACCAAGTATCCATTCTTATGGTTTTCTGTTGCTGGTTCCTACTCTGTTAACAAACCTGAGAACCTCCATCCTTGCTTTCATGTCCTCTTAAGTATTCTCATTTGATGGAGAAATTACCTTGGCATGCGTTTCCGGATAATCGGCCATCCAAAATCCATTGTTCTCAGAGAGACAGCTGTATGGCATCAGTTCAATTTTGCTCATATGGTTTGCCATGATACGTTCTTTCAAGTCAACCATTCTCCTGTACCTTTTCTCCCCAGGACACCAAACACATGTGACAGAGATATTTATTATGTGGAGCTGCTGGCAGATGGTTTTTCAGTTGTCTTCTAGTCCTACATGTCATTGGATAAAGCCAGCACTTCACTTCCACTTGTGATGATGGGATCATGTAAATTCCTACACCATACAACATATAATTAAATAAAAAGATGTATATGTATGTAGTGTGCTGTATTGTTACTATATTTAATTGTCAGACTGTAATCCTCCCCCTCCCCATATGGCATCTGTTGGTCATGAACAGATCAGCCGAACGATCAGTAATAATATGGTTTCCCAAAGTTTCAAGCTTTTCTCAAAATCAAAAGTTATCATCCAAGTTGTCCCTACCCACTGATCGCAGTGCAAGCTTGTGAATGTCAATTTTCGGCATTACATTCAAATCTGCCATTCCACTGGCAGAAAGGTCCCATATAAAAGTTTCTGCCCCGCCAATATTCTTAGTAAAAAATAATTTTGCCCTGTCAGATATATACTGTAAAAAAGTATTTGACCCGCCCCAATTTACATCGGCCAATCCCCCAAGATAAATATTATACAGTCCCTTATATTTGGTCAAAACTTGAATCTTTACTGGTGGTATTTATAAAAAAGAATTGTAGATTTTTTCGACACAAGTGAATATCAGTATAAAATATTAAACAAGCTTGCTACCCGACACTGTCGTATCCCTATTTGTCTCTTACTTTTCACCAGTACCTTACAGTAAACATACATGTAGCAACCGTTTTAAATAAGGCGTTAAATCCGTTCGTAAAGGAAGAATGCCGCGGTTCAATGACAACAAAGACCAAAATTCTTATATATATATGTATATAAGGATGAAAAGGTTTATTGATCAACATATTATTTTCAGCACTATGTTGTATAAAAGTTTCATCGCATAAGAAACCTACAAATCTTCATAATCGAATTTCAATAGCGCGCCAAGTTGAGGAAATCAGTTTTAAGCGATTCATTGCCAACATAGACATAAGTTTGGTCAACCAGTTTTTGTTTACTTCTATGGCTGACAATAGGAGTCTCATTCCTATTCGAACAATGAATTCAACTTTGCACACTTTTAACTGCATTTTTTTTCAAGAAAACAAATGTTTATCACGCAAACTTTATATTTAATGAAGAATTGATAGATATTGAAATGCCCAAAATTTCTTTAACCAATAACTCGATTGAATCGTTAAAGAGTTTAATACCTTATTTCTATAAGAATGTAACTCACAGTCATGACAGTTTAAGTGTGGCAAAATCAATAGACAAAGTCCTTGAATGATTTCAACAATAATTTGTTTTCATCTAACTAAACTTTGAACAACAACGATGTTCTTCAACCTAGAAACAACGATATTTCATGACCGATAATTCATCAAAGTAACGTGTTTTAACGATTCGTTTCCGAACTGATAGACGTGTTCAATTCATGCTAAAGGATAAGGATGTCAAAACAGAAACCGAACTATAATACGCCAAAATAAATCATAGGAAACACACAAAATTTAATAAAATCAATTAAGAACCTGATCAGAGGGATATATTTGTGAACAGTAACCATTTCACACTGTTAAGTTGTAATTCAAATGTAAAGTTAGAAAAAAACGGCTGCATATTTTCTTTTAAATTCTGTGATATTTTGTATAATAATTAAATATTGACTTCAAAAATCCATTACATATTGTGAAAATGAATCAGTTATGTACGTCTATAGATTCTAATCTGAATCTGAATTTTGCGCGTTTTTTTTTAGGTGGAGAGGGGTTGCTTATGCTTATTTTGCTGTTTACTGTTACGCTATATTTATTACTGATTTTAAGGTTTAACATTAACATTTGTTTTAAAACATAGGCAACATAAGCACAAAACACTAAAATATACTTTGGATGTTGAGTATCGTAAATGAAACCGAGAAAACGTATTTTTCTATGTTTCCATGTATATAGTTGTGTAGCAATCATATCTTGAGTAAACTTCATCGGCATTTCATTTTGCAGCTGACGTTGGCAGAGATTCTATATAATAGCTAGTTTATCTTCATTATGTGGAACATTAATTTTAAGTACTCAAAAATACAGAATTATTGTTAAACAAACAAGGATTTAGAAAATATTTTTTACACGTCCATAATTATTGAAACATCTTAAAACACTCCCCGACCCCCTACACAATTCAAAAATGTCATTATTTCCTTTAATCACGTCAAATATCGTAAAGAAAATATGAGTTTTTTTTTTTTTTTTTTGTGTGACTACTCCGTGAAAATTACACAACGAAAGAGTGTAAAGCAAGATCATGTGCTTTACAATTGTTTGTTTTGGAACACATTGTCACAATAATTTTCAATGTTTCAAAAATACACCTCTTCATAAGATCGCTTCACTCATGCTACGATATTTGTTATATATCTATGGTAACCTTCATAATTCCCAATATCTTAAAACATTTAACCTTCATAATTCCCAATATCTTAAAACATTTAACCTTCATAATTCCCAATATCTTAAAACATTTGACTTCGGTAACTAACAAATTTTTGTCATTATCTGAAAGATGATAGATTTAATATCCTTTTTGGTTTTCAAATTTAAGGCCATACAAACAGTAGCCTCATCATTCCCTCTTTTATATAGCTTCAATGCAATTTTTTTTATTTTGTTTATTAAACTTTGGAGAAGATAAATATTAAATACGCAACTTTTAAGAAGTGAACAACATTTATTTAAAAGTATTTTGATCGATTGATTGATACTCGTTTTCCTTTTTTTTTTTTTTGCTAGGACACTGTCTGTATTTCTTCAACTTATTGTTTTTGTGTACTTTGATATTTTCAACATCTTTTTATATGACCAGAAATTTTTCGTTGTAACAATATACAGAGTTGTAATGGTTTTTTAACTTGCAGAAAGCGTGGCATTCTCCCTATACGAGTCATTGGATTTAACGTGGCTGCGTATTCATACAGCCTGACAGCCAAACAGCTTTAGCATTGGTTTTACTGTCGGACGAGATAGTCACCTTTAGGAAGAACTTTATTTTAGAATTGTAAAGTTTTTGTCATGAACGTAGTTTTACTGAACTTGCGTAGTCAAGTACCTCAATTGTCGCGCCCTACTATTCAACAGTTAACCCAACTACGCGCGGTCGGATTTGGGACGTTAAATCTTCTGTTCTCTGCACGTTTAAGAACCCTGGCAACATATCAATGAGGGGTCCGCAGGTAACCTGTTACAAGTCATCTATTGTAACCCTATACAACATACCCACTTTTCCTAACGACAATCTAAATTTTCTATCCTTTGCATCCCAGTCGGTCTACTTTCAAATAAAGCCTATATGATTTGTTTATTCTCTTCTGAATATGTATGAAATATTTGCCACCATATGGTAAGCAAACATCAATCAATTTACTAATTTACTGTACACTGATCACCGATAAAATAGGATAACCACACAGAGAGAATAAGATACATGTACAAAAACAATGGCTAGTGATCAAAGCCAGTTAGCTAATAACTTGCATACGAGAAAATAATAATTAATCTACTTCTGAACTATTTAATGGTTATTTACACTATTTATAGAAAATTAGTTGTTGATGCATTTTTATCTGTTGACTCCTATTGTATTTTTGGTTACCTATACAATTGCTTTCGATGACGCTCATGCTGTATTATAGATACTGATTTCTGAAAAAGAAACCATGAGCCTGGAGGGCGAATGGTTTGTTTTTCATGAATCAACGCTTATCTATTGTATCTCTAACTTAAACCTCTTGTGTTGATGTCCTTTCAAAATTAAAGCTTTTTTCTTAATTAGAAGGTATTGTAAGTGAGTTTAAATAGCCATTTTAGCATGTTCAACGATGCACTTAAAAATCTAAGTTCACAATTAATTGGTTAGGATACAAATATAACATAACACGTCTGTCCTTAAATAATCAGGCATCTGAATATCATAATTTACAAAATAAGACATATTCGAACTGATTTCTTAGTATATATAATAAGTATGCTACCGAAAATTCTATCAAGAAGCCTAATTCTAGGCACATCACGATTTACTCGCATAGGGATTTGCGAATAAACATTTGAAAAGATATGTAGTAAACAGATGAAAACATATTATATTTATAAAACAAAAATGGACAAATTAAATGTAATCATTTTCTTTTCAAATATATGAAATAGCCAATAATAATCCAAAAATAAACGGGAAAACCCACTATTATTACGAAAATATCCACAGTAATATACAAAATTAAAAAAACGGAAAAACCAAAGAATAGGGACAACAAAGAGGATACAGGTATTCGAACCTAAACAGACAAGTCTCTACCTTTAACTTAACTCTTTAACTCATTGATCTTAACCATATGTTAACCTCGTGTCTATCAACTTACACCCCAGTTCTATTGTTATACTTCATAGTTTCTATTTCTGAAACAAGTGTAAATTGAATAGATCTATTGTTACGAATAACAATGGATTTTGACCACAGGGTGTGACGAGCGGGGTTTCTGGAAACCCCTGCTTCTACATCCCGCAAACAAAGTCCATTGTTATTCTTAACAATAGAAATTGATTATTTTTTAAATAGCATGAACATAAGAAATTACTAATAGTGTTCACTACAAATTGTTTCATGATATTAAAAAAACGCATTTTAGGAAATTCCAAAAAACATCTATATGGAATACAAAAATAATCCTTTAAATACTCCTTTGCTTGAAGATATTTTTATCATATGTCATATGTCTCTACTCCCGGACCCTCCCCCCGGGTTACCCAGTTGCCGATCCGGGGTTGGGGGTTCCGCGGATTGGACCCGACTTTTATTTAAAAGATCAATGTATTTGAATGGTTGGAACCCGCCTTTTTCTCTTTGAGTTGGGAACCCCCTTCTTCTCTTTGAGTTGGGAACCCCCCTTTTTCTCTTTTAGTTGGGAACCCCCGGCTGGATCAGCCCCTGATTGCCCACAAAAAGGGAGTTCTTCTACATTAAATTTTGTATGTTGAGCGTGTCTGGTAGTCGGGTTTCTAATGCAGACACACCCATCCCTTAGTATGTTCGAATACGAATTTTTGTTTATTCTCGAGAAGAGGGGGTGGGGCTTTTGTTTTTGATAAAATCGTAAGATATAAAATACAGTTATGATTACCTTTATTAAACTGATACATGTAAGTACTTTGGGTTATAATATTGCCGCTATCTTTAGTCTCTTCTACCAAATCCAACGCTTGCCACAAAATGTCGTTCGTCTTATACCCGTCCATATTGACAACTGTATACCAGGAGCATGATGTATTTTTTGTTTGTAATAAGAATACACGAAACAGTCAACCTTGACCTGCTGATCCATATTAGCACATGGATTTAACGGGAATATGCAAAACAACTTTGACATTTGTAAAATATACTCACTTGTCAAAGTTTGAACGAAGATAACCAAAGAGAGGTTACTAGTGGGGTTTCATGTAAGAAAAATATTCTTATAAATCATGGTTTGAAATTGTCAATAAATATGCTATCGTTTTTTTTTTTTTTTTTTTTTCATTTAATAATCAATTTTAACAAATATAGGGTTTAGAATGGGGTGTAAGTTAGTTATACACCTCGGGATACGGCGTGTCTGGATAAGAAACCCCTCCGGCCTCCGGCCGACGGGGTTTCTTAACCAGACACACCTATTCCTCGGTGTATAACTATTACTTATACAATACGATTAGCTCTGTGTGTCCGTTTTACCGATGTGTATCATATGTTCATTTATATATATAGAATAGACATTTAAATTGCAACCCATTGGTAGCCTAGAGGATTTGTTAATGAGTAAATGTTAGTTAAACATAACAGATTTCAAGGAGGGGTTCGATTCCCAGTGAAGGCATCTAAAATTACAGAAAATAAAGGTAACTTTTTAAATCAATTCCATTAGTGAACAGAAATCAGTAAATTAGCCAATGCAAACTAATGGAAATAAGGCACACAAATGAAACAATTGAATATAATTTGGTGAGTCCAGCGAAGCGTTGATTCTAGAAAAAGATTCCACAGTAAATGAATTGGCTGACGTCACGACAATGGTTTAAACTGTTTTCTTTATGGGTTATCTGATAATTTATCTTTGTCATGTGCAAATTTTTAACATTTTAATATTGATATTTTAAAAAAGTATCCTGCTAAGACAATCCATCAAACATCAAACTCTGCTTGAATCACTACTTAGTAGTCAAGATTATGAAATAATATCTAAGATGGGTTATTATGAAAGTATCAATCAAATTTGACAGTTTTTTACATTTTGATTAGATAATTAAAATTATACTTCTTCTAGTTTAAAAGTCAACTTATCAAAAAAAAACAAAAAAAAAAAAACAAATGCAAGGACTGCAGCAGTAAATGGATAAAGTCGAAAACAAAACTATCAATTTTATGAGTAAATGTTGAGTTAAATTAGGTCAAAGCTTTCAGTTCTCTAAACTCCGTCACACTAAAAAAGTTGCTCATTTCTTGACTAAGTTTAAATTGTCCATCCTTTAATTTTTTAACATTTTAACATAAATATTTTTTAAAAGTATCCTGATTAGACTATCCATCATACGTCAAACTCTGCTTGAATCACAACATAGAAGTAAAGACTGTGAAATGATATTTAAGATAGGCTAATTAAAAATAATAATGTTTACTAAAGTTCATAGAAGTCATTAATAAAAAAAATATCTAATGCAAGGTCAGCAGCTGTTAATGGATAAATTGGAGTACACAACTGTCATTAAATGTAAATGTTGAGTTAAATCAGTTTAACACTATTAGTTCTCCAATCTTCGTTATACTATACAATAGCTCATTCCTTGATTTCGTCCTCTATAAATTGTCCATCTTCAGATTTTTTGATAGACACCCAGATAAATGTATAGCACAAAAGATACTCAAAAATGTGTTAAAACATAAAGGTATAAAGTCAGAAGTAAAAACGTAATTAACAACTGAAAATATTGGTAAAATGTTTGACAAACTGTCCTTCTTTTCCTGGGTATGTTCCGTAACTCTTATAAACCACAGTATATAGCAAATTACCCCAAAGGTTACTGGGGAATAGAAGTATGGTCACTCTTAGTCTTCATCCGACCGGCAGTAAAATCTTTGTCGAAGTGGGGTGTCCGTTTGGCTGTGCGGGATGTACAAGTACGCAGTCACGTCTGGTCAGCGGTCAGAATTGGGACGTCAATTCCGATGTCTCGTGTAAAGAGAGTGCCATGTTCTCTGCACGTTAAGAATCATTCCAACAACTCTTTGAGGGATCAATAAGTGGCCTGTTGCAAGGTATTATTTCTGTCCCTATCCGCTATACCCTCACTTTTCAGTGGCTGTCTAAATTTGCCAGACCTTCATCCATGACGGCCTCTATTAAGGACCTACCTATTGTATTTATTGTTAATTTGTTTTCGTCCTGAACATGTCTGAACTATTTTACGTTGAAGTTATGCAACCAACAATCAATCAATTATAGCAAATTTTAATTTAGACCCAACGAACCATTACATCTTAGATTTTCAACAATATTTTCAGACTTATCAACCGCATCTTTTCAAGATTAGTACTTAATATTCCAGTGAAGTGTATCCTTCCTGAAGTTATTCTTACAAAGCCCAACGTAAAAACTGATCGCTATTTTTTTAAACCTTGATATGAGAAATTTTTACGGAAATCTTCATTTTCTTTTTCTTGCTATTGTGTTTTTTATGGACCTCTCCATTTTGAATTTGCCTTGGAGTTCGGTATTTTTGATATACTTTTTTAGGCTCCTTATCCCATTTTATTCGCACTTTTGTTTTGGATAAAATTTTAAGATTTAATGTTTAATTACTAACCTCTTATACTGTAGGGACAATACACCTTATTGTTATTTCTTCAATTCCGGATAAGTTCTGAAATTTCACAACTCTTTCAAACCAGTTAAAGCTATCTCGGGGCCTATTTAAACAATGAACTGTGCATAAAACTTTTCAAAGAGACATGTTAAAACTACTGTAAACTCTTCAATCAAAGCATTTTTATTACTTTAATTTGTGTTTTAAAAATTGGATCATAAACTATAGAAATTTCAAAATGTTCACTTTCTTGACGTTCCCCTCTCCCCCTCAGCTCATTACTGATGAACTTTGTTTTTGCAAAACTTGACCCAAACAGGAAGTTGTCTAAGTGACTGATTTTCCGGGTTGGACCCAAATAGCGATAAGGTGTATTTATAGATTATCGTTGATCATCTCAACGAGATTGATTTTCTCGCTTGAGCCGGGACGGCGAAAGCGAGAAAAAGCAATCGAGTTGAGATGACCAATGGTAATCTGTTTATCGCTATTTTACCTATGCCGACGTTGTCAATTTCATGTCAATTTCATTAGCAACGCAACGTGCTCCCTTAGTTTCTAGCGATAATTTTCATATCACTCGACTCCGTTTTCATATCTTTCGACTCCGCTGAGAAAGAAAATTATCAGACAGTAGGATCAGAGGAAAATTTCGTAAAATAGCGATAAAGTAGTTTATCGATGTTCAAATCTCATAAATCCATTCAGAACCAGGTAAAACACAAAGCCCGTATAACTTGTGTAGTGTCGATTTCAGTCTATCTTCATCATAACAAAATTATCTCTGTTTGGGCAGTTCAATATATAATATATGAACATAAATGAGCGTAGCTCGGGCAGTTAAATATATATAATATGTGAACATGAATGAACGTAACTTGGGCAGTTACATATATAATATGTGAACATGAATGAGCGTAACTCGGGCAGTTACATATATAATATGTGAACATGAATGAGCGTAACGTGGGTAGTTAAATATATAATATGTGAACATAAATGAGCGTAACGTTGGTAGTTAAATATATAATATGTGACATAAATGAGCGTAACGTGGTTAGTTAAATATATAATATGTGAACATAAATGAGCGTAACGTGGGTAGTTAAATATATAATATGTGACATAACTGAGCGTAACGTGGGTAGTTAAATATATAATATGTGAACATAAATGAGCGTAACGTGGGTAGTTAAATATATAATATGTGAACATGAATAAGCGTAACGTGGGTAGTTAAATATATAATATGTGAACATAAATGAGCGTAACGTATCAATTGAGATATGAAAAGTTATTTGAAATAATGAAAATTTACCCACATGAAACTGAAGTTTATACAGTGTTCTCTAATATAAACATGTTAATAGACCAATTTCGAGTTCTTATTTATTAATGAGTTACGCTTGTTGGCCGGATGTGCAGAGTTATTTTACTTTTGTGATAAATTTTAATACATTTTTATCAATACAGATAACAATCTCATGTTGAGGATAATACTATCAAAACAAAGGGTGACTGTAATATAGAAATATCATAATCTGAATTTATCCCGTCTGACAGTAAGACCCATACTAAAGGATAGTCTGTTTGGCTCTGTGGGCTGTATAAATATGCAGACACGTCTGGAAGGACGCAAACTTTAAATCTAGTATACCAAGTGGAGAACGTTCTCTGCATGTTAAAACAATCTTCTTGAAAAAAATCAATAATATTGCCACCAAATGGGACCACTTTAAGCCCCGGTCATACCTTACCGGATAGCGCGAAGGGACGCCGAACGGATAACTTTTTTTCAATCCGTTCATGTCCGTTAGAAGTCCGTTCATATCCGTTAGACGTCTGTCCATATCCGTTTCATGTCCGTTCAGTTTCCGTTTTATCCGTCGACGTCCGTTCTGTCCGGTGAAAAATTTTGAGCATGTTCAAAACTTTGAACGGACGTCCAACGGATGAAGTGTCCGTTTAACGTCCGGTAGTCATCCGTTTTTAACGGTACTCGTCCGTTTCGTTTCGTATCCGTTACTTGTCCGTTATGCATCCGTTGGAGGTCCAGTAGACTAATTCACCAACGGACTTCTACCGGACGTATAACGGACGTATAACGGATAAAACCGATGATAAACGGATGTGAAACGGACATGAATGGAATGATAACGGATAAAACTGATACGTACCGAATGTAAAACGAATAGATGCCAATTGAAAATTTCGCGTTAGGAATGACAATTATTGGTATGTCAGATTTCTTGAATGTCATGAATGTTTATTATTCATGATGGATTGTGGAGTAAGAGCACGTCTTCACTATCAAGCAGCTCTTATTTAGGCCAGACTGAACTTAAATGTTGCAAATATAAACCTTCTAGACTATAAACTAAAACAAGTTACACGGAAACTTTTTAATTATTTTAAGGTCACGTGTATGTGATTTACATGTATCAATATTGCCGCCTTTAATTTTCCTAGCAGCTATGAATTATATTAGCACGAAAAGATGGAATGCCCCTATTAGCAGCTTATAATCATTGGAGTATAAAGGGAGATAAATCCAAGAATTCAATAAATTTTTTTATTTCGTTTTGAATAAATAAAATTACATAATGAACCGTAGTTAAATTATACCTAATAAGTAATATTTAAAACATTGATAAAAGGGTTTAAACAAAATGAAGAAATAACTATGACTTACGCTTAGTTTCTCTGTCTAGTTTTTATTCCGTAGTGGTCTTAAATGTGAAGAAAGAAAAGCATACTCCTTGAATTAAAGAATCTGTCGTGGCTTTATTTCAACTATCAAATTTTCAAAAGGCCAAAGAATGAACTATTTAATGACAATTTAATGTGTTTGGCTCTATTCAGGTAAAAGCAACCAGTATAGCAAAGAGGTGGTAACAGGGCTCCAATCACTTAAAACAGATAGCTCTCGCTAGTTAACAAAAAAAATTTACGCAACCAAATAGTTTTACAAAAAGAATTTCCCATATGAGACAAGTCACCAATACTGCAAATGAACAGGTCACTTTTATCGCATTGAATAACAATTAATATCGTACGTATCGTATTAATGTAGAGGACCTCCATCGACCAATGTTTTTATTTCTTCTTTAATTATCCCAATTAATGTATTGCTGCACCTATTGTAACGGAATATAAATCGAATCACTTAACTTCATAATCAAGAAAATCTAATGTCGGTAAGAATTAAATGGAATATATATCTTGTTACTGCTTTTCCGTCTAATTTACAAAATATTAGACCATCATTTATTGGTTCTGATGAATTATAAATTGCAAGTGCACATATCAAAACTGCTGCTTGATTCTATTGCGTATGTAGTTGTCTAACCTATTGGTCTGTATTGATGAGGAATAATAACATAAATAATCTTCATATATAAATGTATAGTAACGTCATCCCTCTGCAAAACATACGTCATATCATTTTCAGACTTGAGAGCCATTTTCCACTCTAAGGCATGGACCGAATTCTTATGAAATACTGTCCAGAATAAAGTACTTTCATGTTTAAGTAGAAAAACGAATATCATGAAACATAATAATGCATCAAATCAGCATTTTATAGGCTGCCTTATATCCATTCATGTAACCCGCAGTTTATATTTCGTTTGTGGTGTCCTGGTTTGCTGTCGTAAATTCATGGGAGGTGTCCTTTGTTATTCTGCGGTTTACATCTTGTAATGTACTATTATAGTATTTTATTTATGTATTTCTCTATGCTGAGTGTTCTTGCGTTTGTTTGTACTGTATTCCTTTCACGTAGTGTTGTCATTTTAGCGGTATTTTTAACAATGCCATATTAGTGGGAGGTTTGGCTAGCCATAAAACTAGGTTCAACCCACCATGTTTTCTTAAAATGTCCTGTACCAAGTCAGGAATATGGTAGTTGTTATCAGACAGTTCGTTTCTATGTATGTTGGCGTTTGCTTTTGTTGTAGTGAAGTGTTTCTGTTGTTCCGTTGTTTCCCTCGGTTTTAGTTTGTTACCCGGATTTGTTTTTGCTTAATCGAATTATGACTATTGAACAGTGGTATACTACTGTTGCCTTATTTATATCAGGACGAGAAAAAATTAGTATTACAGGGCTTCCGTCACTTAGAAACAGATAAATTCCGCCAAAGTCAACAAAAAATGTTTACATCGCCAAACAGTTTTATAAAAAAGACTTCTCATATAAAACAAGTCACCATTACTGCAATTGACCAGATCGTTTTCATCACATTGATTAGCTAAATGCCCAATATGTCAAAATCCTCTGCATAAACTTTCAATAACTGAAATGCTGACTTGATATCAATTTTTGCAAAAAATGCTCGTTGTCCTAAATTTTTAACAATACTAATTGCATTATCAGATGATGAATAATAGACTTTTGTGAAAATTTTATCAAATCATTTACAAAAAAAATTAGGTTGATATTGTCATGTGCATTATTTAAAAACCTCATTCTTTTAACGTATTAAATAAAAGTGTATCAAAGATAATATAGGAATCTAAAGGTCTATCCAGTCTTCCAAGGTCGAAAACATTTTAAAGTTTTAAACAGTTTCATATGGGCTCTTTAACAGACAATAATATATCAATTCTGTTGAGTATCTTAGAAATGTATTATTCAATTTAAATCCCTGTTTATGTAACTATTTACCAATAAGTTTGCATTAGAAAAAAAAAATTGGTAGTATTTTAACATATTTTCCTATATGCTAACTTTTATGGACGAGAATCCTAAGTGCCATATGTCAAATTTAATTTTATTAAAAATTCAAATAGAAAATAAAATAAAGTGATTAAGTTTTGGCTTATTTATTACCAACATTTTGCTGTAAACGTCTGCTATAATTTAGAATGCGTGATTGCAAAGTTCTATTAACTATATTCTGAAACCTTGGCCTAGTGTAACTTAACCTAAATATCTCCTACATCATATAGCTGGGTGATTCAAATTCATACTAAAAACATGTGAATGGCATAGCAATTATTACGAGTACAGAGTACCTTTAAAGTGAAAGTCAACATTTGTTAATTCGTGGTTGTTCCAAAGAAGCAAAAATCTTTTTTTTTTTAATCATAATTTACCGTCAATTATACCCCAATTACTGAAAGGATCTCTTCGGAAAGCGGCAGAAATAACCAAAGGGACAATACAAAAAATCATAATTTTAATAAAGGCCAATAATACTATGTCAGAAAACTAAAAAAAAAACGGCGAAATGATTTCAACTGGCATACACACTTCTCAATGGTAATATCGGCTGCCTTATTAACGCTATGTAACCAAACAGCCGACTAGCTTTAACATGGTGTATCTGAATTAATACTTGTGAATATGCTTAAACGGTATTTCGCTAGGTCTCGATATTGATCTTGAAAAAATATGAAAACGAATATTTGATTATTGTTTTCTTTTGCCCAATTTGTTTGAGTAACCAATCTTGTGTATTTATATCATGATAATAGTGCTTAACAAATAGAATATTGAAATTGACCCCCCCCTTTTTTTTTTTTTTTTTTTTTTTTTTAACTGTTTAACTTATAAATACGTCAATATATATATATAAAGATCAATCATTTATCTTTCTGTGGAATTTGTTTTCGGTGAAATTAATGCTTCGCATCTTAAAGATCTAAAAGAATTTGCACCTACCATAATCGGTTGTTTTGTGAACATTTGTCTACGAATATCTCTTAGCATGTTTTAACTTGAGTAGTTACACTATATAAGGTGCAAAAAATCATAATGAATGCAACTATGTTAAACTTTAAAATGACATAGAAACAGATGTAAACAATTCAATTATACCAATTTGGTCATTTTAACCTTCTCTAATAAAGACTTTCATTTCTATTGTTTAATTTAATTTGAATATCAGCCTGAATGGTTCATCACAATATACATTGTCAACAACATTTACCTTTAAGATAGGGTATATGTGAAGTAGGAAGAAGATTTGCATTAAAAGCATCATTGGCCGGAATATCAATATCATGGTTTGACTGAAAAGAAATATTCAAATTAAATTCTGGAACAGCCTAGTCATTACGACGTCTTTGTGTAGCTTATTCTTGTGTTCTAAAATGTTACACTCTCTTTCTTAAGTTTTGAACTGGTAAGCCAGGTTGTTTCACTGAAGTTAACTTATATCCGTTCGGATAAATGAGTAGAATAACTTTCCATAATTTCGTAAGAATTGTAAATCATTTTTTCCAACTTCAGATATTTCTGATTTTTTTTCTTAATTATCAGCGTAGGTTTAAAACAGGAACACAGGTTGTGCATATCCTATGCAGAGACTAATATTAAGTTAATAAATTATTCGTACAAAAATCGGGATGATGTCCTCCGTGACTGTAACATTTCCTTTTTCCAACCCCAATGGTAACCCCAAGAGTTCCCTCGGATATAGAAATATGGTCATCACATGGTCTTCCGACTGATAGTTAAGCCCTTGACAATCAGGGGCGTTCGTTTGGCTTTACGGGATTATAAATTGGCAGCTACGTCAAGATAGGAGGACGTTAAATCAGATGTCTCGTGTAAAAAAGTGTCGATCCTTGTTTCCATTTGTTTCTTAAATTGTCATTATATTTTGATTTATTTGTGTTTGTTGAAAATTTTTAACCTAATACTCTATGTGTGAGCAAAAATATATTACTACAATTCAACTTGAAATTTTATTTATATCATGTTATGCTATCTATCTTTATTATTTTAAATTATTGTTTTTTGGTATATTTTTTCTATTTATATTCAGTCATATCATATTTTTAAAATGAACAATTTCAGAGACATGTTTTAGTTGTGAAAAGTGATTTGTTTGTATAAGCGGATCTGGGTTTGCTTTGTTGTTATCATTTCTGTAATTTTATATAGAACTAGAACACACCCGCGATATCGCTGGTCCGTGACTGAATTAAAGTATCTAACTATGTGTAAGCCTTATTTTAGCCTGGATTTTTAGTATTGGTATTGTCATCTGATAAAGTCATGCTGATTATAAGATGCACAGTTTTCTCTGCTTTCAAAATCTTTCTGTTTGAACCCGTCGACCTGGAACTTATCAATTATTGGTAATATTAATTATTTGGAAAACAAAAGGGCCTGGAATGGAGTAATTTTTAATCAACAGCATTGTCCTATATTAGTTATAAATAAAGTTGAATTCTTTGATTCGCCGTTTTTACGTCATGTCGGCTAACAAAATGGAAACTGTACCTACGCCTTATTTTAAGTCTAGATTTTTAGTATTCGTATTGTCATCTTATAAAGTCATGCTGATTAAAATACTACAATAGGAAACAATGTGACAATGATTGAATTTAGTAGTGTCAACCCTGTGATTATAACCCGTGTATATAGTAAATCCCAAATACACCGTTTGGTGGTGCGCCTGACAGATGCGGAACGTACAGATAAGGTAAAGGTAACATGTGACATATACTATTGGTATCGGTATCGGATTCGACTCGGAACTTGTTAATTATTGGCAATATTAACTATGTGGAAAACAAAAGGGTCTGGAATGGTGTAATTTTTAATCAACACCATTGTCCTATATTAGATATATATAAAGCTATATATAAAGTCCAAACCGCCTTTAACATTACATTAGACCGGTAATATAATGACACGACTAAAAGGAAATCGCATCGGATAGTTCCGGAACTTATTAAGGGCATACAATACAGTTTTGATCCCATAATGAAATTTTGATGAAAATTTGCATATAGGCTATTTTTCACCTGATTAAATCAAATATGTAATAAAAAATATACCTTCATGTGCTACTTTTTGAGTAAAATGAGGTCGAAATTTCAGATATTTTCTCAAAATTCAGATTTGTTGACGTATTTTTCCTTTCGACAAAAACACAAAACTTTTTTGTTTTAAAAGATAAATACAAGCAGTTTTTTGTTAAATTAGTTGTAATTTCTGTTTTATATAAATGTTCTATAAATTTGTACATTTTATTTTTACAAATAACTCATATTTATCAAATGTTCATGATTGTAGGATAAAAACGTCATTTTTTGCTGTATATTTATCAATTTTTAAAAATTGCGCTATTCATGTTTTCATGAAAATTGGTACACATAATCTTCATACGTAATCAAACCAAATGTCATTTTAAAAAAGAGGGGCCCATGAACTTGTTTTCAAGTTAAATCAGTTTGAATGATAAAAATCAGTCGAAAACTGTATCTTTTCCCGATAAGTCACAGTTTGACGTCGCGAAAATAACAATTTACGTTAGCAACGTCATTACCTCCTCTGTAACTGTATCGTATGCCCTTAATTTGTCTAATTGCTTATTGTTTCAAACAGTAATCGACGTAAAAGGGTAAAATTTTCAGTATACCCTATCAAGTGATTATACCCTTATATAAGTTTGACTTGTAGCTTTCTTCGGTTATACGTTTATTAGGTGAACAAAACACGGTCTTTAGATTTAGTAGTATAGAAGCTTTTCCCATTAAGAATCCAGAATGTCTGCACCAGTGAATATTGTTCAATAATGCACAACAGCCCGATTCTTGCTCATACCTGTGCGTTTCGATTTAAACTGGATATGTGGTATTCCAATAAAACAGCTACAACAATTGTTGATACATGATTGCCATGCAATGAGACAACACACAGTTAGAGAGGTGTGTGATGGCAAGAAAGACAATCACTAAAAATTGATATTTTGTTTGATAGTCAATACGACTACTACTAACTTTTGGAGATGTTTCTTGATTGCGAATGAGAACTACCAACAGTTCATTTCAATGTTATTGCTAACAAGACAAGATCAACAATTAGATTTGTGTGATTGCAAATAAGACAACTACCAACAATTGATGATGTTACGAAATAGCCAATAACACGAGTACCAACAAAGTGAGATGTTACATGACTGTCAATAACACGAATACCAACACATGGAGATGTTATAAGACTGTCAACTTCACGAATACCAACAAATGGAGATGTTATATGACTGTGAATAAGACGACTACCAACAAATGGAGATGCTATATGACTGTGAATAAGACGACTACCAACAAATGGAGATGTCATATGACTGTCAATAAGACGACTACCAACAAATGGAGATGTTGTATGACTGTCAATAAGACGACTACCAACAAATGAAGATGTTATATGACTGTCAATAAGACGACTACCAACAAATGAAGATGTTATATGATAGTCAATAAGACGACTAACAACAAATGGAGATGTTATATGACTGTCAATAAGACGACTACCAACAATGGAGATGTTATATGACTGTCAATAAGACGACTACCAACAAATGGAGATGTTATATGACTGTCAATAAGACGACTACTAACAAAAGGAGATGCTATATGACTGTCAATAAGACGACTACAAACAAATGGAGATGTTATATGACTGTCAATAAGACGACTACCATCAAATGGAGATGTTATATGACTGTCAATAAGACGACTACCAACAAATGGAGATGTTATATGACTGTCAATAAGACGACTACCAACAAAAGGAGATGTTATGACTGTCAATAAGACGACTACCAACAAATGGTGATGTTATATGACTGTCAATAAGACGACTACCAACAATGGAGATGTTATATGACTGTCAATAAGACAACTACCAACAAATGGAGATGTTATATGACTGTCAATAAGACGACTACCAACAAATGGAGATGTTATATGACTGTCAATAAGACGACTACCAACAAATGAAGATGTTATATGACTGTCAATAAGACGACTACAAACAAATGTAGATGTAATATGACTGTCAATAAGACGACTACCAACAAATGGTGATGTTATATGACTGTCAATAAGACGACTACCAACAATGGAGATGCTATATGACTGTCAATAAGACGACTACCAACAAATGAAGATGTTATATGACTGTCAATAAGACGACTACCAACAAAATGAAGATGCTAGATGACTGTCAATTACACGACTACCAACAAATGAAGATCTTATATGACTGTCAGTAAGACGACTACCAACAATGGAGATGTTATATGACTGTCAATAAGACGACTTCCAACAAATGAAGATGTTATATGACTGTCAATTACACGACTACCAACAAATGAAGATCTTATATGACTGTCAATAAGACGACTACCAACAATGGAGATGTTATATGACTGTCAATAAGACGACTACCAACAAATGAAGATGTTATATGACTGTCAATTACACGACTACCAACAAATGAAGATCTTATATGATTGTCAATAAGACGACTACCAACAATGGAGATGTTATATGACTGTCAATAAGACGACTACCAACAAATGAAGATGTTATATGACTGTCAATTACACGACTACCAACAAATGAAGATCTTATATGACTGTCAATAAGACGAATACCAACAATTGAAGATCTGTTGTAAATACAAATGAGACAAATATCAATAGTGGGAGATGTGGTATGGTTGCCAATGAGACAACTACCAACAACTTGAGGTAAACTATGATTGCAAGCAAGTATAAATGAAGCCAATACATTTACTATCAATAATTGGGGATGAGACTAAAGAGAAATACAGTTACAACTGTCAACGTGGTGAAAGAGAAACCTACCATTTATCTGAATATAGTCAATCAGAAACCTACTGCGGAAAGGACGAGAAAGAAAGTAAAATTTTTTTATGTTGTTGACTTTCATTCGTAAAGCGTTGAGTTAAGCACTTACACTTGGTAAAAGAGAAACCTACCATCTATCCGAATATAGTCAATCAGAAACCTACTGCGGAAAGGACGAGAAAGAAAGTAAATTTTTTTTTATGTTGTTGACTTTCACTTGTAAAGCGTTGAGTTAAGCACTTACACTGTGTTCAAATTTGAGCTGCACCCTTTGAGGGGATTATGGGAACATAAGAGTATCAATATTAAGGCATAGTAATGTAGCAAATAGCCCTTCTCTCGATTTTCATTATTTTTTTTTTTAGATTTTCATAGCCGTATCCGGGCCACCGTCAAATCCTTTTACAACTGGTGTTGTCTAAGTAACGACTGATCGCATGTGTGAGCTTGTTTTTTGTTGTTGTTTTTTTTTTTTTTGGCTCTTTTTATCTGTTTTTCCAGTTTTATTCTTCTCTACCATATATAAATCATATTTAGATTTGGCATTGGTTTTGGTGTTCTGTTTCTCCATTAAAACCCTTATTTCTTTTATTGTTCTTGTTTCTACTGCAATTGCATTTATTTGCTCTGTACTTTTCAATCAAACTTAAGACGTTTGTTCATTTTAGACAATGTTACTGTGTTTTCCCATGAGGATTGAAATTTGAACTCTGTTTGATTTCGAGCTTTGATATTGAATATCGCTGAAATGGCTAATTTTCTTTTACTGGACCGAAGAATATAGTCACTAGACATAACAACAGTTTTATCGTCTGATCTATACATGTTGTGTTAATTATTCGCGTGTAAATGAATTTACACTTCGTCGCAGGAAATGTACTTTATTGAAGAAATCAATATACCCAGAATTAAATCCCTGAAGGGACGAATTTCGTCTGCTGTGTGACATAATCTAAAGGAATGAATAATCATGCCATATTTCTAATTACCATATTAAACATTCAACTAGGGAATATTGCGAACAGTTATGCGATTATTAGTTTTCACCTTTCCTATTAGTGAAATTTGTTTATTTCACCATTGGCTTAAATCAATATTGTGACAAGTTCATCTTGCAATGAATGTGTTTTATTGTTTGGTCCATTAATACTCGATCCCAGCTACTAGAAGCTTATATTTCTTTCTCTTGACCTCCTTTAGTTTTGGTCGGATGATAATCACGGTTGTAAGAGGTAATCGTTGACTAGACTGACTAGTTTTCTAAACTACAAAAAAGAAGTTAGTGTTTAGTGTATTAATGATTAGAAGACCTCCTAAAAACAATCCTCATTTAATGTTGAGCGGTTGGCACACATTGCAGTATTAGTGGCAAAAGTTTCCATTATACCTTCTTCTCCAATACGTCTTGGTTGATTTAAACCAAAATTGACAGGAATGACGTATACAGGTCCCCTACATGCAAACATAATGAGACGAAAAGTGTTGTCACCAGGGGCAATCTTTAGACTGTTCAAAAATTCTCTTCTGAAATTAAATTGACATACTAGTATCTAAAAAGTTTATTAGAATGGTTTAAACAAAGTTGCCTAAAACGCTTAACCTGTTAGAATAATATTTTAGCAGTAAGTTTGTCAGGTCATAAGACATCTATAGTTCAGTTTTATTAACCATGATTTTGTCAGATTAGCAGTTTTAAAGAAGATTAAGGATGAAAACTGAATATTTGGTATGATGTTCGATATCTTCCCCTCGGTGTGCAAACAACATTTATGTTCCAAGTGGTGAAGTTGAAATCGTCCCTTCGTAAATTTTACGGACGCCATCACGAGTTGGTTGACCGTTATGGAATATCCGTTTCATACATGACAACGGATATGTTCAAATTGTCGTAACTACAATCCCGTTCCCTTTTCCCCGAATGTGACCTACCGAATTAGACTTATCAGCGGGTTTTACTAACATGAGCAACACGACGGGTGCCACATATGGAGCAGGATCTGCTTGCCCTTCCGGAGCACCTGAGATCACCCCCACTTTTTGGTGGGGTTCGTGTTGCTCAGTCTTTGGTTTTCTATGTTGTGTTTAGTGTACTGTTGTTTGTCTTTTTCTTTTTTAGGCATGGTGTTGTCAGTTTATTTTCGACTTATGAGTTTGAATGTCCCTTTGGAATCATTCGCCTCTCTTACCTATCAAAACAAAGGTTCCCTTTGTATTATAAGAGGGGTTCGAAGCGGATGGGGTTAAAAAATTATTTTATAAGATGGATTTTTAACTCTTTGTTTTTAGGATGCATAGTTTGTATACTTTTCCTATTCCCAAAAAGTCTACTTGCTCAGTAGATAGATAAACTCTAAAGTGATATGAATTTGATGTTTTAAATTTATCAGGATTGCATATTGTTCAGTGTATTCCAAATATTTTCTATTTTATCCAGACATCCACTTGCTCATTGAGGGGAGCTGTAAAGGGTAATTTTCTATTTGTTAGTTGATAAATCTAACATGAAAAGTGAAAAATTTGACCTTTTTTCCATTTTATTGGAATCATGTTTATTTTTTTTTTTTTTTTTTTAATTTTAATTTTTTTTTTTGGGGAGTTGCAAAGCTGAAACTATCGTCAACATCTTGGAATTTATCCAGAAATTTTATTGTATATTCTCTCAATGACTGGGCTTCTTTTTTTACTAACATCATCATACAGATTGCTGTATTTAATATAAATGTTATTGTCATTATTATAATATATAGGTAATCTACGACCAGAGAATTTGCATCTTTCCAATATGTACTCTTTGACATCATTAAAAGTGTTGAAGTGATGTGAAAAGGAATAAACTGTTATTATTAATAAAAAGTATCATTTTATTTGATTGACTTCAGCTGATTATAAGCAATAGATTCATCTATGCATACGGTCACATGATTTTATTGACATCCGAGTAAATTAATTTTTTTTTTTGTGCGTTTGGTGTTCGTGATAATGTGTAAAATTAAATTGATATGACATACAAAAAAGCCTAGTTTCGAAATGTGCGCTGAAATGGGAACCCATTTTCCATCAGTGACATAATTTAATTTACTTTATATTACATAATAATATTGACAATATTTTATTAGTCATAAAATAATTTGTTTCTGTGCCACCACATAAAATAATACCCAGAGGTTTTAGATAACGCATTTAATATCAATAATGACTTCTTGATGTCGATATAAACTTTCCAGGATTGGTCTCATCATAGACTTATCCATAACATCATTTTACTGTATCGATATAACATGGACTTTTGTGTAAACAATAGTCTATACAATATTCATATCTATATTACATATCGTATTAATGTCTTTATTTGCTATATAGATTCCATTTTAATTTATTGAAAACAAACACAAATCTAGAATGTATATCGTATAAAGATATTATCTTTAAATTTTACTTCTTACTTTTATTACTTTAGTGCAGTATGTTATTTTTTTAATTCTAGTTCAAAGAAATCACAGTTGTAACACAAATGTCTATAAAAGTAAAAAGGAATCTTGGAAATAGCAGAATAATATGTATTGTTATTGCCATGAAAGAATCATAAACACGTAGTGAAACTTCCTGTAAAATCAGTCAGTATTCTATGCTTAAGCACCTGACTTCATCCGGTTCGGTGGGATTTGTGTTACTTAGGTTTTAGTTTTTCTTTGTAGTGTTTTGTCATAACGTCGTCTATTGTATTTTTTTCTTCTTTTTTGTCATGGCGTTTTCAGTTTCTATAGACTTGATATTTTTGAATGTTCCCTTCGTATCTTCCACTTATATATTTTAAGGAAAGATCAGCACCAAATATCACGTGATTGTATTCATACGTGAATGAAACTTGACCGTGGCCTTTCAGCTCAAGATATTACAAATTTAACACAAAACTGATTCGAAAGCATACTCAAATCAGATAATTGGAATAAATTTATTATTGTTAGCAGAATTTTAATATGAGATTTTGGATAAATTTATTCTTCGTGAATTTAAATCTCAATTTGGGCAATTAGTTATCATATATTTTGAATTCTAAAATTCTTAATCACAAATTAAATCAGGTATAACAACTTTTATAATCCAGTCAAGTAAGGCTAGTTTACGAAAAAGTCATTTGATAAATGCTGCTACAAAAACGTTGTATTCGTAAATCTCATTGCATTGGTAGAACTGAACGTTATAAATTCCTTCGCGAACTTGATTACCACCTCCACAAATCATATAGTTCGTTCCTGTCTATCTGTTTGCATTGTTGCATAATATAGAAATAGAAATCCACATTCAATTGACATGGTATCTCAGTCATGTCGACTTTAATTTTCTGTCTGTAATAAAAACATGTAAATAAGCCGCAATGGGAACCAGCTTTGACGTTAATTTAACGAGACGTTCTATGCAATTGTAGAATCATTGTTTACTTGGACTATGTTTTGTTTGACAAGAACCTTGTTTTAGTATTATTAAAGCTGCTAGGTGACGATAAAGAAATGTATATGCAGAAAAGAAAGGCGAAGAAGTCAGGCATTTAAGTAAAGATGGAACAATTATTTATGTCTAAGGAATGCAGGTTAAAAAATTGATAATTTTAGTGCATTTAGGATAGGCTTTCGAAGTCTAAAGTGTTGATAGATTTTTGGCTGTTCTCTTATTGCCTCATTTTTCTCTAATCATGTATTATAAGACAAGACATACAATTATTGGAACTGACATTAAGTAACTTACTATGACATATCCATACAACTTATATAGATCATCCTAAATACATTCTAACTACCGAAGATAGAACTATTTATGCACAAAGAGACAAACATTCACATCAGTACTTATGGTTCTGACTCATGAAAATGGCACTGGAAAATGATTTCGTTTCAGTTCACTAACATGGGTTACCAATGGATATGCAATATTATTTTTATCTTGATTTTAATATACAATCGGTTATTTAATTTGCTTTTAAAATGTGCTTTACGATTCCTTACACAAGACTCTTAGGGTATCTGGGAAGTTATAGATACAAGTATATAAACCTTTCGCTATGACCTGTGAAGTTTACTGTAAAAGTACTGATCTGTTTTACGTGTAGCACCTTTCTATTCAAGATTTTGATAGAATGCAGGGGCGGATCCAGCCATTTTTACAAGGGGGGGTTCCCAACCCCGGATAAAGGGGGGTTCCAACTATATGTCCCCATTCAAATGCATTGATCGTCAAGAAAAAAGGGGGGGTTCCAACCCCCGGAACCCCCCTCTGGATCCGCCAATGGAATGTATGAAATAAACTGAACGATGCTGTTACTCGGAAGGTATACTGCATTGATCTTCTATATTATCTATAATAATGCCTAGATGTTTTTTGCCATGACATTGTCAGTTTGTTTTCAAATTATGAGTTTGAATATCTCTTTGATATATATCTTTTTCAGACGTGCCTACGGCTATTCCCTTTTGATATATATCTTTTTCAGACGTGCCTACGGCTATTCCCTTTTGATATATTTCGCCTATCTTTTTCAGACGTGCCTACGGCTATTCCCTTTTTACCGAAAGTTTTTGACAATATATTTGTTTTCACTATTAAAGGATATCGTGTCTCTCGTTTTTACTATACACACTGCCTTGGTTTGCATAAGGCATAAAACTATATTTGGCATAGCGCTTAATAATGTTGAATTGGATCGTTTAAACAATTCCCATATCTATCTATCGCGCATTCACATTTTGTTTCCGGAAGGGATGAAACCACTGAATATGATCTCAAAGACTTTTGGCATGTATGTGAAGAATTGATTAATATTTGCATTGAACTTCGTAATATTAGGTTTTTGGTTCGTTTAAGAAGCGCTTCTCACATCTGCTGTGCAGCCACTTCCTTAAACATTGTTAAATGGAACGTTTTTATTTGATATTTAGTACGGGGCTTCACAATGTTTATTAGTACCGTATAATTGGTTTCAAGCATGTCGTGCATAAAAACTTCCTGTTTATCTATACATTGAAAGAAGTCAACTGTGGATATTGCTTCCTCTGTTTACACGGCCAAGACATGTGTTTTCATTATTAAAGAATAGCACGATATCGTAGAAAATTTTGTGTTCTTAATAGTAATTTCATGAGATCTGGAAGGAATTTGCATTTCAATTTAACCAATTTGTTTATAAATTATCCTGAAATTTGTGAAGAATTTCAATATGTATTACATACACGTGTGTGTATGGCTATAGGTGTGCGAGAGTATGTATTACATTTGTAAGTTTATGTCATTTGGTCTCTGGTGAAGAGTTGTCTCATTGGTAATCATACCACATCTAATTTTTATAATGGCAGATCGTAGTGAAAAACGATGCGTACACTAAAAATATGTTTAAAAATGTACAACAAAACCAAAACTAAATGAAAAAGAGATAATTAGCTTAAACGGTTATTAATACATAAAAATGCAAATAGATCTATATGTCCTTCGTTATAATAAGTTGTCCAATGAAAAATTGAGACAAAAACATATTTTTTTGGAAATCATACAAACTCTTGAACCAGATATAGGCCAAAAAAGAAAAACATTTCTGCTCTGTAATCCTGAGTAGCATATAAATTTATAAATAGATTAGGAGGGCCTTGCAAAGTGAATCGATCGTGAAGAAGGGCGGATAACTTCCACTAGACTGTCACTGGAAAAAAAGAAGTCAATATTTAAAATATAATAGATCACATAGTGATACCTGAAAGATTTACTTGCAGAGAGAGTGTCACTCTTTGATTAATCGTCCAAGCGACATTCGTTTTGTATATCCCGTCAAACATAACGGATTCCTCCTCTTGATACATTAGTATGATCCTGTGTCGTAACTAGTCATCCTCCTCAGCATGGATCCTTAATACTGCCGGACGGGAAAAGTTATTATATTTCAATAACCTTGTTAACTCTTTGGTTCAAAACAATGAACCGGTATTAAAGTACAGCTACATGCATTAAGTAAATCTTTTGTTCTAGCGCTCCATGGGGATGCGATCACAAACATGGTTTACCCTGCCACATTCTGTGTGTGCTTATCCCTCGTCAGGAGCCTGTAATGCAGATTGTCGTTGATTACTGAATGTCAGATTTGTTTTTCGTTATTAATTATTTAATTATTTAGTCATAAATCAGGTCATAAGTTTTCTCCATTCAATTTTTTTCATATTTTGTCATTTCGGGGCCTTTTATAGCTGACTATAATATATGATTTTGCTCATTATTGAAGGTCGTAAGCTTATCTATATATAGTTACATGCATTCACGTTTTTAAGACTCTGGTGGATAGTTGTCTAATTGACAATCATACTACTTCCTTATTGTATATGAAGTATTTTGAGTCAACTATATGTGAAAATATATAAATCCGTTAGAAAAAAATGAAACAAAGTATTCCACAACATTTAAATTTCACAACCAAAATCCAGCACGATATGTCTATATGCTAACAAATAATTTCGTTATAAACATAGCAGGAATGTCGAACAATTTGTCACTTTAGAATAGAACCATTTGTTCTACTAGATTCTTTTGAAAATGCATGGTTATTGTCTTCTTGGCATCTATCCCGAAGCTTATTTTAATCCATACATGTAGTTATGAGTTATGTAGTTAGAGACCAAACTCAGTAAAGACACGTCATTGTTACATTTGGTTGATACATTCAACAATACCTACCGTTATCTTGATTTTTTCGTTAAATAATCCAGAGTTCTCTAAATATACTACCGAAATTTACCCAAAGGATTTTACTTTAAATAAATCTAACATAAACAGCAGTAGTTGTCCTTTTCTAGATTTAGACATTTCAATTTTTAAAGGGAAACTCCATACTAAAATTTACGACAAAAGAGACGATTTTTCATTCCCTCTTGTAAATATTCCCTTTTTGGACAGCGATGTTCCCTTGGCTCCATCATACGGTGTTTATATATCCCAACTTGTTCGTTATGCCCGTGTGTGTAGTGATGTCATAGATTTTAACGAACGTAATCAATGCATCACTGGTAAATTATTAAGTCAGGGATTTCGTTACCATAAATTGCTTAAAAACTTTTACTAAATTCTTTCATAGATACAAATATTAGATTAGTAAATTTGACTGTACCTGTAGAAAACTTATTAAAAACGGTATTTCACGTCCTAAATTTTACGGTAATATTGTACTAAAAGCACGGAAATCACTGTGTGATCCGTGTAAACTCATTGAACCATTAAACAAACTTATTAGTAAAGGTTATCTTACCAATGTTGTAATTAGATCTTTGAATATAGTTTACATTGGCACAAATATCGATTTTGTCATCAGCAGATTAAAACATAACTAAATTTGTATTCTATTCAAACGGTTTTTTGGGATGTATAAATACACATCCACGTTCATTTTTTATATAGAGATTACTCTATCTATATATTACATTATACATGTTTATTAACAGATTAACTCCTAACTATCCTACTGCCTGTCGATACTTTTATTTTGGCATTGCACAAGTCATGTCTTCTTTGACTGTCCATGACGTTAAAACACTAAATTCCAGGGATGTGTTTTAGTTTATTTTAGTCTCTGATGCATGATTTTTTTATTATTAATTGTTTTTGGCTTTTAACTAGCTTTCAGTAACTGCGAGTACTCTCAAATCGTACTTTCGTGTTAATTCGACCTGTTGATACAATTTGTAATGTATTTTTTGTTATTTAATGTTTACTTATTCAGTGTTATATCTAGTCTCACTTTTTTAATACATACCACCTTTGATAAGTGTTTAGAATGATGATAAATTTCACTTTTGTTCTCGTACTGGGAATAACAAAATTATTTATTTTGTAAAAATTATTTCCGTACTCCATATATACCTTACAACAAAATTATTTATATTTACCTGTGTACGTTATTTTATTTGGCGGCATTTTGTCCAAGGTTGAGGGTTGTCTTTCTGATATTGTTAAACATCTAACCCCCTTGTTTTATTAATTTTGTATTTACATTGTGCCATAGATCAAATTTATTCGTTCAGTGTATGTTCACTTGTTTTTGTTATATGTCTTTTGATTGAGTTAAGCCATTTCAATTGATACTTTTGATAATTGATACAAATGTTACACTATTGTTTCAGGTAGGGTGAAGGTTGGCGCCTATTAAAACGATTAAACCCGCTGCATTTGTTTGTACCTGTCCTATGTCAGGAACCTGATATTCAGTGGTTGTCGTTTGTTGATGTGGTTCATAAGTGTTTCTCGTTCCTCGTTTTTTATATAGATTAGACCGTTGGTCTTCCTGTTTGAATGATTTTACACTAGTCATTTTTGGGGCCCTTCATAGCTTGCTGTTCGGTGTGAGCCAAGGCTCCGTTTTGAAGGCTGTACTTTGACCTATAATGATTTACTTTTACAAATTGTGACTTATATCTATGTAAATGTTCCTAACCATATGAGTATTTGGACCATACGATTATGGTCATGACAATATGCGTTTTCACTCATATGGTCCGGATAACTAATACGATGAGCGTTGACTCATTTAATCAAAGGTTACATCCCAGCTCCTTTGTTCTACCAGGGGTGATCTGAGACGGATCACCCCTGCCAGATCACCCTAGCTTGAGTTTCTTTGTTCTGCAAAATTTTGGCGGGAATGTCAAATCCACAATAAAACTTAGAAATATTTATACTTACTATCAAAATTTGTATAGAAAAAATCCAGTTTCTAATCTGGGAATCGAACTCAAGATCTTTAGCATATAGACCCACGAGTCATACCCCTACACCAGGACGACTGGATACCAACTCTCCGTTAATTTAACATATTTAAACATTGTGTTCGGGGCTCATAAAGGGTATATACTATATATTAATATATAAAGTATATTATGATGATTGTGTGGCGTTCTAAACTAGATTGTATGAAGCGTAAATGAGTTTTTATCTAATCTAGAACAGCTGGGATGTAAAATAGTTATCCCATTCGGACTTGGTGTGTCAGTGACACACCGCCTCCTCATGGGATAACTATTACTTATCATTGTTATTTGATTAATGAAATAAGTGAATTTTACCTACAAGTTAGAATGATAATAAACTCATTTTTCCATGGTCATAGTCTAGTTCTCTTTACGAAACACAATATGACGACATAAATTTCAAGAAATATCTTAATGAACCGTTAAACAAGAAGTCAACTGAGTATAACGCATATGGTGTCCAAATACTCATATGTTCCGGAACATCCTTGTTTTAATAAATGCCCCGTGAGATGCGAAATCTGCCATCCATAGCGACAGATTTCATTTCGATGAAAAATTAACTTTAAAACTAAGAGAAATTTTAACTAGGTATTAGGTGTAATTCTATATGAATTAATTTCTATATGAAACATACGGAAATAGGTCGCCGAAATGTGGTTTTTATCATGAATTTTATTGAAAGTCTCATAATCTGCGACACGGAAAAAAAGGAGGGATGTCTTAGAAAACAGAGCAACGGGAACGTCTGCTTATGATTGCGGCAAATAGATTATGGGTCAGTACCTTCCATGCAATACAGTATTTGACATTTTTTAAAAAAGAAAATTTCTTACTTCAACTTATCTTGGTCGTTTTTCTTCGATTTGAAACTGTTATCCCGTGTCAAAAATAGCAAACATCCCCTCATGTGACGTTCTACACTGTGAGAATGAGACCTAGACATACTCATAGTATTGTGATTATAGCAAATGATGGAATTATCATACACATATCGTATAATCAGCATAATTAAATATATTCATGGGTGTTTCACTTAAATAACAGTTAACATTGGCATTTGTTAATCTGTTATTCAAGTCATTTATATAAAAATTAAACAAGTAAGGTGATGAAATGGCCCCTTCACGCACACCATTGCTGACATTAAACTCGGTAGAAATAAATTCTCCCCATCGTATACCTGAATTTTAAACCAATTCATTAGAAAACAAATACTATACCTTGGAATATCACACTTTTTTAATGTTTAATGATTTACTCTGTCAAACGCTTTCCTTGTATATAAAAAAACTTTTAAAACACTAGGCTACTGTGATTACAAAGAAAGTAACAATTCCACCAGCCCTTTAGTCAGCACTTTTGTGTTTACATGAATTATCATTGATATGTCATAATTATGAATTAACTGTTTTAGAAACTTTGGGTTGTTTTTTTTTTTTTTTTTAATAGTAAGGATTTTCTACCTCAGGAATAGCTGTATTTGGCAAAACCTTTCGGAATTGTGGGTCCTCAATGTTCTCTAACTTCGTGCTTTATTTCGTTTTTTTTAACATTTTTGTTTCGAGCGTCAATGAAGAGTCTTGAAGACGAAAGTACAATATTTTAAGTCTGGTATCTATGATGAGATTATGTCATTATAATGACTATCGTAAAAGTTAAAACCAAACTGAGGGTCTGATATCAACAACTTTTTGTCCGCGCAACTAAGAAGATATGTTTCGTCACCTACTGAAAGAATTAACGTAACAGCAATTGGCCTAAAATTGTTAGTAAGAATACCGGCTTTGGAATTGACGATAGGTACAAAAAGTACACGGGTAAATTCCTTGAATATGACACCGGGAATAAAGCACAGACAACAATACAAGTAGCCTGTAGGGTGTATATTTCAAATGTTCTGAAAACAAGATCATCGCTGGCAGCAGCTTTTCCACCATTTAATGATTTTACAATGGTTGCACCTCATCTTCAGTTAGCTGGGAGGGTTTGGTGGTTTAACCCTAGGTAAGAGTGAAGTGGTGGTGATGGTTGATTTCTGTCACTTCTTGGTCCTGTTGGGATCTGCCTCAGCACTGCTAAGTCTCTTCTTAGCCTTCTGTCCTTGAGCCTAGGTCGTCCTTGGCATAAGTCTTGCCATGTTTCTGGTCTGCCCTCCACAGAAAGTTAAAGCAGGAATCACACCGTAAAGCTGTTCTATCTAAGGTCTTCTGATTATTTATTTTTTTAAGACATACATAAATCTTGCTGGCCTTGGCGACACAGGGAGCGTGACCTTTGAGTGACCTGTGAAAAGAATAAAATTTGAATATCGTGACTTTGATTAATAACAGAGGTCATGGTTTCCGGGTGACCATAAATTGCATCGCATACATTAAAACTAATAGCTAGTCATCAAGTTTATAGATTCCTCGAGCACATACCTACAATGGATGCTTAGCAAACAATAACTTTATAAGGGCGATAGTTTTATGTACTTATACATTTCATTGTAAATAAAACTGATTTGTTTAAGTATTATGTGCCAAATTATATATGGATATGCTCGAGGTATAAAGTTTAAACCAAGCAATTACCAATTACACGCGTACTTTAAAAAAATTTTATACAAATATACAATTTGTCATTGTATTAAAAACCCTTATGGAAATGCATACCCCATTACATATCATTAATTGATTGTACAATAATATTTAAACAAATAAATCATTTCCAAATGACACTAATTGAAAATGGTAATCGTTTAATTTTCATCCATTATGAAGACATTGATTTCAGACATGTTTATATAAACTTATTTAAGTAATGTTCGAACAATAAATAATATGAGCACATGTATATAGATCGCCATTAAAGTAAAACAACAATTTGCTGTGCATGAAAGTATTTAAATAAATGGATGTCATTCACTTACTTGAAAATATAAGTTATAAGATACCGAATAATTATTCTTTTTCTGATTTACCATCGATTAGAACAACCGGAGCCAAACGTTTGAAGTCAAAAGATAGTGAAAACATTGCGAACAACTAAACCGAGAGAAAAAAAATCAAAATTCTAAGGAAATAGGACCTTCCTTTTCGAAAAATTGATAAAATAAAATATCTATTAAATCAATTCTGAATCGCAGCCTTACCCACAGGGACTTAGTCCAATAGTCAGTAACCCATGAATACTTACAATCCAAATAGATATATAACCAATGGTGACTAATAGCGAACTACCCCATAGAGATAACATTCCAAAAGCCGAATCCAATGAGACTTTCAATCAAATAGCTGACTAACCATGGGATACTTCTAGTCCAATTGCTGTCTATTTGTGGTGTCCAAAAGTGCAACCAAAAGCAGAAGACTTTTGTGAAGTTTACAGAAATTACCAATAAATTCATTGAAATTGTAGAAAATAGCTTTATAAGGACAATAACTCCAACAAGATGTCAATTGACAATTTTGCTCATGTTGACTTATGTGTAGATCTTCTTTTCTTGATATTTTTGCAGTATCCCAATCTATAAAGATACATGTATTAAGGTCTTCATCAGCCCCTCATAAGGAACATTTATGCCATGTTTGGTTTCATTCCATTCAGTGCTCCTCTTGAAGAAGCATTTGTATGTATTTCCCATAGGGTCTTATGTTAAACTAAGTCCTCTGCTGGCGGCCATCTTGGATGATAGTTCGGCTACAAAGTAACAACACTTGGTCAGCACCTCATTAGGAACATTCATGCCATGTTTGATTTCATTCTATTCAGGAGTTCTCTAGGAGAAAACGTGTATGTATTTCCCATAGGGTCCTATGTTAAACTTACTCCCCCTGCTGGCTGCCATTTTGGATGACAAATCAGCTACAAAGTAACAACACTTGGTCAGCACCTCAAAAGAAATATTCATACCATGTTTGGTTTCAATCCATTCAGCGGTTTTCTAGAAGAAGACATTTGTATATATTTCCCATAGGGTCCTTTGTTAAACTAAGTCTCCCGTTGGCAGCCATCTTGGTTGATGGATTTGCTACATGTAACAACACTTGGTCAGCACCTCAAAGGAACATTCATGCCATGTTTGGTTTCATTCCATTCAGTGGTTCTTCAAAAGAAGAATTTTGTAAGTGTTTCACATAGGGTCCTTTGTTAAACTAAGTTCCCCGCTGGCAGCCTTCTTGGATGATTAATTGGCTACAAAGTAACAACACTTGGTCAGCACCTCATAAGGAACATTCATGCTATGTTTGGTTTCATTTCATTCTGTGGTTCTCTTAAAGAAGACATTTGTATGTATTGTCCATAGGGTACTTTGTTAAACTAAGTTCCCCCGTTGGCAGCCATCTTGGATGATTGATTGGTTACAAAGTAACAACACTTGGCCAGCACCTCATTAGGAACATTCATACCATGTTTGGTTTCATTCCATTCAGTGGTTTTCTAAAAGAAAACATTTGTATGTATTTCCCATTGGGTCCTATGTTAAACTAAGTCCCCGCTGGCGGCCATCTTGGATGATTGATCGCCTACAAAGTTACAACACTTGGTCAGCACCTCATAAGGAATATTCATGCCATGTTTTATTTCATTCCATTTAGTAGTTCTCTAAAAGAAAACATTTGTATGTATTTCCCATAGGGTCCTATGTTAAACTATGTCCCTCTCTGGCGGCCATCTTGAATGATGGATCGGCTTCAAAGTAACAACATTTGGTCAGCACCTCATAAGGAACATTCATGCCATGTTTGGTTTTACATTCCATTCAGTGGTTCTCTAAAAGAAGACATTTGTATGTATTGTCCATATGGTCCTATGTTAAACGAAGTCCCCTGCTGGCAGACATCTTGGATAATGGATCGCCTATACAGTTACAACACTTGGTCAGCACCTCATAAGCAACATTCATGCCATGGTTGGTTTCATTCCATTCAGTGGATCTCTAAAAGAAGACATTAGCATGTATTGTCCAAAGGGTCCTATGTTAAACGAAATCTCCCGCTGGCGGCCATCTTGGATGATGGATCGCCTACAAAGTTACAACACTTGGTCAACACCTCATAAGGAACATGCATGCCATGTTTTATTTCATTCCATTCAGTGGTTCTCTAAAAAAAGACATTTGTTTGTATTTCCCGTAGGGTCCTATGTTAAACTAAGTCCCTCTCTGGCGGCCACCTTTGATGATGGATCGGCTTCAAAGTAACAACACTTGGTCAGCACCTCATAAGGAACATTCATACTATGTTTGGTTTCATTCCATTCAGTGGTTCTCTAAAATAAGACATTTGATAGGGTCCTATGTTAAACGAAGTCCCCCGCTGGCGGCCATCTTGGATGATGGATCAGCTACAAAGTAACAACACTTGGTCAGCACCTCATATGGAACATTCATGCCATGTTTAGTTTCATTCCTTTCAGTGGTTCTCTAGAAGAAGTTCAAAATGTAAAAAGTTAACGACGACGACGACGGACGACGGACGCCAAGTGATGAGAAAATTTCACTTGGCCCTTCAGGCCAGGTGAGCTAGAAATTATGTTGGAAGTAAAACTATGCATTATCTTTCGGATGCAAATTAATTCAGTATGGTTAACGACGTCCTTCGTTACAAAATTTGCCAAAAACATGTACAATTTACATTCGTTTATCAATATGCCGTTAAGGTATAGAACCACTTGTCCGGACCTGGTCACAATAATAAAAAACAATTAAGTTGTTTTCGAAACGAGCCCGAATAAACGGAGAACTATGAACTCATTTGGGGTGGCCTAAATGTAAAAAGAGTGGCACTTATAAGCCCCGTTCATAGTAATACCACTAACTTGACAGTATACTGATCGTTAAAGTTGGCAAGATAAATTTGATTCTTTTCATGTCTAATTAGTTCATTTCATGTAAGTTTTATTACCGAAAGGGAATGGTTTTGATGTTAACAGACGTAAGGCCACACCAATTTGATTAATAGTTCTTCGGACAAAAGTTCCGAAAAATATGGGGCGAGCGAGCGAAATGTTTTTGTTTTTATATATTTCTTGAAAATGAGTTTTTTTTTAACGAGTGCTCTACAAGTGAAGCGAGCGGTATACATTTTTTTTAAATTGTGTGATTTAGAAGTTGTTCAATTTATGTACATGTTATAACTGGGTTATTTCATAGAAAAACGAGGAGCAACAGATGCTCTAATGCATATAATTTGATTTATTGGTGCCTATACCATATCAGACTTTCTTGTCTCACTGTGGTTTAGTTAATTTTGGTTATTTTCTTCAAGTAAGCTTTGTCTATTTGAATTTCATTCACATCCATATAATATATATTGAGGAAGCATAGCAGATGCAGTTTTACAAGAGGAAGTATGTTAGTTATGTAAATGACACATGTTGAATAAAATTAAAATATGTGTATGTATCCAAAAATATGCCCCTGAAAGATATTTGATAGTTTTCATTATATGGTAAGGATTGTTTATTATTGTAGTTCAATGTTTCTGTTGTTCCGTTGTTTTCCTCTTATAGTTGATGTGTTTCCCTCGTTTTAGTTTGTTATCCGTATTTGTTTTTGCTTAATCGAATTATGACTTTTGAACAGCGGTATATTACTGTTGCCTTTATTTATTGGCTGCTTGATATCCAGTTGGAACTATTTATGCATATTTAGGATCAAAATAATGAGCGTAGTGAAAATTTCTTGCTTTGTACTAAAACAACATCCTGCGTAAGATAGTTATATTGCTATACATGTAGATCTAAATGTATTAAACTATTCCCTTAAAATACCTGTCATCCCATTCGCATGAATTTTTCTTACTGAGCAAAATATAGTCTTTCCTTTTGCTCCTAAAAGCTGAAATGCATTCAAAACTCTTTAGCTTGACTAGAAGTGGTTGAACCAATTACACACCCCTAATTATTATGAGCATGCCAATTACAATACGGCATCACCTTGGTCTCGTTGGAACTCTTTAAATTCCCCCCAACAAAAGACGAGTTCTGCTTGCATGCCAAAAGACTCACAAGGGGATATGGGGTTTGATCAACATCAAATACTTCTGTGATTTTTTTTTTCTAAATTCATGGGAATTTACAATTCATGTCATCCAAAAGATAGATAGGTCTATGCCTGTTAGTGTTGAAAAAAGGATCGGGTGACAATGGTTCTAATAAATATTGATGCGTTTGTGGTCATCAAACGAAAGATTTTATTTTGAATCCTAGAACAGGTCTTTAAAGATAAAACGAGAAGCATTTCGAATAACAATATGTTCAATAACTACTTGTCAACGGCAATGAGCTGAACGTGACAACTGCATGTTGGCATCCCGATTTTTGACCTTTTATTTACAGATCGATTTATCACACGTGCGTTTAAAACGATAGAAGCATTATATGCAACAAAAAAGAGTTTATGTGAGAAAAAAAAAAAAAAATTCAAGGAGAAACTAATTTTAGAGCGACACGCGGACAAAAATTTGCGGAAGCGGTAATTTTATTTTTTTTTTATTGAAAAGTCAATTTCTCCAAAACAGGAGCGGGAAAATTCAAAGAACTATTAATCAAATTGGTGTGGCCCAAGCATGCAAAGATTTATTCAAAGATTATTATTAATAAGGAAAATACTGCCAATTTAGATTATGCGGCAGTGTCATATAAAGTCGAATAAAAAAATAGACATTTAGACAAACTTAACCTTAAAACAAACGCAGTACATCCGAGACTGGGTGGTGGTCGGGGATATAACCTCCAAAAACAGTTTATTTCGCATTTCCCATAACCTTTAATTTAATTCAAGTTTGACAATGATTTATTATTGATTTCTTGATTGTTGTAATAATATTCGGATGATATCAGTATATTGTAGGATTAAATGTTATTGTAGTTTTCATTTTTAAAATAGAATGCGTAAAGTAAAGTTAAAATATTTGTATACCATAACATGATTAATTGAAATAATATATTAAAGAGTACTGTGACAGTACTTGTTATGTCCAATTGTATTCCAAAATTCGAATTTTCAGACAACTTGATATTTCAACGTGAAAATAAAGGTTTCAGTATTACTAGTTGCCATTTTCTTACAACTTACCAGTTACATTACATTCGCTACACTTATTAAAAAAAACTGAATAGTTGAATCTGTGTCAACTTCAAATAAATCGCTTTTTATAAGATATATTGGGATTCATAGTTTAATTGTATTCTCCAATTCTAAATCAATGAAATATGTTCCACTAGGGTTAAGCAAACATCAGTGAATACAGAACAGAATTTTTAAAATTCAATGGAATAATTAAGATTTACTTCTGAAATTGTATTTTTGTTCTTTTGCTTTTTTCTTTTTTGATGTTTACCTTTTTTTCTCACGAACATTTCGTTGTTAAAAAGTATTTCTAAAATTGGCCTTTTATTGTGCAGAAAAGAATAACGCGTTGCTGTTCTTGCTTTTCGGTAAATAAGTACATAACAAATTCCCAACAGAATCACATTTGATTCGACTATCTCTTCAGAATTCTAGATTTGTCTGAATATCTTTGAACATAAAAGTAAATCACTACCAGACAAGTATACACTAAAACCATTATGAGAACTGAGAGACTTAGATGTATTCCTGAAATTAATTACTTGGATGTTGTACTTAAAGACTCGCCAAGTAGAAATATATTTAACCTTAAGTAAATCTTATAAAAGTCATCATTCAGATAAGAATGCAAAAATGAACGATGGAAAATACTCTATATATTTAGTGTGTCCGGGGCGCTTTTCTGGATTTACATCATGCAGGAACCACGTAAAGATCTCCTTACGGTATTGAGTATAACATCTTTCTCATAACTCTGCTTCATCAGAACTCCATGTCTTAAATGTAGCATATCCAGGTTAGACTTCAGTTCCAGAAAACTAGGGTATATTGGGTGATGGTTCCTACTCTTGTGTGATCTTTTCTTCTGGTTTTGATGGTGTAGATGTAGCTGTTGATATAGAAATGGTGTTGGTTGCAATCTAAATAAAAAACTGTTATTGTGCCTGTCCAAAGTCAGGAACCTCTTTAGTCAGTCTAATGTCACATCTGAATGCTTTTGTTATTAAAAGAATGTGTTGTTATTGGCGCATCTTTGTTTAATTTATTCACAACTTTTATAGACTCCAGACGATTTGAATTTTACATACTGTATATATTGATTAATAATATATGTTGTCCTTCCTCTAGATCCCTATTCATTGTTTTGTTGGTAGCTGTTACGTAAATAACGTATTATACAGTATAATAAATCAAATGAACAGAATTGAGCACCTTAGATCAATCCAGCGGTTTGTTGGGGTTCGTGTTGCTCAGTCTTTAATGATCTATGTAATGTTAAATTGAATTTGCATGTCTTTTTGTCGTCTTTCTTTTTTGTCATGGCGTTGTCGGTTACTTTTCGACTTCTGAATTTCGAATGCCCCGTTAGCATCTTCCGCCTTTTTTTCCCTCCATTTAATAGTTTTTTTCATAAATACATGACTGATTTAATTTAAATTCAGTGTCAATTAATCGTACCCCTTTTTATTGTCGTATTTTCAAAATTACATACTTTAACGTGGTCACTGTGTATTTCCTTATTTCTAATACCCGACTACCGCTATCAATTGAATTCACTTGTTCCGTCTTTGGAAATTTGACCAAGTTTAAATGACGGAATCTAAACTAGTATGCACTAATCATAAACATATATATCTCAACTATGAAACTTTTTATTTTCTACGGCGGTGTTAAGTTCTTGTTCACGATTAAAATTTCATAGTGATGGAGCTGTAAGAGATGTCTACATTTTAACTCCGCCATATTTTGAAGATAAAAAAAAGGTCAACATATTTTTTTTTTCTATTTTTTCTTCAACAGTAGTCCGACAGATACCTACCTGTTACCCTTCCGGGATACCTGAGATCACCGTCGGATTTTTGTGGGGTTCGTTTTTCTGTTTGGTCATGGTTTTATCTGTTTTCTTCAACTTAAAATATTTCATTGACTCTTTGGTTTCCTCGGCCTCTTTTTTTGTAAAACCTTTTCGTCTGTGTTCTTTCAGTGTGAAGAAAAATCTGCATCTATCAGATGATATAAGCTAGATTTAAAAGTGCATATTTTTCCGTGTAATTGCAGATTCCCTTCTGTATAAGAATTATTTTGAGAATGAGAAAAAGCATCTTCTAAATATAAAATTTTAGAAAAAAAAGGTTGATGCGACTCTTTAATCTCCTTTTATATTCTTTTAAGGCTTTATAATATCTTTTAATATTTCGTTCAAAAACTTTTCTCATTTGTTAAAAGTACGCCATAGTTCTATAGTGAATTTATACAGATCTTTTTATTGTGATTTTAGCTGAAATAAATTTATTTTTTCATTTTATTGTGATTTAAGCTAACATAATTTATTTTTCAGTCAAACATTAACGATTTCAATGGACATATGAATATAATGGTCTGAATCAACCAAACAGCATTTACATTTGAAATATTAATGTAATTATAAAATTTAAAATTTTATCCGTTTAAAATACAATCAATTAACAATAAAAATATCTTACAGCTTTCAATTTAGTTAGATTTGTACACTTTCATATAATTTTTTTTCTTCCATAAAACAATTTTACATTAAGGATAAATTACTTTTTGTATTTATAAGACTCAGCGACTTATTTCACAAGAAATCTTACACGAGTAAAAGCACTCTTAGATGTTTTGCGAAACGCTTGTTTATGTCAAGTAAACTTTCACAAAATTGGCTATTTTACAGTCTATTTGTGTCTGAAAACTCGTTCCGCGTTCGTACGGCATGCATTTCAAATATCAATAGATGCATACTTGAATGATATGAATTCTAGATGTTTATATGACAAATATGCCCCCATCTGTAGCCTAATCGTGATAAGTCGGTCGTCAAGAACGAAAACCTAACTCTATCTTAAGTCATGATTTTACGCTTATGTACTTAACATCGGCTCCAGTTCTGAAGGCATTCCAAAAATAGTTTTGACAGGTAAAATTTACGAATTACTTACCAAAAGCTATAATTCAGCACATATGCAGACAATCGGTACGAAACGCATCCTCGACCTTCATGTGGCCATTATACTCTAATGTATCAAAAATCAGAATCTTATCTGCAGGCAAAACAAAAACAACAAAAAATGTTTGATTTCAGAACGACGGAATGACAGCCAATGGTAAGATTGCATGTGATCCGAACACTTATTGGCGGGGCGTAAAAAATACCTGGTCCTAGATTAGATCCAATCAATGATTTTTTTCCTTCCCATTCTTCGTATCATTCCCAGGGATAACCCTAGCTGTATTTGGCAAAACCTTTCGAAATTTTGGGTCCTCAATTAACATCAACACCAGATCTCTTAAATGGTCAAAAAGTAGGCAGCAATAACCACTGAAGTTATTCAGAACTGTGGCAAACTTTCGACCATATATTGGTATTAAAGATAGTACATATTAATATATACAATTCAAAAAAAGCTGTTTAAATTTCAATAAAAAGTAAAATAACAAAAAAAAAAAAAAACGAACTCTAAGGAAAATTCAAAACGGAAAGTCCTTTATCAAATGGCAAAATGAAACGCTCAAACACTTCAAACGAATGAAAAACAACTATCATATTCCTGACTTGGTACAAACATTTCCTTATGTAGAAAATGGTGGATTAAACCTGTTTTTATAGCTAGCTGAACCTCTCACTTATATGACACTCGAACAGAATTCCATTATATTGACAACAATGTGTGAGCAAAACAAAAAGACATAATAGGTAAAAATGTCAAAAATTGGCATACAGCAGACAAAATTGTGTTAATCACTATAAAAACAAATAACTGTTTCAAAAAATAAAAACTAAATGGCATATACACACTCTATAGACAAAGTACATAAGCAAAAAAGAAAGACAAGAATACAAAAAATGACCACAGCACAATGACACAATGGCGGGATGTATAAACACCAAGCCAGTATTTCACTGTTTGTTTTATTTATTTGAAAACAGCATATTATTGAAGGTCAATTTTCTAACATAGCTGCTGTAAGAATTGTTGACAAGGACATTGTTTTTATGTTTATTTTGCAGTACTTGCTTGGGCTGGTTTTGTACCACTACTTAGAACTGTTCAAATATTATTTATCATATTCAGTATTTTCACTGTTTGTTTGGTTTATTTATTGAAAAGCAGCTTATTATTGAAGGTGGATATGTAATATAGTTGCTGTGAAAATTGTTAACATGGAAATTGTCTTAATGTGTATTTTGCAGTACTTGCTTGGTCTGGTGTTGTATCACTTCTTAGAACTGTTCAAATATTATTTGTCACATTCAGTATTTTCACTGTTTGTTTAGACACCGATTGAGCTGGAACTGATATAGCTAATATAACAAGTCATACAATTTGTTTTAGCATAAATCTCTTTTGAACAGCAGTTATGACTGTGGTTTACCATATGGGTATGCATTAAACTCAGGTTTTCTCTTATTTGCCAAGTGCTTGGCCTTTGTGAGGGTCTGGATGGGGGGGGGGGGGTCTGTTATTCTGTAAACATTTAATTTTCACCCCTTTTTTCTCTAATCTTCAAAAAATTAACCCCTTTTTTCTCTAATCTTCATTTTTTTGCCCGTTATTCTCTAATCTTCATTTTTAAGGGCATTATTCTTTAATCATTTAACCCCATCCAAACCCTCCTTTGTGGGGTAGGAAAAATTTATTTCATTACATCTTTCCTAGGCCAAGCTATTATATTCTGTATTATTGTATTATCGTTTCACGTTTTCTTGTTGTACAAATGTATATGTACAATGTATATATATTGTTGATTTTTATATGAGAAATTTTTCACTCTGAATAAGTAAAAATTTCGAAATTCACTTTCTTGTTTCTCTTATCATTTATGCATTGCCCAATAGAATGTTAAATACATGGGCTACTTGCTGACTCATACAAGTGAATGTTAAACCTCTGGTGGTTTGTTTGGGTTGTAGGAGAAAAGCATATAAAGTGGACATAAATACAGGTACAACAAAAACGCATGATACTAATTTCCGTGCGTAGGAAAAATATTTGAAAGTTAAGTATAATCGGACATGTACCCCTAATGTTTGTTGTTCTGATTTTGAAAAAAAAACAAAGGCGTAAAAAAATCGAGCGGAAACCTAACTGAGATGGAAAACAACTGGTGAATTACACCATGTAACTGTAATTGATGATAGTATTATATAATCCTTGAACTGGTTAAGCATTTCTTAATCAAAGCCAACTTAATTCAATCATACAAATTAGTATCATGTTATCACAGGAAGATCTTTCCATTAAGACAATCGATTTGCAATATTGTATTCTAGAGGACCGTTGAATGTAATGTCACAAAATGGAAAATTGACTATCTTGTTTGGTTGGCAAGATATGCCTTTTATAAATCTTCTATATGATAACTTAAATTTCTTTCTCAATTTCACTAAATATTCTAAATAAATTTTGAATAACTTTAAACGTATTCAATATTGGCGGAACAAAACAGACAAAAAATACGAAAGTTGATTATTATATCAAAACGGGATAACATAAAATGTCAGAAAAAATATGATTTAAAATCAACTCAAATCGAAATCTTTATTAAGATACATAACTTTAGAAACATACATTAAATCAATCTAAAATTAACATCAATAGTTGTCATTTTCTAAATTTAGATGTTTCAGTTTCACGCTGGAAAAAAAATAATAGCTCTGAAGATTGGTAGTACCTGTAGAATCCTTATAAAAACGTGAAATCACATCCATTCCTTTACAGTAATGTTGTTTATAAAGCCCCTTAATTTAGATACTATCCATATAAACTCAATGATCCATTTGAATGAACTTATTCTTAAAAGATATCAATTATAAACCGTATTAAATTAAATTTTTAAATATTGTTTTATCGGTTACAGTTCTTACATTGATTTTGTTTTAGGTAATTAAACCATAGTAAATTAAACCTTTAACTAAATTCTTTCATATCTCAAAGGTTTAGCTCTGAAGATTGGTTGTACCTCTAGAATCCTTATGAAAACGTGAAATCACATCCATTTCTTTACAGTAATGTTGTTTATAAAGCCCCTAAATTTAGATACTATCCATGTAAACTCAGTGATCCCTTTGAATGAACTTATTCTTAAAGGATATCAATTGTATACTAGTACCGTATTAAATTAGATTTTTAAATATTGTTTTATCGGTTACAGTTCTTACATTGATTTTGTTTTATGTAAATCAAACCATAGTAAATACGTATTGCTATACATTGATATAAAACTAGTTTTAATACAACGTTGCGCACGGTATTGGTACCACTAACTTTTACACGACGTTCTCAACAAAAAGAGGATTTTGACTTGTCTCAAAGAAAGTTTCAAGCGTACAAACATTTTACTTATGTGAAAATGACGCTTTAACTGACTTGTATAAAATTTACATTCTGGACTTCTAATAAACATTCATTTTGCAGAGATTTTTTTAAGTTGCTTCATTAGATATTTTCATTTGTTTCAATCCAGGGTTGGCAATAATAAATGTAAACATTCCAGGTGCGGGATTTTTCTCGCTGTGTTGAAGACCCATTGGTGGCCTTGGGCTGTTTTCTGCTCTTTGGTCGGGTTGTTGTCTCTTTGACACATTCCCCGTTTCCGTTCTCAATTTTATTAATATCCAGATTTCAATAGAATTTCAAAAATATTTAAAACACATGCAACATTTGTGTCAAAACTGCCTCCAACAGCAATGATTAGTAACGAATAATAATATGATGTCATAAAGGTATGAAACATGATTTCAAATCTTTTTAGCGTATTATTTAGCATCTTTCATTTTCAAAATCCATAATGTTTTGAAACTTTAAAACTGATTTTGATACTATGAGTGAAACAAATAAAGGGAAAACTGACACTACCTCTTTACTCTACGGACGACCGTGTTTGAAAAAATGTCACAATGAATGTCTTCGTTTATGACCTTTGAAGTCTTATTTTCTTCTTTCTCTTAAAATTTAACAATATTTTTTTTTTTTTTTTTTGCCGCAAGACTTTCTCAATCTTGGCAGGTGAAATTTGTAATATTTGTGTTTTGTTTCTATTTATTTATATATGTTTTTTTGTTTTTGTTTTTTGTTATTTGGTAATTTCCCTCTCTCAATTTGTCTTTTTTTTCAATTTACGTTAATACGCGAATGCTTCTTAGTTTCCATGATTATTTGAAAAATGTTGATAGACGACGTCTGAGCCTGATATTTTTTTTTTTTACTCATTTTATCAACACTTTATTCATAAGAGGTCCGTTGTGTTATATTTCATAATTCATATCATATTTGGTTAAATTCGGACAAATTAAAAAACCTTTGTGAGAACGTTCACATGCCCCACGCCCCCACATTGTCACTGGGAAAACAAAAACTCACCAGATTCCTAAATTCAAAGACTCATAACTCCTGAAATAGTCAACTGATAAAGTTTCTTGTGGATATGCACATATATCTACATATTATTTCCTCATTAATTAGAAAGTTTCATGAAATTCTGTTATATGTGGTTTCAGAGGAGTTGCGATGACAAACTGTTGCAGCAGTATATTTAGGTAAAAATTTTAAGTTCAAAAGGGCATAACTGCTAGAAAAAAATTCAATCACAATTTCCTGTCGGTATGCTCATCTACATAGTATGTCCTTACTATCTACAAGGTATCATGAAATTCTGTTGTGTTGTTTCAGAGAAGTTGCGATTACAAGAACAGGACTGACGGACAGATGGACGAACTGTACTACGCAACTGCGTGGGGTTTAATAATCATCATCGTATATGTATGAGTTCACGATTTTGACATCAATTACTAATTGTGTAAAAAATGGCAATATTTTTTTATAAATTCGAAAATCCTCTTCCCTAACGAAAATTTAAATCTTTATAAGTCATGCATCACGTTTGCAATAGAAATGCTGCCATTGTTAATTTTCAATATTTTAGGGTAGATCGGGGATTGAATAATTTTTGTTTGTTGCAAATAGCTGCAAATGATCGATTCTAAATTTTTACAATTACTATTAGCAAATTTGATACCAAAATTAATTTGTGAACTTTTCATTTGAATGGTTAAAAATTTAATGATGAGTTTATCTTATTGTTACATCTTTTTTTCATTTAAAAAGAAAAAAGTTTTCATTGATAAGAATTTTTAAATCATGATTATCCCCAATATAAGTAAGAAAACGAGAACGAGGATTACGTTTGTTTTTTTTTTTTTTTTTTTTTTTTTTTTTTTTTTTTTTTTTTTTTTGTTTTGTTTTTTTTTTTTTTTTTGTTTTGTTTTGTTTTTTGTTTTGCTTTCGGAAAACACATTATAAAAAGAGAGCATAGGGAAATGCCTGTACCAAGTCAGAAAGAAATATGACAGTTGTTTTCCATTCGTTTGATGTGTTTGAGCTTTTGATTTTGCCATTTGATAAAGGACTTTCCGTTTTGAATTTTCCTTGGAGTTCGGTATTTTTGTTATTTTACTTTTTAACGAAAACTTATGGTCCGATATTCTGTCGATTTTGGTGTACTTATTGATACTTTAGTCTAGAGATCATGATGTATTCATAAGGTATTATTGTCGTTGAACTAGCGTTCAGTTACTGCGAGAACTGTTAGATTGGTACTTTTGTCTTTTTTTTTTAGTTGCATTTTATGCTTCGTGCCAATCTGATTAGTCAAGCTATTTTCAACTATTTTAGTCTGTTATTAGGTAGTGGTTTAAACCACTGTCCTAGGTTAGGTGCTCACAAGCATGTTTAACCCCGCCACATTCAATATGTTCCTGTACCAAGTCAAGAGCCTGTAATTCATTGATTGTTATTGGTTACTATCTGTCTGTCATATTTGTTTTTCGATTATTGTTTTGTCATTCATCAGGCCGTTGGTTTTTCGTTTGATTTGTTTCACATTGTGTTATGTCTGGCCTTTTATAGTTGACCAAACTGTATGGGATTTGCTCATTGTTGAATGCCGTACGGTGTCCCATACTTGCCTGAATCCACGTGATTTGTTCTTTAATAAGCAATCGTACCACATCTCCTTGTTTTGTATTAAATTATAAGGAGGAACTGCATAGGCATGAGCTGCAATTTTAATGTAGAAATTATTTTTTTGTAAACTGCTCCAAATGTGTCCCTAATGTAGATTTCAAAATGAGCTAGACGGCATATCTGCTGTTTGATCGTATCTAAAAGAATAATTTTGTTATTTAATATTTATTATACACATGAACTTTCTTGCAATTTCTTATGGATATTTAAAAACCAAAAACGTTTTTAAAATGATAGATTTCCCCTCTTTGTACTTCATATTGTTCTATTGCATGGTAGATAATTCCATACCTCGTAACCATTCCAATTAGTGAATATGACAACCCTAATGAGATCGACATAATGAAAAGCAGTCACTTGCTTTTAATTGTTAACGACATTAATCCATTTGTCGACCTTGTAAATTCCACATTGGAAATCGTTATTATTTTCCATATTTTACATATTAAGAGCTATCATGTGAAGTAGGCAGCATGCTTGATTATATACACTAGAACACATTAATTGTATTGGCCGTCTCAGTTTATTAATATAAGTGTTGCATAATGTATATTGTAACAAATTATTGCAGCTAATTACTTGAGTACATTATCATGCTATCTCTAGTCAGTTTTTATATCATATGGAAAACGATTACCTTTGTTTTCAAGGATAAAACATTCTATCGAGGTAATTGATCAATTGTAGGTTTGTAAGTAAAAGCACTCTTGTTAAGCACATAGACCTGTATTCAAGTACATGCATTAAAAAAAAAATGTTGACATTTCAAATAATCAGTTTTTATCTCGCCTTGACGGAGTCATAAGGTGAGACATAAGTATGCTGTTTTTGCTGTTGACGGCGGCGGCGGCGGCGGCGGCAACAATGTATTAGTTTGTGATTAGGTCAAGTTTATGGAGAACCACTAGTGACCAATGACATTTGGTATGCAGTTGTATTAACATTGGCACATCTCATTTCCATGCAGATTATTTAGCCCCGCCCTCGTAGTCATGGTCGATTGTCTTTGACACTTTTGCTTAGTTTACATGTATAAGTTTGTGATTAGGTCAGTTTATGTAGAACCACTACTGGTATATCAATGATATTTGGTATGCAATTGTATTAACATTGGCACATATCATTTCCGTGAAGATTATTTGGCCCCGCCCTCGTAGTCAGGGTATATTTACTTTGAAACTTTTGCTTAGTTTACATGTATAAGTTTGTGATTAGGTCAGTTTATGGGTAACCACTAGTAGTAATTCAATGATATTTGGTATGCAGTTGTATTAGCTTTGGCACAATTCATTTGATTTATTGTCCCTGTCCCTCAGTCATGGTCTATTGACTTTCAAACTTTTGCTTAGTTAACCGAAAAGCGCTTCAGACGCATGAATTTTATAACTTGTAGTTTTCATTTTTTTTACAGCACTGGGTCGAAACCTCTGCTGGTGGACTGTCAGTCCCCGGGGGGTATCATAAGCTCAGTAGTCAGTACTTCGGTACTGACAGCAACTATAACAAACTTTTGTAAAATTGTCCGTTTATAAATTTTGAAATTATAAAGAAACTAAGGTTTCAACTCACTCAGGCAAAGTTGACCTTAGATGAATTTGACTATTTTTTAGGTCCTTTTGGTTATATAGCTCTTCAGTTGTTTCGGTTCTTATATATCCTTGGCTTTCATATATTCGGCTTTGAGCGTTCCTGATAAAAGTAAACCCAGAAAAGCGCTTCGGACGCATGAAATTTATAACTTGTTGTTTTAATTTTTTTACAGCACTGGGTCGATACCTCTCCTGGTGGACTATCAGTCCCCGAGGGTATCATCAGCTCAGAAGTCAGTACTTCGGTACTGACATCATTCATAAAAAACTTTCTGTAAAATTGTCCGTTTATAAATTTTGAAAATTTAAAGAAACTAAGGTTTTAACTCCCTCAGGCAAAGTTGACCTGAGATGAATTTGGCCATTTATTTGAGGTCCTTTTGGTTATATAGCTCTTCAATTGTTTCGGTTATAAATCATTTGCTTTCAAATATTAGGCTTTGAGCGTTCCTGGTGAAGGTAAATCCAGAAAAGCGCTTCGGACACATAAAATTTATAACTTGTTGTTTTCGTTTTTTTACATGTATTAGTTTATGATTCGGTCAGTTTATGGGAAACCACTAATGGTAGGTCAATGATATTTGGTATGCAGTTGTATTAGCATTGGCACATCTCATTTCCATGGAGATTATTTGACTCTGTCTCCTCAGTCAAGGTTTATTGACTTTGAATATTTTGCATAACTTATAAATGTTAAAGTTTTGCTCTTTTAATTTTAAAATATATCTCTGTGTTAACAGTTTATCTATAAAGTTATCATAAAAGTTTAAAGACAGTCTATATTTTTATTCCAATCATTTTGAGTCTTTAAGTGGAACATAAATTGCTTAAGATCGAAAAACCAAATATAACAGAACATGTAATACATGTAACGGCATTGATATTAAAGATTGAAATGAAAGGGATGTGCAGGCAATACATACGAGACAATTAACAATATTATGAACCTGTTCAAAATGATATAAGAACCATTAAGGAAGAGAGCTTACATTTTTACAATTTTAATAACATAATTCGATTTAAGTTTTTGTTTGATGTTGAAAGAAAACTGCCTTCTAAAATCAGTATTAATTATACGTCATAAGGCCATCTTACTGTCATTCTTAGTATTAATTGTATGTTTTCAAAAGTTCCAGAACACAGAAAAATGAATTGAATCGAGAATATTATGTATAATGTGAAATTTTGTGTGCTAATGAAATCAAAGAATAAACATATACTTAATCACAGTGATGTAAATAATGATTTCAAACTTTTAAGCTGAGGTTGAGACATGCAGAAGAATAATTAAAACTACAAACTGATATTAGATTAAATTGTCGGTCTTGTGTTAGTTTTGCTTGTTCTTCGCGCCAATCCGATGAATCAAGTAATTTCCAACTGTTTTTTTTTTACAGTTTGTTTTTATGTTTTTCTTTTACATCACTGTCGGGGGAGGGTTGAGTGCTCACAAACACGTTTAACCTCGCTACCTTCTAAATGTGTCTTTCCCAAGACAGGAGCCTGTAATTCAGTGGTTATTGTTGGTTAATGTCAGTCATGTTTGTTTTTGCTTTATTGTTTTGTCATAAATCATGACGTTGGCTTTTTCGTTTGAATTGTTTTCCCATTATGCCATGTCGGTGACTTTTATAATCGACTATACGGTTTGGGTTTTCAGCGGTTTCTTGTTGAAGGCACGTCTACAGATATCTATTGTTGCTTACATCCACGTTATTTTGAACTCTGTTAGATAGTTGTAAATAGGCAATCAAACCACATTTCCTGTTTTATGTATATACACATTAATATTCAGTGGCTTGATAATCTACAATGCCATCCCTTGTATCAGAATCTACCAGCTATAATCTGCATGATGGCCCAATTTTTACAGTTTCAATAACTTGACCCAATCAGTATCAAAGAGAGAGGCGAAAGATACTAAAGGGACTCATAGGTCGAAATTAAACTGACAATAAAAGAAAAAGACCAAAAGACAAACAACAGTATGCAAAATACAGCATAGAAAACTAAAGACTGAGCAACATTATTGTCAATATAATACTTCCATGGTCTTACTAACGATCAAGTTTTATCGAAAGATTTTTTTTTTGAAAAGAGCCCAAGGTTATTGAACAATTTATATATTGCTATACGAAATTTAAATTCCATCCATAATATCTTTAAAAAGGTTTCAACAATATCATATTACATTTACTCATACAGTTTTTGGATAATTTTTATTGTAAAGGAAGCTTTTGACTAAGATACAGTATGTACCGTAAATATTTTTCATGAGAGATTATAGATACATCAAAATATTCAGTATATATTCTGGAAAACGTTGCCCCAAAAAAAATATTAATTTGCATATTTAACGTTTGACAAAATTTCCGGCTTCCTGTTTTTGGAGATTTCATAATAAAAAAAACTTAGTTTTTCTTCAAAATAGTTATTGTCTGGTTATGAAATTTTGTCAGTTTCCTTATAAAATCACGTTTGTTTTGTTTCAAATAGAGTTATATTTTTATAAAATTTTTCGGTTTCTTATTTTCGGAGATTTTATGATAAAATCTTAGTTTTTGTCTCAAAATACTTATTTCCGGTCATGTAATTTAGTCAGTTTCCGTATAAAATTATGTTTGTGGTGTTATATTAAGAGTTATATTGTGATAAAATATGTTGTTCCTTAGATAACATAAATATTAAAATTTCGTAGTTTTCCGTGTTTATTCAAAATAAAACAATTTTAACCAAAAATCATCAATTACTACCACTATTAACTTTTTAGATGATATCCTGGACATAGTCTAAGTAGCCTGGTTTACCAACATGGAAAGGGTCGAATCAGGGCTGTTTTCATTGTTGTGATATACATGTGAATAAATAGTCTGTGTACTGTATTAAGCAATCGATTTCTAAACCAATGAAAACACCGGACACGTCAATTAGTCTAATTTACATACTAATGGCTCGTTAAAAACCAACATGGAGTTAGATACATGATTTTTTTAATTGGTTGTTATTGGCTTTGAACTAGCTGTCAGTAACTGCGAGTACTCTCAGATATGTACTTAGTGTTTTTGCTGTTGTTAGGGATGAGGGTTTGTTGTTAGGGATGAGGGAAAGATACACACCCTGCCACGTCCTGTCTGTGTTTTTGCTTGATGTTTTTCTTTGTATTGATCTGATGAGTTAAGCCTTTTTCAACTGATTTTTATTGGTTCATGTCTGTCATATTTGTTTTTTGTAAATTGTTTTGTTATAAATTAGGCTGTAAGTTTACTCAATTGAATTGTTTCATATTTTTCATGTCGGGGCCTTTTATAGCCGACTATACGATACGTGTTTTTCTCATTGTTGAAGGCCGTACGGTTGCCTATAATTGTTTACATCAGAGACATATATACTATACATGTCTCTGCTTACCTCCACTTCATTTTAACTTTGGTGTATAGTTGTCTCAGTGGCAATCATACCAAATCTCCTTATTTTTATATGGAATATCAAGAGCAACCATAGTAAATTCTAAGAAAATGCAACCTCTGGTTTATCACAATAACATTATCTTATGAACTCGAAAATCTGTATCAAAGTACTCATATGCTTATCTTATACTACAGTTTCGCTTTTTGCGTTATCACATATAAGAAAACTGTGTTTTATTTAAATAATTTATACAGTTTAAGTTTAAAATAAAACACACTACAAAGAGTAATCTATTCTCATTGTAATATCGTCATTATACTTTCTACTCAGTATGCTGTTTTTTTGTTTTTGTTTTTTTGTTTTTGTTTTTGTTTTTTTTTTTATCTTATGACGTAGTTTTACTGTATTACTGTTTAGCTTTGTGCTCTATTGTTTTGTTTGCAGATATTTCTCCAACCATGCAGTTATGCATCGATATACTAAACATTCAGTACTATACAGCTACAAAAGCTGCTGCTTCAAACACACAGGTAAACGAATACCTTTGTTAATTACTTATTTCCTCCCCTTAATCATATTTTCAAGCATATTTGTTTTAATATTGATTTCCTATGTCGCTATTGGTATCTAAATTTTCATATTTTTTTTGTCGTAAACAAGTTAGCAATTTAAATTTAATGACACCACATCATTGTACAGAGCTTCTTTTTGTGTCATTAGCAGCCAAATCAATACTAGAAATCGTTTTCATTCACTTTCAAGTAAGTATGAACGATGCCCTAGAGGTATACAAACAGAAAGGGTGAATTTTTATAAGGTTTCACATGAAATGCCTCCTTGCCACAGATTTATGACTTACTACTGGAAATTATATTTATAGGTAGAACCGCTTTTTGACTTGCCAGATAATCTGTTGATTTATTGATTGCCATCTTTGTAATGTTTCTTTCATTTTCATTCCATCCACAGTATAAGATCACGAAATTCTCCTGTACCGAGCAAATTGTTCATTATTTATACTCCTAATAGAAATATGGTCATCTGATCTTCTCGCATCCAGCATCAAAACCCTTGCAAGCGAATGACACCCGTTTGACTGTGCGAGATATATATACGTAGCGACGTCCGGTGGGAATAGGGACGTTGTGTATGCCTTCTGTAGAGAGAGTGCCGCGCTATCTGCATTCACATTATGGAACCCTTGCAACAGCTATTTGATGATCTAAAAGGTGCCATGTTGAAAAGCAAAATTTCGGACTTTATCGCCTATACCAACATTTGTAATGACAATCCTTATTTCTTGGTCGAACCTACCTATTGTAGTGATTATAAAAATAAGAAGATAATTGGTTATGATTGCCAACGAGACAACTCTCCACCTAAGACCAAATGACATAAAAGTTAACAACTACAGGTCACCTTCAACACTGAGCAAAACCATACCGCGAAGTCAGCTATAAAAGGCTCTGAAATGACAAATGCAAAACAATTCAAACGAGAGAACTAACGACCTGATTGATGTATAAAACAATGAACGAAAACAAATATGATATACAGCAACAAACGACAACCACTGAATTACAGGCTCCTGACTTGGGACATGCACATACAAAATGTGGCGGGGTTAAACTAGTTTGCTGGCGCCAAATCCTCCCCCTAAACTTGGACAGTGGTGTAACAATACAACATATTAACAAACTATGAAAATCAGTTGAAAAGGGCTTAACTCATCAGATCGAAACATAGCAAAACAAACTTCTAAAAAACACAGACCAGATTTGGCAGGATATTTATACATCCCCACAAAAAGATTGCACTAAGTAAAGATCCGAGAGTGCTTGCAGTTACTGACATCTAGTATAAAGCCAATAACAACTAATAAATAAAGCATGCATCTAAGACTAAAATATCAATCACTACACATCCAACATCCAATGGATTTAGTGTAAAGACGTCATTAACCGTCAGAAAAACATGACCTTGTGCAAATCCAAGATACAGGTATCGACAGATTGTAGAGTCACGAATGTGCATATCTATATGACAATAATTTTTAATTTGATTTTAATTTTCTATTAACAAAACAAATATTTGTACCAATAAAACAATATTCATAGATGTTGAATTGGTAACCTTTTAGAATAAGTTTATTTAAAGGATAGATAAGTTTACCCGGATCGTATCTAAATTTCCGAGCTCGGTAAACAACATCCCTGTAAAAATTGGGATGTGCTATCCCGTTTAAAAAAGTTTTCTACGGCAGGTACAGCAAAACGTCCATACCAAATCTGTGCATCTATTAAAGAATTTAGTAAAGGTTTAAGTAATTAATGGTAACGAAATCCCTGACTTAATAATTTACCAGTAATACATAGATTACGTTCATTGAAATCTAAAACGTCACTACAGATACGGGCATAGCGAACGAGTTGTGATATATAAACACTGTAAGATGGTGCCAAAGGAACATCACAGTCCAAAAAAAGAAAATTAACAATAGGGAACGAAAAATCGTCCCTTTTCTCGTAAATTTTGTATAAATGTTTCCCATGCAAAACTGTTCATTTGTTCAGCATATGCATGAAGTATTTGCTATTGGACATTAAGTATGCAACAATCAACTACTAGTAGTCATGATTAACATTTTATTTATTTTTTTCCCTTGCTTGTTCTCTTTCTCTGGAAATTGCAAAAGTATAAGTTTATCTGCATGTAATTAATCCCCTGTTCTTAAAGACAACCATGGCTGTGTAAGGCTGAAGAAAAGGAGATATGGGTATTTCGTCCATGAGAAAACAAACGACATTTAGTTGTCAACATAATTATGACCTTCGTCATTAGACAAGAGTGTATGAAATATGACAAGCTATGAAACCTCCCCTAGTTTGGAATGCTCGAGAATAAATAAAACACACACTATCAAAGATCTGCAAAATATTACTATGGACAAAAACATTAAGATATAATTAAACGCAACCACTGAAAAGTTCCGGGGGAGTATTTTTAATATATATCTGTAGGAAAAAACCAAAAGGTTCAGTAAAGGCACTCTTTTCTAAACTAGAGGTATAGTAGACCATCACAAGAACAAGTAAAACGTGACTCAATATACTGGATTCAAGTATGATCGAAATTACTGGGAGAAATCTAGCAAAATAACCGAACCTGCTGATATAGGAAATCTTACTGTCCTGTATTATCATAGTCGCATAGGTTCCTTGGTAGTATCCGTATCTAATATCCCTTTTAATGATGGGAAGAGGGAAAATTTGCAAGTCACATGCCCCTTACCTCTATGAAAACCATAGTCATCTACAGAAAAACATTTCTGTATCAATCTTTACTGAATTGATTCTTTGTGGGGAGAGAGAGGAGTAAGTTAAAGGATATTTGGGATAATACCAATTCATAATCTAACATCGAAAATTTACCAAATAAGTATAAAAGTCATATGAAGATTGAATAGGCCTTTTACATAAAAGAAAGGATAATATATCGGAAACATAAAGAGTTTTCATTAAAAAAAGTGTGTTTTGTTTATCATGAAAATTTACGTTTGAAAAGCATTTTGAAATTTACAACTGTTTCTTTAAGTATTCTAAAATAATCAATTAATGATAAATAAATGAAAGAAAGAAAAGATGTATAATGACGCCTGTCAGCTTGCAAAGTTAAAAGTAATCTGGTAATTTTGTGATCTTCAAAAAATATGGTGCTAAAATATTGACTGTTGCTCTCCGTATTATTGAAGTTTCATCATATAGATCAATATGTTTGGAAATATTATCCTCAAAATGGTTTCCTTGGGGATAACTAAACCGTCAAATTCCTAGACTCGCGGTTTCCTAATCAGCTTTTGTCATTATATGCAATTTGATTCCAGTACGCTGATGTAACAGAAACGCTACACAATAGTCTAATGCTTTTGGTTTTACTCAAAATCAATTGTGAGCTACAACTTTACTAAAAAGATCTTTAAGGAAATTGTGTCTCTCTAAATGTAGTTTCATTAGATTTTCAGTAACTGCTATGAATTATATAATGAGATTACAATGAGACAAAGTGCTAACATTAATCTGTCAAATCATATTATGCAGGGCATTTCACGAATCTATAAACTTAGTTTTAAGGTCCGTGTAACACTTATCAATTCAAAATTTCAGAAAGTTTTAAAATTTTAATTTTTTTGATTTTTTATCAAAGTTTTAAAATATAAAAATTCCAAATTTTTTATTCTTTTTTTTTTTGAAAATTTCACTAAATAATTAAAATTTTAAATTATAAACTTCGTTTTAAAATTTAATAGTTTAGATATTTAAGCAAACTTTAAAAATACTAAACTGAACGTACAGTTTTGATCATTTCGCTTTTTGAAAGTTTGATTTTTTTTATTTTTGATTAAAATATAGGAAAGAAGAAAAGGACTAAAATGTGGATAGATATAAGAAGATGTGGTATGAGTGCCAATGAGACAACTCTCCATCCAAGTCACAATTTGTAAAAGTAAACCATTATAGGTCAAAATACGGTCTTCAACACGGAGTTTTGGCTGATACCGAACAGCAAGCTATAATGGGCCCCAAAAATGACTAGTGTAAAACCATTCAAACGGGAAAACCAACGGTCTAATCTATATAAAAAACGAGAATGGAGAAACACTTATGAACCATATCAACAAACGACAACTACTGAACATCATTTTCGATACCTGTTACATTGTACAAGTGCGAAACGGAATAAGAATGGAAGGAAACGAAATGATGTTTACCAAAACAAATCAAAACGAAAACAATATTTTCTGAAAAAACTAAATATAATGAAAATTATAAAACAAGAGGCTAACTTGTGACCTACCGAATTACTTATTACCGGGTTTGTAATAACATGAGCAACACGACGGGTGCCACATGTAGAGCAGGATCTGCGTACCCTTCCGGGGCACCTGAGATCACCCCCAGTTTTTGGTGGGGTTCGTGTTGCTCAGTCTTTAGTTTTCTATGTTGTGTTTTGTGTACTATTGATTGTCTATTCGCCCCTCTTTTGTTTGATCTACAGGGTGAAAAAGAGAAATATGTTTTTTAAGTCTAAAAAATAATTAGCAAGACCTGATTTTGACACACTTTGATTCTCTAACTAAATGAACAATACGCAGAAAGTACTTGTCGACTTTGTGATTACTGCTATTTTTAAATAGCGAATAAAAGGAAACGGGATATTCGATTTTTGAAATAAGGGATAGTTCCGTATTTGTTATTTGCACTTTTATTAGTTATCGTGCGACAATCAACTTTGAGCAAAATACAAGTACGCAGCCACGTCTATTCAGAATGGGGCGTGTTGAAAGAGTGCTACGCTCTCTGCATGTTACGAACCGTAACAACAATTTTTTTAGTGGTTCGTTGATTGCAAAGTTTCTGTCCATATCCATTATACCCTCATTTTCTAGTGGCGATCTAAATTTGTTGACCTTCATCCTGAACGGACTCTATTACAGGACCTTCCTATTGTATTTATTGTTAATTTGTTATCGTCCTGGACATGCATGAAATATTTGCCACTGGCAACCAACAATCAATCATTTAAAATAGGCCGTTTATGTATAAATTATAAAGAAACTCAGGTTTCCATTCACTCGGACAAAGTTTCCCTTTTGGCAATACACCTCTTCAATTGTTTTCTTATCCCTAGTTTTAAAACTCATGAGTTCGCCTCTGTAATATGTATCAATCATTTTATTATTGACTGTAAATACAAAGTTAGCATGAGATTGAATTGAAAAGACTATGAATCCCCTGTACTCGGTGCTAAAGACCGTTTTAAAAAGCACCCAGAGATTTCTTATGTATCGTAATACTGCAAGGTTATTGTAAATTTTTTTCAGTACAGAAAATTAACATTAAATCGAAAAAGGTTAAATTTGATCAATATTGAAATATATTTAGTGACTTCATGGGAATATATAATATTGTTCTTCACTATAGATAACAGTTGAAATCTAGAAAAAAAAATGTTAATGCAAAGAATGCCTTCTTTCGTATTCACAATGTTTCTTAAAACCAAAAAAAAAAATCCAAAAAAAAACAAGGACGTTTTAAAATTTGCAATGTAAAACGCTGAATTTTAAGTGGAATTCAAGGACATAGTTTTTGCCTTAACTATGTATAGTATTCAGAATAAGATGGACAGTCATGAATTAAACCATTATACTTGCGAAATAGCAAAAGGGGGGGGGAACAAAACAAAAGAAAATTAAACAAAAGCAAACGAAAAGAAACGATACAAAACGAAAAGAAATGAACATGTTTAATTATCAATCAAGGTAAAAAATAAAACAAGAGGCAGACGGGCATTAAACCCGAGAAAATTGAATAATACAAATAAATATTTCTAAAGAGCGGAGACTTAATTCAAAAAAAGAAAGAGACACTTTGATTATGGCCATTCTCTAAGTATAGGAATAAAAAGAACAAAAAGAGTTGAATCATTTTTAATTGCAAAAACAATATTTAAGGAAGAGGCTTTATTTTTTTAAACAAATCGGACATCACATGATATATCAATATCCTGAAATTTTTAAGGTAACTATTAAAAAAAAAACACACACACAATTCCCCAACCTATTTCAAACTCCATCAAACAGGTTAACTTTACCTACAATGAAAAATCTCCAACAGAAGCTAAGCATTTCAGATAATTTATTTATAACTATTTGGTTATCACAATCAATCAAAAGATAACAGCGAATTTCGAATTTATTGGTCGTAATGGACAAAAGAAATTCTAGATTGGAAAGTCTACTCCAATTTAACAATTGTGTTGTGTTCTACACTTTTGCCCAAACGTCACTTGCTTGATAAAGCGCCAATCAATTTGGGAGAGCAGTGAAAACTGAACAACTTGCAGTAAGTCGAATAATGTGGTAAGACTGAGTATGTAAATATGTATGTTAATTAATACTGATTCAACAAAAATGGTTAAATAAAGTTGAATTCCCTCAAATTTGAGGTCAGATTTTTTATTTTGCTTTTCGGCTTCTTACTATCTGCATCCATATTGGCTGATAGAATCATTGAACGTACATTTTGAACGATCATCTTTAGTCTTTTATCGATTTTATGACGATCATATATAGCCTTTTATTATTGATTTCAAGTCCAAGTATTGGTACGGTAGCTGAAATACCGAATCAGTGGTGTCGCAATGAACGTAGCCTCAAATGTGGGGAGGTTGTGGATTGGATTTGTTTTTTATATAAGTATCTGCTTTACACTGCTTATCCGCTATACATGCTGTCTTTAAGATTTAGACCAATTATTAGAAGCTTGAAGCCAGGATAATGCTAAGAGGTAGACCATTTATATCAAACTCAGCGTGATAGTCTTCTGAATGTTAAATGAATTCATACCACATAAACATATCACATAAACATTTCAGTCTGAATATCCATGTAATAGTTGCCGCTGTACATAAAGCGCCATTCTATCCATATGAGCTGTGGGCATTTTGATTAATGCGTGCCCTTTGTTTGAATTACATGAGCAACACCATGCAATGTTAATGATAATGAAATATTTGTTTGTGTTGTCATCAGTGTGATGTTTTCTCTCTCTTGGATAGGCTTATAGATACATAACCTGTTGCCCAGTCCAATTTGATATATTTTGAAAAAGAAAAACACAGTGTTGAACAAAACCGCAATTTAAGTGATATTATGTTTTATAAGTTCATATCACCAATACACATTTTAGAAAGTTGAAGTGACCAATTTTAATGGTAAATTATTTTGGTTGATTTTTGTCATATATACTTTTCCTTTGTTGATTTAGCATAATTTTGGTCGTTGGTTGTCTTATTTTATAATGTCATGTAAAACTATAGGTAAATTGTCCGGCTGAGATATTGTATTTTCGAGTGATATTAAATGCAATCAGATCGAATAACTGCTATTTCGCAAGTATAATGATTTATTCCTGACTGTTCATCTTATTCTGAATGCTATAAATATTTAAGGCAAAAAGAATTTTCTGAATTTAACTTAAAATTTAGCGTTTTGCATTGCCCTGGTTTTTCCAGAGCAAATTTTAAAACGTCCTAGTTTTGTAACAAATGGGCCGGTTTTTTTTTAAAGAAAAAATGTGTATACGAAAGAAGGCATTCTTTGCATTAAAAACTTTTTTTCTTGATTTCAACTGTTATCTATAGCGAAGAACAATACTATATATTCCTATGAAGTCACTAAATATATTTCAATATTGATCAAATTTAACCTTTTACGATTTAATGTTAATTTTCTGTACTGAAAATATTTTACAATAACCTTGCAGTATTACGATATGTAAGAAATCTCTAGGTGCTTTTTAAAACGGTCTTTAGCACCGAGTATAGGGGATTCATAGTCTTTTCAATTCAATCTCATGCTAACTTTGTATTTACAGTCAATATATATAATAGGGATAAGAAAACTTAGGAATAGCAGTGAAAAATCAGAAAAAAAATAATATAAAAACAAATTTTCTACTAAAAGAGAACTCCCCGCAATAAATAATATTACAGTATCAAAATACTTAATCCACCCATGTACTATTTCCCGTTGACAATAACTTTTGAAGTGAATGGAATATCCAATAAAAATTTAGACAACACTTGACTGCATACGTCCGAAGCGCTTTTCTGTATTTACCTACATCCGAAACGCTCAAAGCAGAATATTTGGAAGCCAAGTAAATATAAGAACCGAAACAATTGAAGAAGTGTATGGCCAAAAGGGACATTAAAAATAGCAAAATTCATCTGAGGGAAACTTTGCCCGAGGGAGTTGAAACCTGAGTTTTTTTATAATTCATATATAAACGGCCTATTTTAAATGATTGATTGTTGGTTGCCAGTGGCAAATATTTCATGCATGTTCAGGACGATAACAAATTAACAATAAATACAATAGGTAGGTCCTGTAATAGAGCCCGTTCAGAATGAAGGTCGGCAATGAGGTTATATTGGATAGGGACAGAAACTTTGCAATCAACAAACCACTTATTACGGTTCGTAACGTGCAGAGAGCATGGCACTCTCTCTACACACCCCATTCTAAATAGACATGGCTGCGTACTTGTATTTTGCTCAAAGTTGATTGTCGCACGATAACTAACAAAAGTGCAAATAACAAATACGGAACTATCCCTTATTTCAAAAATTGAATATCCCCTTTCCTTTTATTCGCTGTCTAAAAATAGCAGTAATCACAAAGTCGACAAGTAATTTCTGCATATTGTTCATTTAGTTAGAGAATCAAAGTGTGTCAAAATCAGATCTTACTAATTATTTTTTTGACCTAAAGAAACATATTTCTCCTTTTCACCCTGTAGATCAAACAAAGAGGGACGAAAGATAACAGAGGGACATTCAAACTCATATGTCAATAATAAACAGAAAACGCCATGGCTAAATAAGAAAATGACCAATAGACCAACAATAGTACACAAAACACAACATAGAGAACCGAGCCACACGAACCCCACCAAAAACTGGGGGTGATCTCAGGTGCTCCGGAAGGGTAAGCAGATCCTGCTCCACATGTGGCACCCGTCGTGTTACCCATGTTATTACAAACCCGGTAATAAGTTATTCGGTAGGTCACAAGTTAGCCTCTTGTTTATAATTTTTATTATATTTAGTTTTTTTAGAAAATATTGTTTTCGTTTTGATTTGTTTTGGTAAATTTCATTTCATTTCGTTTCCTTCCCTTCTTATTCCGTTTCGCACTTGTAACAGGTATCCACATTTTAGTCCTTTCCCCCTTTCCTATATTTTAATAAAAAATCAAAAAATTCAAACTTTCAAAAAACGAAATGATCAAAACTGAACGTTCAGTTTAGTATTTTTAAAGTTTGCTTAAATATCTAAACTATTATATTTTAAAACGAAGTTTATGATCTTAAAATTTTAATTATTTGGTGAAATTTTCAAAATTTAAAAAGAATAAATAATTTGGATATTTCAAAACTTTAAAAATCAAAAAAAAAAAAACTAAAATTTGAAAACTTTTTGAAATTTTGAACTGATAAGTGTTACACGGACCTTTGAAGCACCTGCTTTAAAAATTCCATTTTCCCTGTGTGTTCCAATTGGCTACACAGTATGATGTAATAAATGTATAATCAGGGAGCGTATCAGTAAAAAAATAGCATATATATTTGTCATTATTACAATAATAAGGAAATCAACAAATAGGCTCGATGGTACCATGAACTATACACCCTTAGCTGTCCGAAAACGAGAAAAATTAGATTTAAATATAATAGATCTTTCTATTTTGTAAAGGAAACTCTGTCGTTTCTTTGGTCAGCGATTACGTTAGACTGGGAATGTCTGGAGTTTTTTAAAACATATTTCTAAAGTCTGTCAAACCTTTTGCACTCTAAAAATTACACGTGTTCAGTCTCTTCGTGATCTACTTAATTAATCAAAATCTATGAAGTTCCGAGTGTTATCCAGTACTGTTAGAAATTCATGTCACAAATTCCGTGTTTTTTTTTAATATTAATGGGATGGTTTTGTTTGTTTCATTTTTATCCTATCCATACCAAATTAGTTTCTTTGCTTTTTGTTATTAGTAATTTATAAAGCACCTTGCATTCAATACTTTGTATACGTGATGAAACATTCAATTCAATATACTATTTTTAAATCATCGTGAGATCGATTGTCGTATGTTTGTGTTTAATTTTAAATGACAATCAAACAAATAGATCTCTAGCGGGCGGAAAGGACGATCTAATGATATAAACTTGTGTGTGATTTTCATATTTTTGCACGATTGGAAATAGAACATGCGGTAACCTCTTTTTACTTTTTCAGCACTGACCACAATATAGAATATACGTTGTCACTTAGACGATGACAGTCCTTCGCCAACAGTATTGACTGATGAATTGGAGGCCGATTACAGTATCCCTTGCGCGGTTAAAAATCATGTATCTCACAAAAATAATGAAACGAGAACAACAACCACTGACAAAGATTTCTGTCATATACAATAATATGCTACATTTTTCAAAATAAATGTCTCGAGTTCTTTTATGGAAAAGAACAGATATGGTGTATCAATTCCTGAAACAAAACATTACGCTTACATGAAAACACCAAAAACAAACAAGTAGTGCTTTAATTGCTACCCTTCTGAAGTTCATACCAAGTCACAATGAGGCCTTTAACAATAACCAAAACATTCTGCTCTCACTGCAATTTTTAGATGACCCCTGGCACCGGATTGAGCGGAATTCTTTGTTAGATGTCAATCAAGCTATTCACAACTGTGCATGGAGAACACGGCTGTGGTATAAAATTTAAAAATTACAAATTATTTCTGGCAAAGAAATCTAACAAATATTAACGGACGACGACGGAAGACGGACGATAAGTGACAAGAAAAGCTCGCTTGGCCCTTTGGGCCAGTTGAGCTAAAAAACAAAAAAAAAAATACGTAGCTCAAACTGGTAGGGTTAATTTTATCATATTACAAATGTATTCTGTAAAAGAGACTTGAATTAGCTGTGTCAAACTAGTTTTACAGTAATCAGTACTTCGTATATGAAAGAACAATAATAACAATAATAAAACGCATCGTAAAATTCAATTAAGAGAAAAACTTATTCAATAAGCTAGGCCCAAGAGATGAAGAAAACGAAAATCGAAAAAGACACTTGAAAGTACTGTTGATTGCAAGTGATAACACAGAGCTAATTTAAAATAACATGCTTAAGAATACCAAAGAAATTCGATATTATTAAACAACGAATTAGTTTTGAAAAGTGTTACAACTGTATGTATTAGATACACCTTGAGGGCGTTAGCCAAAATGGATGTATCTTATTTACACCAAGATATTATTGTCAATGCAGAATGATTGTTTTCAATAATTTAGGAAGGGAGTCTTTCAGCGTTATCGAAAAGCATGATAAATACAGGGTATCCAATTTCATTTAACGACATCTTGGTGTAAATTATTTTGTTAGCATTAGTGAACATTCTGTTACAATGGAAGTAACCAATAGCAGTGGAATTTTCAAAATTTATTCTACATTATCAGACGAACTCACACATAAACATGTCTATCTAATTAATCTGTACAGAAAGAAGACATTTCCAATATACTCCCACACGTTATAACTACAAGCCCTCTGGTTGTTTTTCTTTTTATTGTGAGCGTTAATGCAATTATCAATACTTTCGCATTAAAGATTTTACTTGTTTAAATTTAATAACATTGCACAAGACTTGTATGTCGGTGGCAGCCAGGCTTCAAAAATCAATATACCTTAACGGGTCGCCTGTATTTCAATAAATTACATATAAATGTCCCATAACACACCAGATACATTTTACATTATTAATAGAACATGTAAACTTTAGAACTATTTTATGTTCACATAAAATAAAATTGAGAATGGAAATGGGGAATGTGTCAAAGAGACAACAACCCGACCATAGAGCAGAAAACAGCCGAAGGCCACCAATGGGTCTTCAATGCAGCGAGAAAATGTTGACTTGACATTATTAATCCTTTTCTTACAAATTTTACTTTACGTATTACAATGTGTGCAGAAAACCATGACAGACTATGGTATGTGCATTATAAATTCAAGGCAATCGATTCACATTTTACTAGATATAGGAAGATGTGGTGTGAGTGCCAATGAGACAACTCTCCATCCAAATAACAATTTATAAAAGTAAACCATTATAGGTCAATGTACGGCCTTCAACACGGAGCCTTGGCTCACACCGAACAACAAGCTATAAAGGGCCCCAAAAGTACTAGTGTAAAACCATTCAAACGGTAAAACCAACGGTCTAGTATATTTAAAAAACGAGAAACGAGAAACACGTATAAATTACATAAACAAACGACAACTACTGTACATCAGATTCCTGACTTAGGACAGGTGCAAACATTTGCAGCGGGATTAAACGTTTTAATGGTACCAAACCTTCTCCTTTTTCTGAAACAATAGTATAACATCACAACATAGAAAACACACGATAAAACATCAATTGGAAGGCTTAACTCAATCAAAACGTAAATTAACACACTATGAACGAATAAATTCGATCTGTGATACCTGAAAGTAAATACATAGTTAATAAAATATTAGGGACAAACATTCAAGGCCAAAAAGCAAACAAACAAGTCCAAATAAAGCCATGGCAAAACACTACCGCGAAATATTAAACCCTTAGAAAATAATCACTTTTGAAAAACCGGTTTTCATAATATATACAGGTAAATGAAAAATAACTTTGTCGTTTTAGGTATACTTTTCTGTCTATATAAAATCTTCCAATAATTAGGAATACCAAGAAAGGTCTGTCATATAAATACCTAATTTAACACTAGATACATAAGGGTAAATATCAACAATAAAACTTCCTGTACAGATTAAAGGAGAATAATCTTGATGTTAATACAAATGTAGTACGAAGAAGTGAAAATTAGTAGATATTCCAAATAATCAAAGCTGGTATACAGACAAGATCCATATTAATATAAAATAACAAAAAAGTATTAAAATTAGTATCAACAGGTCGAATTAAAAGAAAGTACGATTTGAGAGTACTCGCAGTTACTGACAGCTAGTTAAAAGCCAAAAACAATTAATGATAAAAAATCATGCATCAGAGACTAAAATCAACTAAAACACATCCCAGGGATTTAGTATTTTAACGTCATGAACAGTCAGAGAAGACATGACTTGTGCAATGCCAAAAATAAATGTATCGACAGGTAGTAGGATAGTGAGGAGCTACTTCTTAAGAGATAAAATTAACGTGTGTGTCTCTAAACATCCCGCCTCAAAAGAAGATACAACTTAGTTATGTTTTAATTTGCTAATGACAAAATCGATATTAGTGCCAATGTAAACTATATTCAGAGATCTAATTACAATATTGGTACGATAACCCTTACTTATAAGTATGTTTAAAGGTTCGATGAGTTTACACGGATCACATAGTGATTTCCTCGCTTTAAGTACAATATTACCGTAAAATTTAGGATGTGAAATACCATTTTAATAAGTTTTCTACAGGTACAGCCAAATTTACTAATCAAATCTTTGTATCTATGAAAGAATTTAGTAAAAGTTTTAAGTAATTTATGGTATCGAAATCCCTGACACAATAATTTCCCAGTGATGCATTGATTACGTTCGTTAAAATCTATGACATCAGAACACACACGGGCATACCGAACGAGTTGGGATATATAAACACCGTATGATGGAGCCAAAGGCACATCGCCGTCTAAAATGGAAAATTAACAATAGGAAATGAAAATCGTCTCTTTTGTCGTAAATTTTAGTATGTAGTTTCCGTTAGAAATTGAAATGTCTAAATCTAGAAAAGGGCAACTGCTGCTGTTTATGTTAGATTTAGTTAAAGTAAGTTCTTTTGGGTAAATTTCGGAAGTATATTTAGAGAACTCTGGATTATTTAACGAAAAAATATCATCCAGATAACGGTAGGTATTGTTGAATGTATCAACTAAATATAACAATGATGGGTCTTTATTATGTAATAAACATGCAACAGAATTACTGTTTTTTTCTAAACATTAATTCTGTTGCATGTTTATTACATATTTTTACACTGCAGATTATAAACGTAAACATCCATCTCTCAGAACATCGTGAGACTTTCACCCTGAAGTCAAGAAACTTACAGATATGTAAAACATATCTAAACCAAAGAATTTCAATTCCGATGGCACGATTAAGGTTTAAACTAAAGATTCCACTCTTGTGTTTGTTGATTTATTAAAGTTTTAACTAAAGATTTCCCACTCCGGTATCCGGAAAAAGGTTTGAACTAGAGATTTCCCAGTCCGGTACCAGGATTAAGGTTTGAACTAGAGATTTCCCAATCCGGTACCAGGATTAAGGTTTGAACTAGAGATTTCCCAATCCGGTACCAGGATTAAGGTTTGAACTAGAGATTTCAGTCCGGTACCAGGATTAAGGTTTGAACTAGATTTCAATCCGGTACCAGGATTAAGGTTTGAACTAGAGATTTCCCAATCCGGTACCAGGATTAAGGTTTGAACTAGAATTTCAGTCCGGTACCAGGATTAAGGTTTGAACTAGAGATTTCAATCCGGTACCAGGATTAAGGTTTGAACTAGAGATTTCAGTCCGGTACCAGGATTAAGGTTTGAACTAGAGATTTCAGTCCGGTACCAGGATTAAGGTTTGAACTAGAGATTTCCCAATCCGGTACCAGGATTAAGGTTTGAACTAGAGATTTCCCAGTCCGGTACCAGGATTAAGGTTTGAACTAGAGATTTCCCAGTCCGGTACCAGGATTAAGGTTTGAACTAGAGATTTCCCAGTCCGGTACCAGGATTAAGGTTTGAACTAGAGATTTCAGTCCGGTACCAGGATTAAGGTTTGAACTAGAGATTTCAGTCCGGTACCAGGATTAAGGTTTGAACTAGAGATTTCCCAGTCCGGTACCAGGATTAAGGTTTGAACTAGAATTTCAATCCGGTACCAGGATTAAGGTTTGAACTAGAATTTCAATCCGGTACCAGGATTAAGGTTTGAACTAGAGATTTCAATCCGGTACCAGGATTAAGGTTTGAACTAGAGATTTCAATCCGGTACCAGGATTAAGGTTTGAACTAGAGATTTCAGTCCGGTACCAGGATTAAGGTTTGAACTAGAGATTTCCCAGTCCGGTACCAGGATTAAGGTTTGAACTAGAATTTCCCAGTCCGGTACCAGGATTAAGGTTTGAACTAGAGATTTCCCAGTCCGGTACCAGGATTAAGGTTTGAACTAGAGATTTCCCAATCCGGTACCAGGATTAAGGTTTGAACTAGAGATTTCCCAGTCCGGTACCAGGATTAAGGTTTGAACTAGAGATTTCCCAGTCCGGTACCAGGATTAAGGTTTGAACTAGAGATTTCCCAGTCCGGTACCAGGATTAAGGTTTGAACTAGAGATTTCCCAGTCCGGTACCAGGATTAAGGTTTGAACTAGAGATTTCCCAGTCCGGTACCAGGATTAAGGTTTGAACTAGAGATTTCCCAATCCGGTACCAGGATTAAGGTTTGAACTAGAGATTTCCCAATCCGGTACCAGGATTAAGGTTTGAACTAGAGATTTCCCAGTCCGGTACCAGGATTAAGGTTTGAACTAGAGATTTCCCAATCCGGTACCAGGATTAAGGTTTGAACTAGAGATTTCCCAATCCGGTACCAGGATTAAGGTTTGAACTAGAGATTTCCCAATCCGGTACCAGGATTAAGGTTTGAACTAGAGATTTCCCAGTCCGGTACCAGGATTAAGGTTTGAACTAGAGATTTCCCAATCCGGTACTGCGGTATTGCGACTAACATTAACTAAAGTTTTAGAGTAAAATTATAAATTGAAAAAGACAAAATTTTGATATAACAGTTGATATAGTAAAATTATGAATTGACATAAAAAAAAACTTTTAACATAACAGAAGTACTAAAGATCTATCGTCGTTACACCATATTCACCATTCAAATGATTAATACGACCACCAACGAAGATTTTCCAAACTTGAGACAGACACTTTAACATGCAGCGAGGTGGAAATAGATTTTTGGCCGAAATCCCGTGAAACACAACGTTAAAATAATAATGGATTCAGTGGAGGATTATATCAGACAATGAGAAAAACGCGAATAAAAATACATTGATACTATCTTTCGAATGTGTTAAGCCCATGAGGTAGTTGACACAAATCATAAAAAAAACTCGTACTTCATATATCTCTAAAGTCCCAAAAGTTTGCGTACCTCCATGACATATATGTTGTTATTATCGCGTTGTTAACAAAGCCCTGAATAATATCGTTTTGGTTTCCATTTGTCGCATTATCTAAACTGCTTGATAAGGGAATCATCTTTTGGTGATTGACATTGAAACATATACTCCAACGGCACTTGCCAAAGAGGAAAACCTGAAGAATATAGTTACGTTAATGTTTTTTTTCTTTCAACCAAAAATGAACTAGGTCTTACTTTTCATTGCTAGATATTTAATTTTGTTGAGGGTGTGTTCTTCGAAGGACAATCTACCTTCCTAAGGGAACCAACTGTGCTCTTCTTCTTGTTAATTGTTCCTGTATTCTTATGCGGCAGATTTCATATACAGGAACTTTTAAACAAAACGAAAAGAAGCAGGCATTGACCATTAACACGTATTGCGCTATACTGACGATGTCCTTACACTCGGTAATTCAAAGTTTGGTGACTATGTTGATTGAATCTATACAAACAAACTTAAAATAAACGATATCACAGATACAGTCAAGTTTGCTTCGTATCAAGACAATGAGGGTCGGTTGATAACTAAATTCTACGACAAAAGAGACGATTTCAATTTTTCAATTGTAAACCTTCCATTTCTGTGCAGTTTCATTCCAGCAGCGCCTGCATATGGGGTATAAATATCTCCCAGTACATTCGATATTCCAGGTGTTGGGTTTTATATCATGATATTCTTGATACGGGGTTGCTGATACCAATGAAGCTATTGAACCAAAATTCCATCCAAGTGGTAAAGTTGAAGTCATTTTCTACCATTAACTAATTCAGTTTTACACAAGCACCGAACCTAGATAAATTAGAAACAAAAATGCATAAAAAAATCTAACGAAATGTTAAAGAGCATTTAAAACTCATTTAAGGTCATTTGTGCGTGAGGTCGCTGAACTTTAGATCTAAATGTAAATATAATAGGATAACCACACGTCAAATGGAATCTGTATATATGAACTAAACCTCGCTGTATCGTTCATGACTATATCACAAAGACTCGGTACTTATATATATTTATAGTTAACAAGATAAACACTGTATAGCATAACGTAGTAAAGCCAATTTTATCTTCTACTAGTGCATCTTATCGACTCTGGTAACTTTTGAATCTTCTCTTACCTCGGAGCACAGTATTATAATTTGTCATTAAATATTTTTACACACATTTTATATTGAAGGAAATTCTAAGCAAAATCTCGTATGGCCTAATTCTATAAGCAATATGTTACAATATCAGATATCTTATTCAATTCTCCTGTTGTTATTTTTCTCTTACCATAAATCGATGCACTTATTACATTATTTAATTCAGTCAATGACCTTCGTGGACTTTCTATACAGATCTAGAAATACTTAATCTTCCTTGGTTTTCAATCATGTCTCATCACACTTTTATTGCTGAATATGATTACGAACTAAAGGAGATATGTGCATAAGTCAATGAGATTGCAACCAAACGACACAATTAACCAAATAATAATAGCTTGCTATAAGGTATGAGTTTTGCTCGTTGTTGAAGGCTGTACGATGACTTATAGTTGCTAACTTCAGAAATGTGAAAAAAATTAGTATTAGCCTATATTTAAGACCAGATCAAGTTAATCAAGAAACCAATTTTGTGGATTTGAAAGTACTTGAATAAATGTTGGAAATTTTAGAGCTATTTGAAAAAAAAGAAGTGCAAATGGTATTGTCAGGACTTTACAATGAAATATTCTATCTTCACTTCAACATAAAAATAGTTGAAGCCATGTAATGGGTATAATCACATTTCAACCAAAATGACTTGTTTTAGTGATCACTTACTTTCACTTACATTTCAATTATCTTTAAAAAACGCCAAATAAAGTATAAATGAGACTACACAGACAAGGAGGACATCTCTATATCTAGATCTTTTTTAATCTAACTAAAATATACATCTCTGATTTCGTAATACTCGTATGAGCAAGTTCCATAACTCCTCATTGTCATATCAGAAATTTATAAACAAAAAAAAAAACATAAAGGGAGCTTATTTTAATAGATATATAATGGCCCATTCGTTTTTATACGTAAACGGACGTATAAAAACGAATGGGCCATTAAACAAGCTGTGAACAGAGCTAACGAAATACTGTCCTGCTCAGACCATTTGTATGCATATATATGGTGAAGTCCATGTTGTGCAATGAGAATCACCAAAATTCTTTATGTTAAAATGGTTAAAGTGGTTCGGGTTCATTTCAGTAAACATACTTTGTACAGTGTGCCTTTAAATAGAAAAAGAGCACTATATATATTAACTGTTTAAAAATACGAACTTTACAAATTCAGAAGCTATTTTTTTTTTTTTTTAGTTATGTTTCAGAGTTAGTTTTTACATTTAAGAATCGGTTATATGAGATTGAAAGGATATAATCAGTAAGCACCGTCCTTGGTTTATTTTTGGAAATGGAAAAAAGGAAGTAAATTCAAATAACTTCCATATCATACTGCGATTTAAGATGTCAAATGTTTATATATGAATTTCCACTCTTTTCGGTATTGTTTTGTTATGTGTTTTTTTTTTTTTTTTTTTTTTTTGTGTGTGTATTATTTTTTGTTAATTACAACATCCAACACTTTAAACATTATTTACTTTAGCGGCATTAATGAAGTATTTCTCAGGTGATCAAAAAAATCAACCATTCTGTACCTAACGCTTCCTTAATACTTATGTTGCCATTGATTTTCTACGACTTTGATATTTCGTATTATGTTTAGTAGTCCGTTAAATTCTTACTACTGACTAGTAAAACCTAGTCAACCTGACTAGAAATATCTGTTTCATTATTGTAACAGATGGAATAAGGATTTATCTATAATCTCAAATATTTTACATTTTTTATGGAAAATAAACTTATCAATAGGAAACAATTATTTGAATAAGTATATGTAACATATCAAAAGAAAAAAAAAAAGGTCGAACTTATGTTTTGTAGTTTTAATACAAATTTAAGCAACAGTAGTTTACAGATGTTCAAATCTCATATATCGATACAGACTTGTAGTTTTAGGTCATCTTATGCATCTATAATTTTGTTACATAACTCGATATAACGGCATAGTGTGCATATATGAAACTGTTTTAAGTTTGAAAATGACCCAGGTGCGAAATAAATTCAGGCGAAATTTGCCCTATAACTCTTCCCCCCTAGAGTTTCATTCACATGGCTCAAACAATACGACAAATAATGAAAAACATAGGAATTTAAACAATTTGATAGATTGTAAATAATACTGATTCAACAAATTTGTATTACAATTTTACGTCTGTGTACAAAATAAAATTCTGTTATAATTCTATAAAGCAATATTTGGTCAAATTCGATGGATTTAATATGAGATCTAATAATAGTTGAATCTCATGTTGACTGTAAAAACATTCACAGAGGAGCCAAATCTTTGGTTGAATCGTAAACCAGTCATTGAAAGTTTACAGTGCAAGTTGTCGAAAATTTAAATCCGATGAATTTGCACATGCGTAACTTGAATTGGTCAGGCATCAACTGTATGCATTGCCCAAAGATAAAAAGCATAATACAAATATGGACTAGTCATAAAAAAAGCAAAAAAAGATTAACAGCTTTTGATAAGCTGTAGATTACACATAGTATAACTTTAACTCAACGTAATATCGGGATATTCGACTTCTATGAAGGCTGTGTATTTGGAATGTTGTTTCCCAATGTTTAACTTCTATTTTAGAACTGTCCCCTTAACAGTAGTATACTGTAAATTCAGAAATTATTGCGATATTTTTATTTTTGCGAAAAATGCGACAGGGTTATAATCGCAATAATTTAAACTCGCATTTTGAAATTTTTTATATGAATTAAACAGGATTTTTCTCAATATCGCAAAAATCAAAATCGCATTTTAGTCTAAAATGACAAAATCGCAATAATAAATGCACGCAATAATTTCTGAATTTACAGTACTTAAATATAGTCATATAGAATTTTCCGGTCGTTGTCGAATTGTTAGTCGGAAGAAGAATGAACACTTTATTAACTTTTTGCACTTATTCAACCCCTAAACGTATCAAAAGTATATTAGACCTGACTGCATTGTCAATATTGCTATATAGAATTATAACAGAAATGGATAGGTACTTCCAGTATAATTGGCTTTATAATACAATATTATGATAGCATCATGACATTTTGCACATAATAATGTAGGCCGTGAAATCAAAGTCTATTATACCTTATCATCTAGAACTTGTCAACCTGAATCATATCTACATGTCTCATTACAATTCTATTGAAACGTACACCAAATTGATCTAAGTTCCTGTAATTACACGTTAAAACATGCATTTATACCCAAAGGATGCTATCTATCATTTTCACTGGATGCTTAATGCACATTTTCCAATATTTGATTAAAAAGCCTACAAACAAAATACCGGCGGTGAAACAGATGAAAGTGATCTGTATAGCACCATTCTAAGGATCAATGCAGAATGCGTAATGCTACGGTGAGAGTCGTAAATATGGCTGGTTTGATAAGACCATAACGTGACACAGTAATCATAGTTAATATGCATTTTGATTCTAATATAATTATGTCAGGCTGTTGTGTTGTACTAGAGATGCAATTTGGCAAATGTATTGTTACATACTTGCACTGTATACAGGCAATACAGTAATGCTTGATTGTATATTGAAGTTAAGAATTGTCCAATTTTAGCTCAATTTTTGCTCACCTGACCAAAATTCCAAAGTGAGTTTTTCAGTCAGTTAACATCCCTCGAATGCAAGATATATTTTGTTTAAAGGAGTAGTTGGGTATACGTCAACTAGACAGTACCCAGTGACATTAAATAAAACCAAAAGACACATAGAGAGTAACATATATATAGTAAACCAGGGGCGTAGCTACCTTCTTAATGAAGTGGAATCACAAATTAAAGGGAGAGGGGTCTGGGGGTCGCTTAAGGCCCCCAGTTGGTACAGGGCAAAGCCCTGATAGGGGGACCAGGGGGGGGCGAAGCCCCTCGGAAGCTCTGCATATTTAGCGTTTCAAAACAATCAAAACCGTAATAAAACTTGTAAAATTTTGTAGTGTTTTTTTATGATCAACTATTTGTTTAACTTCGAGTCGAATAAAGACTAAACATTGTCGTTTGCGTTTTATTTTTTGTACGCGGTGAGAGCTTTTAAAATCACGAAATTTGTTCCATATGCTAGTATTTGTATTGAGCAAAATATATTGTATAGAAAACAAATAATAAACATGAACTCAGTACTATATGTGGAGTTTCTGTTAGCATAAACATATTAAAACAATCAATCTTTTGAATTTCAAACTTGATGAATATATCAATTCTAGTCAGAAAAAAGGAACCCAAAATCAAGTTTCTTCCTAACAGCAAATTGGTCAATAACTTTCTCAATGTCAATTCCCCAATATTAAAATAAGAAGATGTGGTATGATTACCAATGAGACAACTCTCCACAAGAGACCAAATGACACAGAAATTCACAACTATATGTCACCGTATGGCCTTCATCAATGAACAAAGCTCATACCGCATAGTCCGCTATAAAAGGCCCCGAAATGACAAATTTAAAACAATTCAAACGAGAAAACTAACAACCTAATTTATGAACAAAATAATGAACGAAAAACAAATAAGTTACACAGCAACAAACGACAACCACTGAATTACAGGCTCCTGACTTGGCACAGGCACATACATAATGTGGCGGGGTTAAACTAGTTTGTTGGCGCCAAATTTTTCCCCAACCTGGGACAGTGGTGTAACGGCACAACATAAGAACAAACTATGCAAAACAATAAACGAAAAACAATTGAGAAACAGCAAAATCTGACAACCACTCAACCACTCAATTACAGGCTCCTGACGTGGGAAAGGCATATATAGAATGTAGCGAGGTTAAACTACTTTGAATGCGCCAACACTCCACTAACCTGGGACAGTGGTGTAACAGTACAACATAAGAACAAACTATAAAAATCCGTTGAAAAAGGCTTTAGTGAACACATCAGATGGATACAAATTGATAAACATCCAACAAAAACAGAGTGGACGTGGCAGGGTACTTACACATCCCCACAACAAAAAGACACTATTAAAGTACAAAGTTTGTATGCGTGAAGGATGGACCGACTAGAAAGTCTTTCTGTATGCATTGTATTTTGCAACATTTTCCCCATAATGTTTTTGTCAGCAATCTAGTTTCACTCTGTCTTGTTGTAAACATTCTATGGAGTTATTGCCAATATCTGGAAAAGGAGGGTGGTTAGATGAAGACAGAGTCGACGAGTCAGTTAGTGTGGGGCGTCTCTATTGCATTTGATATTGAACTTTGTGGAGTTGTGATCATCTGAGCCTCTTCCTTCAGAACGCGGAGCAGATGAGTCTGGCTTCGGTTCGAAATAAGAAAATACCTTTTTCTGCATGACTTTAACAGCTTCATCAACACTTGCTATTATACTGTGGATAGACGGAAAAGACACATACAGTCTCTGAACGTTAAACAAATATCACGTCCCATAATAGATAATAGATGCATCACGTTAATACCCCTCCCACTCTGTCCGATTGACCAATTCCTATTTCCTATATGTTAATTTTTCCCGTCCCTCTTTCTCTCTCTCTGTTTTTTTTTTCTTTTGTGAAAACGACGTGGATGCACGTGCTGTCGTGCCTACGGGTAGCTACGCCCCTGAGTCTTTCTCGACTCTATCATAAGAAGAGTGAATTTCCTTTTGTTTTCGTTCACTGGATATCCCACTGAATGGCACGTGGTGCCTGTATAAAAAGGACTCACCACATACCAAGGAGGCATACATTTTCATAGGCGGATCCAGGGGGAGGGGGGCCGCCCCCCTCTTTTGTGGGAAAAATTTGGTTGATTATATAGGAAATCACTGAAGCATGACTGGAGGCCCCCCCCCCCCCCCCCTATAAAAAGTTCTGGATCCGCCACTGATTTTCTTTAAAACAATTATAGATATCATGAAGCCAAAAAGTAAGGCCTATAATAATTTTGACATGTTAACCACATACAAGAATGCATCACAAAATGAAATACAAGAATGATTGATTTGTTCATTTAAACTACCCAACCATTGTTATGAAACATATACACATAGCAGTACATGTATTCATTGGAAGATTTAATAGATGATTATTTTCATCTTGCTTTTTTACTTAAATATCAATACGATCTATTTTTGGAAGATGGAAGATCGAGGTTGCAGTTTCCTATACATTATAGAACTTGTATAGTAATAGTTGGTGTCGTATGTATATTTCTATTCATTTGGAATTCGCAGGTGTTGTAATAAATAGCGATATATGAGAACTTTAAAGCTTGTACATACTTAAACCCAATGTAATTTGATATTTTATGTTATGTTTCTAAACGCTATATGAATTTATTAATGATAACCTTTTACGAAGTTACCGTTAATGTAACATTTGATCGATTTTTCATCAAGGATAACGAATGAAATTTCATTACTGCAAGGAAAATATAATCTTTAATATTTGATGAAGTTTAAGTAAAATGATTATTCATGTATGCATTTGCTTTTACTCTTCAAATCGGTGTATCAAGACACCATTGTTCTTTAACAATCAACGATGTCAACATGTTTAACTGAACATGCTCATGCGTGTGACATAAAAATGGTCAAGATTAAAAGACCAATCACTGTGCTAATAAAAGACATACTATAACCGTTAATGGGTCTCCAGTGAGAAACTGTACTTTTTTGTCTCTTCAAAGTCTATATATATTTGAAATTATCATCTCAAAATAAATAAATAAGTCAATTAACATAAAGCAACTAAAAAAGACAAAAGATACTAGGACAACAGTTAAAACCACGTCTAAAAAGACAAATAGATTCTACCACTGCATCAAGTGTTGTAAGATATTTATCCACTCGAGACAGTTAATTTTTGTATATTTAAAACGCGAGCCTCGCCGAGCGTTTTAGATATTTTTATTTTAACTGTCGAGAGTTGATTAATATCGTATAGCACGAGATTTGGAGGTGGAATCTGTTTCTCTAATGATTTTTAGACGATAAACAGACTATCTTAATAATTTTTCGGATGCTCTGCAAAAGAGAGGCGAAAGATACCAAAGGGACATTCAAAAGGTCGGAAATAAACTGACAACGCCATGGCAAAAAAGAAAAGTCAAACAGACAAACAACAAAACACAACAAAACACAACACAGAAAACTAAGGACTGAGCAACACGAATACCACCAAAAACTGGGGGTGATCTCAGGTGCTCCGGAAGGGTAAGCAGATCCTGCTCAACGGGTGGCACCCGTCGTGTTGCTCATTTTAGTACAAATCCGGTGATAAGTCTAATTCGGTAGGTCACATTCGGGGAAAAGGGGACGGGATTGTAGTTACGACATTCGGAACATATCCGCTGTCATCTGTGAAACGGATATTCCATAACGGTCAACCAACTCGTGATGGCGTCCGTAAAATTTACGAAGGGATGATTTCAACGTCACCAGTTGGAACTCTTGGTATAATAGCTTCCTTGTGAGCATCAACCCTCTATCAAGGAAATCATGATAGGAAATACAAGCACTGGAATATCGTACCTAATGGGAGAAATATACTCCGTATGCATTCGCTGCTGGAATGTTGCTACACAAAAATGGAAAGTTCACAGTTGGGAAGCTGAAATCATCTCTTTTTGTCGTAAAGTTTTTTCAACCGACGTTCATTGTCAATTTCTAGATGTAAGTCAAGATATGAGGCAGACTTAACTGTAAAAAGATGTGGTCTTTCTAAGTGACGTCATCAGGCATGGTCGCCTTTTTCATGAAGTCACAATAGGAAATTCAGAGGAAAGTAAGAAAATTTGACGTCATAATCAAATTTTGACCAATGAATGACTGAGATCAAACGAACCACTTGTTGATTAAATAAAAATAATCAGCAGGTCGTGAAAAGGATAAATCGGGTAAGTATTAGAGAAATACTTATATACCACTGTTAAAAGAATAAAGGCGAAAAGACATACAATTGTCAACAACTAAAGATTGAACAACATTAACCCCATCATAGACGCATTATTTGCTCCACTAGTGGTACACTGACTGAACGAGTCAAAAGATACCAATGCTACAATTAAAACCACGTCGAAAAAAACATAGATATACCACTGTTAAAAGAATAAAAATTGAAACAAAACTTAGTCTACTAAGATAACTAAAGAATGAACTAATTAGAGCCCATGAATTCTCCGAAATAGAAACATTATATGCTCAACTGGTGGTACAAGTCTTGTTGCTAAAACGAGTGATTAGTAACAAGACGTGTACAACTAGTGCACGAGTCCACCTCGTTTTTATGGGGTTCATACTTGTGTGATGGCATTTAGGAATTATTTCATAACCGATTGAATCCAAACTATGCTTGGCAATGGGTATCATGGTGAACGTGCGACGGAGGTCAATGAATGTAAATTTGAACGATCAATTAAAGACCAAGAATGCAAAGTTGTAATTTTCCTCTTTTTCTGTCCTTTTCTTTGTTTTTAACGTTTTAAAGTGATTTATAACAAAATGAGACAACACCAACATCGGCACTCCAATTAAAGATTGATGTTGTTGGGTTGGGGTTGTTCGTTTTTAGCTCACCTGGCCCAAAGGGCCAAGTGAGCTTTTTTCATCACTTGGCGTCCGTCGTCCGTTAACTTTTACAAAAATCTTCTCCTCTGAAACTACTTGGCCAAATTTAACCAAACTTGGCCACAATCATCATTGGGGTATCTAGTTTAAAAAATGTGTCCGGTTACCCGGCCAACCAACCAAGATGGCCGCCATGGCTAAAATAGAACATAGGGGTAAAATGTAGATTTTGGCTTATATCTCTAAAACCAAAACCCTGAAATTTTCAGATGAATCGGACAACCCGTTGTTGGGTTGCTGCCCCTGAATTGGTAATTTTAAGGAAATTTTGCCGTTTTTTTTGTTATTATCTTGAATATTATTATAGATAGAGATAAACTGTAAACAGCAATAATGTTCAGCAAAGTAAGATCTACAAATAAATCAACTTGACCAAAATGGTCAGTTGACCCCTTAAGGAGTTATTGCCCTTTATAGTGAATTTTTAACCATTTTTCGTAAATTTTTGTAATCTTTTACAAAAATCTTCTCCTCTGAAACTACTTAGACAAATTTAACCAAACTTGTCCACAATTATCATTAGGGTATCTAGTTTAAAAAATGTGTCCGATGACCACGCCCGCGAACCAAGATGGCCGACATGGCTAAAAAATAGTACATAGGGTAAAATGCAGTTTTTGGCTCATATCTCTGAAACCAAAGCATTTAGAGCAAATCTGACAGGATGAAATTGTTCATTAGTTCAAGATCTATCTGCCCTGAAATTTTCAGACCAATCAGGCAACACGTTGTTTGGTTGCTGCCCCTGAATTGGTAATTTTAAGAAAATTTTGCAGCTTTTGGTTATTATCTTGAATATTATTATAGATGGAGATAAACTGTAAACAGCAATAATGTACAGCAAAGTAAGATCTACAAATTATTCAACATGACCAAAATTGTCAATTGACCCCTTAAGGAGTTATTGCCCTTTATAGTCAATTTTTTACAATTTTCATAAATTTTGTAAATTTTTGTAAATTTTTACAAAATATTTTCCACTGTAACTACTGGGCCAAGTTCATTATAGATAGAGATAATTTGTAAGCAGCAAGAATGTTCAGTAAAGTAAGATCTACAAACACATCACCATCGCCAAAACACAATTTTGTCATGAATCCATCTGTGTCCTTTGTTTAATATGCACATAGACCAAGGTGAGCGACATAGGCTCTTTAGAGCCTCTAGTTTTTAGTTACTGCCTCATTGACGTATATCCAAACATCTCTTTTAATTTATATGTCTACCCCTACGACATCAATTTGGGTTATGTCGGAATAAAAGAAATGTGGAATCTATTTTAATGAGTCCAAATACAAAGACATAAAATACTAAAAGACATCTATAGGTCAACATACGGTCTTCAACAATGGAAAGGTGTCTTTAAAAAAGCATCCTATTTATTTTCAAGGATACTTTTGGTCAAGTGGCCAATCAAGATAAAGGGAGACGGTTAAGATATAATAAAAAACTAGAAAAAACCTCGTCTCAGGTTGTCCCATCTCAATGTATTTGTTATATTATGAGAAAGTATTATAGTGGTACAGCTATCTGATTGTTTCTGTTTAATCCAAGACTATTAATAGCTTGATACATTGCCGGAGTGTAAAACTTGTTTATTGTTTTAAGTCAATAATAAAACAATGCCGGTGACGATACTGATAAAAAGTTATTTCCAAATAATAATTGTTCATTCTAAAGAAATTATTTGTAAAACTGTGTTCTTAGAAATATACATGCAATTACACGATGTCTTATGTTCAGTATTTATCGAGATAATTTCATTAGAAGCTTGTGAAACTGAAATTTAAAAAATGGTGCAGGTTAAGAAATTAAAGATAACTATTTTTTATAAAGTAGGAATCTTTCTACTATTTTTATACAATTTTAAGAAAAGGTCGTCTCGATTTTTGTACATGTATATGCGGTCTTCTCGATCTATTCACATTCAATGTTTACATCGAGATAAGGTCCGTTTGAATTTGCTTAGTAACTTAATTTCAAAAGTGCATATCAATCGATTACCTTGAAATTTTTTCCCCGACTTTCTCTGATCTAGCTATATATATATACACGGATAATTAGCATGTTCCAGAAAGTTATACAGCCAGTAGAAAAATAAATTGAAGTTGGTACTACAGGAATTTATTCGCATAGCAACATTTTAAACCAATGTTATATCAAGCTTCTATAGCCTGCTGTACTCGTCGTTTGCTACTTAAGGTGGAAAATGATAACATTGAATGGAAGTTTTGTTTTTATTTCAACTTATTTCTATTTTTTACTATTTACCAGAACCTTTTTCCGTGAATCCATAATTGATAGCGTCCTTGCTAAAATGGGACAAACATCGAGAAGATCTAGTTTTCAGTATTTACAGGTGAGGTAATATTTTGTCACTAGATTTCCCACTGCCATTGACATTCAGATGGGATTAACTGTGTACCTCGTATTGCAGATTCGTTCCTTTAATGGTATGAATTTATAGTTTATGACCAAACTTCATAAAGTCCCAGCGAAACACCACTTGATAGATATTCGCGTGCTTGCAGTGATATCTCAGATTTCATTGAACGTAATATTTTCGTTCTTACAACATTTTATAGCATGGTTATAGATATCATAAATCGGTCAGAACATTTTCTAAAGTTTATCACAAATATAGTGGAAGTTATCTCCAGGGAATTGAATCTAATCAAAAAATGAAAACAACACGTTATAAATTTCATGCTTTCTAAGCGTTTTTCTGGATTTTCCTTCATCAGGAACGCCCAAAGCCGAATATCTGAAAACCAAGGATGTTTAAGAACCGAAATAGTTGAAGATCTATATACCCAAAAGGGACATTAAAAAATAACCAAATCCTTCTACTGTCAACTTTTCCTTAGAGAGTTGAAACCTTAGTTTCTTTCGGGGAGTGATAGTCCACCAGCACAGCTATCGACCCAGTATATATATATATATATATATATATATATATATATATATAACCAGTCTAAAAGGGTACAACATCACCAAAAAATGACAATAAACGAACAAATGTAACTATAAATATTTCGGATAACAGATATCCTTCATCAATATGAGCACGATGTAAAATGAATCAGATCAAACTATTCTGATTATCAAACTATAGCAATCTTGATTTCTATACAATAAAAAAGGTGAAACAGTTTTACCCGAACATCATATGTAGAGACGCTAATAAATTTTAAAATTTCCAAAAAAAAAACGACTCAAAGACATGCCTAAAATGAAAATAGTAATTAGAGATATGAACTGGCACAACTCTAAAATTCCAAAATGACGTCAGTTAAGATGTTACAACAACTGTGTGTAAATTCATTCACAAAAAACAGCACTGATCGATATAAGCTGGTAAAATATGTCAAACAGAGGCTGCGTATTTATCATCCCAAATAAATAGCAGTTTTATAATAAGAAAAAATAATAGTAAAATTTGGCTAAGGTTAAATAATTGGACGTGGATGCGTACTTGTACATCCCTCCTAAATGAAAAGAACCCTGGTATTTAAACTAGATATATATATCGATGAGGGATAGATATATACCCTGCCACGTCCTGTCTGTGTTTTTGCTTGATGTTTTTCTTTGTATTGATCTGATGAGTTAAGCCTTTTTCAACTGATTTTTATTGGTTCATGTCGTCATATTTGTTTTTTTTTTCGTAAAATGTTTTGTTATAAATAAGGTTGCTGGTTTTCTCGTTTGAATTGTTTCACATTTTCACGTCGGAGCCTTTTATAGTCGACTCTATGGTATTAGTGTTTCTCGTTGATGAGGGCCGTACGGTTGCCTTTCATTGCTTACACCCACGTCATTTGAACTCTGATAGATAGTTCTCTTATTGGCAATCATATCACAGTTCTTGATTTTATATCAATTTGCTTATTCATAGTTTGAGGCAATTCTAAATTTTTTTTTTTTCTACATTTAGAAAATTCTGTACAGTTTCTTCTGAGAAGTACACAAGATATTGTCTTCATGTACTGTTTATGGCGTTGCTGTATAAAATCTTCTATGAAGTACAACAACTGATATTATAATGTAGGACATTATGAATTCATATGTGCAGTGAGCTTGATTTCAGTAACTGCGATATAACGATATAATATTCTTGTTTAGTTTCAATTAGTTATATTTGTACTTTTTTATTTATCTATGGTATTGATATTTTATAGGTAACTGAATTTTTTTTCAGGATTGATTTTAATCTAATATTCTTTTATGTACCGTTTGTAACTCCACTGTTCAAAATTAAACATAGTTATGTGCCTGCCCCTAGGTAGGAATCTTGTCAGTAGTTGTGTTATGCCATTTCAAAATGTTTTGTTATTTTAAGAACTTCGTTTTAAAGGCAGTTATTTTATAGTTTCTGTTTCATTTATGCGTATAATTGTATAATTGTAATGGACTCTAAACGATTTAGAGTTTGACATGATGATGATGATGATGATGATGATGATGATGATGATGATGATGATGATGGTGATGGTGATGGTGGTTATGGTGATGGTGATGGTGATGATGGTGATTATGATGATGGTGATGATGGTGGTGGTGGTGGTGGTGATGATGATGATGGATACATTGGCGGATCCAAAAGGGGGGGGGGGGGGGTTCTGGGGGTTGGAACCCCCCTTTTTTGACGATCAATGCTTTTGAAAGGGGATATATGGTTGGAAACCCCACCCCTTTCAAAAATGGCTGGATCCGCCCTGAGATACTGCTTAACGTCCAGCGGCATATTAGTATGCATATTTAGGACGAGAACATGTTAATGTAATATGAATATTAACCTTGCTTTGTACTAGACCGACACGCTGAGTAGGATTTTTAACGTGCTAGTTTACAAGGTAACAATCCGCAGGAAGACATATAACCTTACCCGGACACATTATTATTCCGACTCGAGCCGACCAGTCTTTGCTCTTACTCCTTAATGCCGCGTGCTTGTCGGAGAAGCAGCAAATACCAATTTTAAAGTCTTTGGTTCGACCCGGCCGGGGTTCGAACCCACGACCTCCCGCACTCGAAGCGAACACGCTATCACGAGGCCACCGGTTTTTGACATTGTAAAGATCGGCTATTGTTGAAGACTTAGATAAATTTCGGTCATTTTTTCGTAGAGTTCCTGTCTTATTGGCGTAACATATCCTTCATCTCCTGTATTCATAGTTAAATCATACAGATATAAGAAGATGTGGTATGAGTGCCAATGAGACAACTCTCCATCCAAGTCACAATTTGTGAAAGTCAACCATTATAGGTCAAAGTACGGCCTTCAACACGAAGCCTTGGCTCACACCGAACAGCAAGCTATAAAGGGGTCCCAAAATTGACTAGTGTAAAACCATTCAAACAGGAAACACATTTGGTCCATAGGAAGATAGTTTGGTGTTTACGTATCATGGGTTATGAGAAAAGAAAATTTCTTAACAAGCAAACATATGTTTTCTTATTCATTGGGAGGGGGATTACAATCTCCTGTTCAATTTTCAAATTTAAAAATAAAGAGATGTGGTATGATTGTCAATGTGACAACTACCCAGCAGAATCCAAATGACGTGGATGTAAGCAACCATAAGTCACCATACGGCCTTCAACAACCAGAAACCCATACCGTTTGGTCAGCAAAAAAGGCCCCAGAACAAAATGCAAAACAATTTAAACGAAAAAACCAACGGCCTCATCTATGATAAGACATCAAACAAAAACAGTTATACAAACAGCAACTGACGACACCCACTTAATTACAGACTGCTGACTTTGGACAAGCACTCAGAATGTGGCAGCGTTATACATGTTTGTAAGCTAGTATTCATTTTACCTTCTAACGAAACTAGCAAGCCCAAAAGATATCATCACCATTTTTTCCAGTTGAAGGGGGTGCGATAAAAGTGTGGATCGACAGCATATGTTTAGGTTTGAGCATGTATGCAGCAGTGCATTATTATCAATAAAAACAATTAAAAGGTAGTAGATTCTTTTTTCAGAGGATGACCATTAGGGAACCCGAAGTTATGCTTTCCACAAGAATTTACGGCCTTTTTTATGCTACGTAAAGGTCTACAACTCAACAACGATTAAAGCTAAAATCGTGACCTTCATTTAGTCACAGAAAACAATACATCTAAATTTGAAAAGATTTCGTCAAAGTGTTTTTAAGTTATTGCACGGACACCGCCATCCCGACCGCCCGCCCGGCGTACATCACCAAATTGATAACCGATATTTTCCATTGGAAATCCGATTAAAAATCAATAGGTTAAAGTATATAAACCATAAAAGAAGTATTGTGCCTTTCCTTATTTAGTTGTTGTCAACTGCTTTTAGTGATTTGTGTCATGAAATAATACACATAAGGCTATAACCCTTATTTCCAATGCATAAATTTATATAGAAATAAGAAGATATGGTACGATTGCCAATGAAACACCACTCTCCACCAGAAACCAAATGACGTAGAAGTTAGCAACTATAGGTCACCGTTCGGCCTTCAACGATGAGCAAACCACATGCTGCATATATAGCAAACTATGAAAGGCTCCAAAATGACAAATGTAAAACATTTCTAACGGCCTGTATACATTCAATACATTTGATCGGCGATGTTATCGATCGGAATCCGATTCATTTTGCAAATTCTTTCAAACTATTGGAAAACTGGATTGGGACGTAGGGCCAATTTTCCCTATATTGTTTCAATCACAAAGTCAATATCTAAAATTGGAATTTGAATTTTCAAAGACTCTATAGCATATACTTATAATTTTCTACATATTTTCATAAAATCCAAACGTAAATCGGCGATACATATTGCTTTTTAAGGAATGTTGATACAAAATAGCCAGTACCAGTACTGCCAAGTTTTCATGAAGCAAATGCGCAAAAATTGTAATAATCAAAGAGAAAAACAATAGATCAAAGTAAAATTTGCGTGATACTTGGCAGCCCTGCAGTACATGATTTGTAACTTTTTTTTATCGCAGAACGTCACGCCAACAGAATCTTGGTTTTGGTCAAGGATGTCCTTCTTATTTATTTTGGGATAAATACTCAAAATTTGCCAATCAATTCTGCCAAACTTGCGATAATGTGCTATCGTCAGGCAAATATAACTTGGTCATCTGTTTAAAATTCGCCATAATATTGTAAGAACCTCAAAATACACACATGGAGCTGTGATGCTGTGAATTTAAGATTGAAAAACTTTTTTAAAACTGGCCTTACTGTGAAATAAATCCAGTGGAAATTGGATCTACTTCATTTATTTTAAAGCCAAATCAACCTTGAATATGAATAAGCACACACATACACTCATGCATTCATGCATTACAATTTAAAAAAAATATACCGGTGTATATACTATACGGCATGCTCTAACTCGTCCTGTGTAAAAAAGTAATGTTAAGTTAAAATATTTAAGCATATAGATATAGTCACTTATGAATTTTTACAAACTTAATTAGTTAAAAGGGAAAAAAGACAGAATATTTAAACCTTTTAGCTGAATGTTTGCCCAGTTCAGTTTTAATGAAATGGGCTAAAAAAAATGACATGTTGTAGATCTGTTTAGACTGACAAAGATATAAACCAAAAAGTCTCAGTTAGAAATATTTTCTTTCAGTTAAGTGTTTGATGTCAGTAGATATAGGAAGATGTGGTGTGAGTGCCAATGAGACAACTCTCCATCCAAATAACAATTTATAAAAGTAAACCATTATAGGTCAATGTACGGCCTTCAACACGGAGCCTTGGCTCACACCGAACAACAAGCTATAAAGGGCCCCAAAAGTACTAGTGTAAAACCATTCAAACGGTAAAACCAACGGTCTAGTCTATATAAAAAACGAGAAACGAGAAACACGTTTAAATTACAAAAACAAACGCCACTACTGTACATCAGATTCCTGACTTAGGACAGGTGCAAACATTTGCAGCCGGATTAAACGTTTTAATGGTACCAAACCTTCTCCCTTTTTCTGAAACAATAGTATAACATCACAACATAGAAAAACACACGATAAAACATCAATTGGAAGGCTTAACTCAATCAAAAACGTAAATTAACACACTATGAACGAATAAATTCGATCTGTGATACCTGAAAGTAAATACATAGTTAATAAAATATTAGGGACAAACATTCAAGGCCAAAAAGCAAACAAACAAGTCCAAATAAAGCCATGGCAAGACACCACCGCGAAATATTTAACCCTTAGAAAATAATCACTTTTGAAAAAACCTGTTTTCATAATATATACAGGTAAATGAAAAATAACTTTGTCGTTTTAGGTATACTTTTTCTGTCTATATAAAATCTTCCAATAATTAGGAATACCAAGAAAGGTCTGTCATATAAATACCTAATTTAACACTAGATACATAAGGGGTAAATATCAACAATAAAACTTCCCTGTACAGATTAAAGGAGAATAATCTTGATGTTCATACAAATGTAGTATGAAGAAGTGAAAATTAGTAGATATTCCAAATAATCAAAGCTGGTATACAGACAAGATCCATATTAATATAAAATAACAAAAAAGTATTAAAAATAGTATCAACAGGTCGAATTAATGTATGCACCTTATTCCTATTTCCAAAGTCCCAAAAGCCGAAATGTTTTTCTGATATACTCTGAATTTTCAATATCATAAATTGTCTATAGATGTCTATATATACAAGTCTAAATTGAAAACAACGTTCAAACCTATGATTGCTTTGGATAAAAACCGCAATTTTTATACGTGTGCAAGCAAAACAAATTTCTTGGTAGAGGGGTCTAAATACAGCACAAACAACATTTTCCAAAAGACCAAAAAGTGAAAAAGTATATTTTAACAAAACGCATTTGACTAACAGGTCGAACAACTGATGTTCTTAAACCCCCTGCTGACTGCCATGGCGATTGTCAAATAAATGTATCACAAGATGTAACAAAATGGATTTTAATTATTAATTTAATACCAAACAGAAAACAATAAACTTGCGGAAAAGATGGTATATCGCAAACATGAGGTGCAAACATTTGTACACCATATCCGGATTTCGACAATTAATGTCTCTTCAGTGATGTAAGGAATCTAAGCAGTATTTGGAAGGCCATATAATTTAACTCAATTTAGGATAGACTCTTGAATTTTGAAGAGTCGAAGAAGGATGAACGGATCATATAAACCCGAAGGAAAATATAATACAAGCCCAGACGAAAAAATAAAATCAAGTCTAAATTGAAAACAACGTTCAAACCTATGATTGCGTTGGATAAAAACCGCAATTTTTAAACGTGTGCATGCAAAACAAATTTCTTGATAGAGGGGTCTAAATACAGCGCAAACAACATTTATATATATATATATGTGTGTATTTTAATTTATTTTGTCAGGTTGGTGAATTTTCTCAATATCTTTCTAATCTATATCTAACAAATTGCGTTATCATCGATATCTAGACATTAAGAATCCCAATAAAATTGAGAATGGAAATGGGGAATGTGTCAAACAGACAACAACCCGACCACAGAACAGACAACAACAGAAGGTCACCAATAGGTCTTCAATGCAGCGAGAAATTCCCGCACCCGGAGGCGTCCTTAAGCTGGTCCCTAAACAAATATATATACTAGTTCAGTGATAATGGACGTCATACTAAACTCCAAATTATACACAAGAAACTAAAAGTAAAAATAATACAAGACTAACAAAGGCCAGAGGCTCCTGACTTGGGACAGGCGCAAAAATGCGGCAATGTCTTCAAATTGTTGAAAAATAGAATAGAAATAGTATAATATAAGGCTAGGTCCCAACCCTCTCATAAAAACAGACAACTCCATAGCAAAAAAAAAAATAAAAACGTAGGAAAAACAACGATAACAAGACATAACAAAGACATTACATGCATTGTAGAAAATAAAAGAAATCAAAATTTTATTATGGGATCATGGCAAAGTTAAGAAAAAGATCAAGGATGATGTCTTGTTTTTTTTTTTAATTGAGAACTATTTATAACTAATCAAATAAGCAAAAAATACTGTGTTGAAAATAAGAGAGTTTTATGTAGTGGATGTTTAACTTGTAAGGAAAATGGGAAACCGACGCATACTGTATAGACACAAGCAAGTGTCACGTGAGTATATACTATTATGGTCACCTGGACTTCCTTTAGTCATTATCCAGTGTTCATATAGTGTCCTTTACCTTCCTTTTTCAGTTGTCGCATTCGACCTTCTGTTACCAAATAACCTAGCAAACTGGCTTACTAGTAAACATGTTATCTTCCTAAATGTTCCTCGAATATTTGACTCTGGGCGTACAAAATTAACTGCAAATTAAGCAGTATATACAAGGAGTTAGATAATTTATTCGCCAGCCATTAGATCTTTGGTATTCCGAATTAACAGAACTCCAGTACTTTGATTAAACTTGTCAAGAGAGAGAGACATTACGCAGAGTCTCTAGTTTCATTAAAGAAGGAGTTTGCAAGGAGCAAGATCTGTCTAGAAGGACTCCAAGACGCATCTTTCTTGTAATCAGAAAGAATCAGCAAAATGAGTTTTTCCCGAACCTGTCAATATCGTCAAAATCTTAAAAACAGGCCGAACGTACTTGAATAACTTTAGTATTTCTTCAGTATTTGAGTTTTGTGCGGTACAAACTGAATGCCAAGTAAGAGGTCAGTAACTGAAATTTGACATAAAAAGGAGATCTGAAAAGACAATTGAAGTCTCTTAGAAGTTTCTTCAGTCCGCAAATTTGCTTCAAAGTATGTGTATCGACTCTAGATTCTTCTGACGAGGAAAGCCCCCGCAACACTAGGCCACTGAAAGCTGAATTTTTAAGTTCAATCTAGGTGGCCGAGTGGTCTAGAGCGCTGGACACAGTGCAGGCGGTGTTGTCTCGATATCTCAATAGCATGAGTTCGAATCCCGGCGAGGTAAGAACAAAATTTTGATTCCGCAAGTTTGCAGATTTAACATTGTTGTGCTGATATTTAGAGTAATCATGTATAAATATATATACATAGAAGAAATGTTATTTGTTTTACACCTGGCGGCTTTTAACATAATCACAGAGGACGGTGGTCTCTTCTTCTTTGAAGGCACACAAACGTGATGCTGGAATGGGTCAAGTTTTTTAAGTCAAATAATGGGTTGCAGTTTCACCAAAGAAAAATGTCAGTAATTTTATCTTTTAATTAGATCTTTGTATACATGTTGTTTTATCCTTTTAAATCAAATTAAGATGTCGAAAAAATGTATAGTTAGTAGAAGTGATACGTATTGAGTGTCTGTCGTTTTAATACACATTTTATCAATATAGATTTGTTAATCCGGCTCGCCATACTTTTGCAACATTGACACCGGGCGTTGGCAAGGTTGCGCAAATAAATGCGCAGCATAGTATTTTGTATGCAAATAAGATGTCGTTAACGCCATCTTGATAAGAATTGTTTACTATTATTGAATCGGGGCATATCGACAAAAATAAGTGCCATCTAAGGCACATTTTAACGAAATCACCTCTATAAAGCCCCAGGATGGCTTCGACAGATCCTAAGTTGTCTACAAAGGAAAGAATTGTAAAGGGTAAGTCAATGGCTATCTCCGTTCAATACACAACAATATTTATGTCCGCCATATTGCCTGTCGGCCATGACTGCAAGTGATACTTTTCCGTTTATGGATGGTATCATTGGCAGTCTTGATTCTTTAACAATATATGATTACAAATTTTCTATACAAAATCGTGCTTGTATATATTGTTCATCAAGCTTTTCTGCATTTTAACTGCATGTTGAAATATATGAATATTTGCGTCTGCAGTGATTCTGCTACCGTTGCTGCATAAATTTAAAGGGAGACATCTTCTTAATCCTATCCTTTTCTACTTATTTAACAACGACTTACGTTAAGAGACCATTTTCATGTTTGCCTGTACTATACATTAAATGTTCTGATGACTGATGTGTTTCAAAACAGTAAAAGGCCGATCATTGTTGCTATTTATAGATTTTTTTGTCAGCTGAGGATTGTTTACACTACATAGAACATGAGAATAGACCTCCTTACTGTCCTAACTTACCTACATCATCAGAATACTTCTTAATTTTAATAAGTTGAAGATGACAAGAAGGCAACGGTACATATTGTTTGTATATATCACCATATATTTTCAGTTAAGGTCTTTAAAAGTTTTATATTTTCGTCTCAAGAAGCATACACAAATACACATAAATAGTGTGTTGAAATCCTTTTCAAGGGTCTGTAGTAGTAAAATATCCTAACATGTATTTTGTGAAAATAGTTGTGTTCTGGACATCATGGGCGTGATACTTTAACAATAGCCATACATCTGAACATTGCTTGTCAAAAACCGTTATTGGACTGTGCTAAATCATTCGTTTGTCTCAGTCTGTTTGTACAGTATTGTTAAAGCTGCTTCAGGGACAGTGTCCTGAAAAATGCATTGCCACAGCTAGCTGCTTACAGACGACAGTTGTATTAAATATTTTATTTATCATGTTTATATTTTTATCTGAATTCCACCACTTTTAATTCATTAAATATTCCTGTAAAGATAACAAACTTTATAACTTTGTTGACGACTTTTCCATTGACTAATTGTGAAATGTTCACTGATTTGACAAACTACCAAACATTAAAGGAATGAACCATAATGACCCTTTTTGACCGACAAAACAGTCATCAGACCAGTTCAATTCTTTAACACTTTCACTACTGATTTATTTTTTCCGTGGGTTTCTGTGGCCGAGGAAAATTTGCTCGCTCAGATTCCCCAGCCTGAATTAATTTCGTGATGAGGGTGCTTCTACTTCAAGAAAAGTTGCATCTTGAAAAACATGCTGCAACTCGAGAATGCAGGCACAGATTGCCAAAACAACTGATAAGGAAGTTCAAATGATTGCTATGTAAAAGATTTTCCTAGTCTTTTAAATTTAAAACAAAGAATAATGTCATTACAATGCTTGAAAGTTCGATTTTGTTACCTGGTTAGCTCAATGTTGCCAAAATGTCGATATTCGGATGAACTTGTTTACGTGAAAAATGTGTTTAAAATGGATATATTACAGAGTCTTCTTATTTATCTTATCAATCGTTTTTTTTTTTTTTTTTTTCATTTAAACATCGTCTATAGCAAAACCGATGCTTTTTATCTCTCATAAAATGACCGTTTGACTTTCGTTTCGGACCGCCATTTGTATTGATGAAAAGACCACTCTGACAATTGACGAACGACCACTCGTTTTCGTAGTGCCATGATATACAGATACCACCGATACGTTGTTGATTGTAAGCGCAAAAAAATCTGCTAAAAAAAAGAATTTCAGGATTATCTTTTACAAATAGATAAAAAATAAATATAAATTACCAGGATCATCAACCATTATATACAAGTACATTTGTAGTCTGTCTTTTTTTTTTTTAGAAAGGTTAGGTCTTTATTCAACTTTCTCTATTACCAATATGCAACAGCTTTGTTCATGGATTTTCTGTTTGTGTATTTTGCAAAGTTTTTAAATCACTGAGTATTAAAATTTATTAAATGACCATTTTCATTATGAAGATACTTTAGTTATCATATATATTCATTGTAATCATGTGAAGAATAATCACTTTCAAAATCAATTTCTACTCTTATTACATGTGTATTCAAAATTGTTTCATCCTTTCTTGATAATTCAGTGCAGTTTCATTTTCCCCATATTAAGTCACAAAACACAAGATTTTGATAAAAAAATTAAGCAATCTCTTCCCATTTATAATCAGTATTACAATTAACTTAGAGAATTTGATAACTTAATTCTGAACTTTCAACAATAAAATTTGAACATACAACAAGAACAAAATACAGCAGACTTGACACCTCCCTTTATTGTTCCAGTTTGTAGGCATGTGTGTGAACTTATATCTGGTCGGGGGCAAGTAATGGCCTTCCTCTGCATACCCCAGCACATTATTTATCAGTCCTTTTACCAGTAAACAAGAAAACTGAAGAAATGTTATGTTGGATGAATGGTAAATAATATGTAGGCATTAAATTTAACCATCCCAAGTAAACTGAAACAGATTTTTTTGAGCCATTGCAAGATTTTCTGAAGATAACAATAATACTAGATGTATTGGTCAGCCACACATATTTGAAGTGTAGTCAACAATGACAAAGGGGTAGTTAAACCTCTTATCTTGCGAACTGGTCAACATTTACTACACATTTAACTTGACCAATAAAGTTAACAAGATTGATACATTTTTTTTGTCCTTCCAACATATGGCTAATGAAACAACAGATTTAATATTACAGAAAGGATCAACATTTTGTTCACTTTATCATGTTTCATTTACATGGTCAGAGAAATGAAGGTACCATAAAATATAGGTATACCCTTCCCTGATCATTGTACAAGAAAATATTGGGGTGACCATTATTGGATCTGATAACCAATACAACTTAAAAGATGGTAAGCAAATTATTCGTATTTGGTATGCAAGACTTAAGAAATGCTTTCATTTCTGATTTGTAGCTTAGACCAAGGCATTTTGTTGTCATTAGGCCTATTCTGAAGTTGTAGTAAATATAAAAATAAGGAGAAGAGGTATGATTGCCAATAAGACAACTATCCACCAAAGTTCAAATACAGTGGATGTAAGCAATTATAGGCAACCATATAAGGCCCAGACATGAAAAATGAAACAATTCAACTAAGAAAACTAACTGCCTATATATTATATATATATATATATATATATATATATGAACCAACAACAACCAGTGAACTAACTTTATAACAAAACAATTAACCAAAAACAAAAATGACAGACATGAACCAACAACAACCAGTGAACTACATGCTTCTGACTTGGGACAGGCACATAAAGAATGTGGTAGGGTTTAACATGTTCGTGAGCGCTCAACCCTTTCTCTTTACCTGGGATGGTGGTATTACAGCACAACATAAGAACAAATAACAAAAATCAGTCAAAAGCTTAGTTATCAGTTTTGTTGATTTAGTATGCATTCAAGAAAAGTCCATATAAAGTTGCCAGAAATCTAAAACTCTCCTTTTCAGCACCCATGACATGACTTTGCCCAGTATTACCACAAAGGGCAAATATATGTGGTAGACCTTTTTCAACATTATTAAACTCATCGTGCCACCCATCACCACCATCTCCTCACTAATTAATATTGACCCCCCCCCCCTTTTCAGCCTTTGGTATTCTCATGATTTGACTGATTATAGCCCTCATTGTCATCTATCCCAAGCCTATTTTGACCAATTCTTAACCTTTCCTCATCAACTAAGAATTATTGTCCGGCATTAATAACATAAGTTTCACTGAACCTGCTAATTCGACATCAGTTTCGTCTGACGACATTTTTACACTGCAATACTAGCATATGAAATTTCACTTCTTAATTACTTTCAATTTCGTGCATTGTTATCCTGTACATTCTCAGCCTTATCTGCTTATATCACGCTAAACTCAATCAAAGTGTATGTGTCACACGAGAACCAGCTTTTCCAAGCTATATCTCTTTCCCCTCGAAATCGAGAATTTTTTTTGTAACAAAGCCATGAACGCGAAAATCTTACTTGTCTTGTTCTGATTTGTGAGGAAATTAAAGGCTTTAAAAAGATCGCTATCATAATTCTTTAAGATATATTGAACCATTTATTTTATTATATATCTAAAACTACCTAAGAATTATAAAGGGCTTCATCAAAACACAGAAAACCGCTGTACTTCCACTCCTCTTTATCGAGAGAAGCCATTTTTAAACCCCACATGACCTTAGAATGTGTTTCCGGTTCTAATTTTAGAAAATAAAATTTTACGATTTGATTTATTTACCTTTTACAATGTTATTAAAGCTGTTGAAGAACTGAAATAATATCCTCAGATATCGTAGATTTTAATTGAAACATTGATTTTAACTGTTAAGAACGGTAAATAGCGTAAAATCACGGCTTTTATTGGGATAATATTTATGTATCCTGAAAGATACACTGGCCCTGCGCATTTTGTATCCTCAAGGATACATCCGCCCTGCGCATTGTGTATCCTCAAGGAAACACTCGCCGCGAAAGGGTTAAAACAGGAAATTTTGAATCCGGGTAAGTTGGCTCTCATTCTTGTTCGCCCCTTTCACATTCGCACACCGTTTTATAAAGGTTTTGTGTTGAATAAGTTTTTAATCATATTAGTGTATTGCTATAAAAATAAATAAAATAAGTATTTAATATTTAATTGTTTTATAATAGTGACATTCTTGGAAAGTTTTTTTGTGAATATTATTTAAATTTGACAAAATGAATAATGAATATTGTCATGATGATCAAAAACTTCCAAACTGCAATCAAACTTGTCACAAGCTGTAAAAATAATTATCTTTCATTTAAAAAAAAAATCTTTTGTTTTTACTCCTACCAAGCTAGCTACTTGTATTTTACTTTACACCAAACACATAACACAGAGTTCACAAAAACTTTTTTTGACCTGTCAGTCATGGGACGGACAAAGCAAGATTATATGTCAGTCCTACAAAAATTTTGCCAGTCCTACAAAATCTGTTAATTTTATCCTGAAATAGAATTAATAACATATTTTATCGAAAAATATCTTTCATAACGAGCATGTCATTAGTTTTGTCTGTCTGTCGTACTTAAGCCATTCCCTATTCTCCTGTCAACATGGAGAAAAAGACTGGTCCAGTCTTTGTTCCCGCTCATATTGCTTGTTTTTTAATTGTTTGGCTTCATCAGAAGGTTCCACCGACGATCGTTTGCCAGGGACGGCTCCGCGAACAAATTTGATAGGCCACATGTAGCTGGCCGCTTTGGTTTGTTTATAATAAAATTTGGAAACAAATACTGGAAATTAGCTGTGGGTACATCTGATGACCGATATAAAAAACAAGCCAACATAGGCACTGCAACAGCCTTTTTTGCATCGGTCATCGGGACCACCGCTAGCTATCAAAATGCCGCTCCTAGTCTCATTTTGGCGGACAGGACCGACGATTTTTGCGAACTCTGATAACATAAATACCAATTAACAGTAAGCTTAAATAAATCAGAGTTATTCAGGGCTTCGGAATTCCCGTTTCCCGGGGAAAGTAAAAAAAGTCGTCGGGTAAGTGTAAACCCAGGTACCAGTTTCCCGTCAGGTAAGCGTGGTACTTTCCGGTGAGTTGTATTCATGTTTGACAAGGTCCGTTGTTGGACAAATTCTAGTTTAGAAACTGGTTCCCTGAAGTATCATTGTTATTATCGGTAAACAGTAATAGAGGTCATGAAGCCATGAGGTTGCATAAATATTTTATCTCCGCTGACTAGTGGCTAATTGTGCAGCATGTGTAATTAATAGATCAACTGATATACAATGTAATCAATGAATACTGACTTGTATAATCTGTAAGGAAAGGGATGAGTTCAACTATTTTTGCCTTCAAACCTCCAAATTTTATGATAGGAAGTTATGTCCAATACAAACTGATTTGATGCATTTTAATATGTTTACGATTTTTAGGTGTTCCTTTTCCACCAAGTCACAGACTGTCAGATAGTGAAGTGTTCGACAGTAAAGATAAACCAAGACCAGATGTTCTCAAACAGCATTTTATTTTGGAAGGAAGATTACAGGAAGAGGTTGCACTTAAATTAATCAACAGAGGAGCTTCCTTGTTGAGGCAGGAAAAAACAATGATAGACATAGAAGCACCAGTCACAGGTAACTGCATTGAATTTACATGTGTTTATTAGTTCAGAACATGCTTGTTGTTTTCCCAATACTAACATTTAGGTCTAGAAATTAAAAATAAATCCCTCGTTGCCCTGCCAAGTTTATTTTTGTAAAATCTGGGCAACTTGTTCAACCAATCCAGCTGGTTGCTCTGTTAGACTAAAGGTTGCCCTAACATTTTCCAGTAACAGATTAAGAGATTCCATGTTTTTTAGTTTGTGTTATGCAATGCCACAGTCAGTGTAGTTGATGTTCTGACTTAAATTGTTAAATTGACAGTGCATCATTCGAAGTATGCAACATCAGTGTACTAATATCTGCCTTAGACTCTTTCTTTGTGCAAAATTACAGTGTCTAAAAATTTATGCTTTTAAAAGCACATTTTCCTTATACCAGATGTTGACTGGTAAAATCCTTGTACGTTAACAAAGCACAATTGAGTTTTAGTAGCTCTTTCTACAGTTTTTTGTTAGATTGAGGTATCAATGATAATTAGCTTTTTTGAAGAATTCAGATGCATAATTAAATCTCACACATGTTCTAATTCAAACAATGTGGTTCTGACAATTTTTGGATTAAAACCTTTATTACTTCCTTGTGTAATTTTTTTTAACAAATCATATTTAAAAATGCATTTCTGATAATCTATATTTTATTGACGATTGATTTGAAGGAAAGTGCTGAAATTTAAGAAAATAACTTTCAAAAGACTAATGTCCGGTACAAAATTGTTAACCTGTCGCCTGAACAGGTAAATTTCAGCTGTTGGACAACTAATTAACCTCGATTGTAATGAGGGGATATTAAAGTAAGGTTTGTTTTGATAGTACTTTAGGAAAAATTATCAGCAGGATAAGATTACAAATATGTCATCATGACTGAAATTTTCAGTTAAAAAAGTTAACTCTTAATAGAGTTTTTCTCCTTAAATGATGATTTTGTCTCGCCTTGACGAAGTCAAAAAGCAAGACTTAGGTATGCTGTTACCGGCGACGGCGGCGTCAACAATGTATTAGTTTGTGATTAGGTCTAGTTCATGGTGAACCACTAGTGGTAGGTCAATGATATTTGGTATGCAGTTGTACTAGCATTGGCACATCTCATTACCATGGAGATTATTTGGCCCCGCCCCCTCAGTCAAGGTCTATTGATTTTGAAACTTTCCATAGTTTACATGTATTAGTTTGTGATTAGGTCAATTTATGGGGAACCACTACTGGTAGGTCAATGATATTTGGTATGCAGTTGTATAAGCATTGGCATATCTCATTTCCATGGAGAATATTTGGCCCCACCCCTCAGTCATGGTCTATTGACTTTGAAACTTTTGCTTAGTTTACATGTATTAGTTTGTGATTAGATCAGTTTAAGATGAACTGCTAATGTTAAGTCAATGATATTTGGTATGCAAATGTATCGACATTTGCAAGTATCGTTCCATGGAGATTATATAGCCCACCCTGATCATGGTTCATTGACTTTGAAACTTTTACATAGTTTACAAGTTAATGTTTGTGTTTAGGTTTGTTTAAAGGGAACGACTTATAATAAGTCAATGGTATTTGGTATGCAGTTGTAGTAGCATTGGCACATCTCATTCCATGGAGATTGTTTAGCCATGTACCTTCAGTCATGGTTCATCGACTTTGAATATTTGCATAACTTACATGTTAAAGTATTGCTATTTTCATTTCAACATTTGCATTATCAAAATTACAAAAAGGCGAGACATATCTCTGTGATAACAGTTTATTACTGAAAAGTGGCCATTGTTTAAGATTCAGGTGAGTGACACAGGCTCTTTAGAGCCTCAACTTTTACTTGTATTGACATTACATTGTGGTGACATTCTACTCTTAACACAAAATCTACACAGGCTCTTTAGAGCCGTTACTTTTACTTGTATTGACATTGCATTGTGGTGACATTCCACTCTTACACAAAGGGAAAATCCCCCGGTATATTTTCTTTTTTGCCACCTTTTTCAACTAAATTTATTTTTGCTGCTTTCAATTTTTTATGCCCCCGCCGTTGCGGAGGGGGCATTAAGTTTAACCCTTGTAAGTCTGTCCACAAAACACAGATCAAGTTTGAATTTTGGTGGTGTCATTTTTACCGTTCTAGAGTTATGCCCCTTTACAAATGAAAAAATTGCTGAATTTTTCGTTTCTGTTCTCTTATTTAAGTTTACATCAACTAAATGTTATGAAACTTATAAACAGTGCTTATTACCACAAAACTCAGATCAAGTACAAATTGGGTATCATCACTTTTACAGTTTTTCAGTTATGTCCCTTTGTAACGATATATGCAAGCGGGGGCATCATCTGTGGCCCATGGACACATTCACCATTTATTTATACCCTGCTTTAAAAAAGTGGGGGTATACTGTTTTACCTCTTGTCTGTCCATCCGTCTGTCCATCCCATGAATATTTTTTGTCACATCTTTCTCAGGAACTACAAGGATTTTTGAAATTTGGTTTCAGGGTTTATATAAGTCAGCTATACCATGTGATGCATTTTCAGATTCATCACTTAACAACTTCCTGTCTACCGAACACATCATTTTACACATGACATCCAAGTAGTCGAAAATTTTTCTTTACATTTATCTCGAACTACATTCCAAGGATTTCTGAAATTTGGTTTCAGGGTTTATATGAGTAACCCATACCGTGTGATGCGTTTTCAGATTCCTCACTCAACAACTTCCTGTTTACCGAACACTTACATCATTTGCATATTTGGGTAGGGTATCATTAGTGAGCAGGAACTTGCAGTTTCACATGTTTTTTTTTTCTTTGCCAACTTATTATCCTTTTTGTGAACACAGGGTCCGACACTTACGGTTGTCCGATTGCCCATGGCAAGTTAATGCCATATTCGGACAAGTAAAAACATCATCTTGGTTGTCCAATCGGGCAAGTGAAAAAAAAAGTGTTATATGATTAAAGTGTGATGCGTTTTCAGATTCCTCACTCAACAACTTCCTGTTTACCGAACACTTACATCATTTGCATATTTGGGTAGGGTATCATTAGTGAGCAGGAACTTGCAGTTTCACATGTTTTTTTTTCTTTGCCAACTTATTATCCTTTTTGTGAACACAGGGTCCGACACTTACGGTTGTCCGATTGCCCATGGCAAGTTAATGCCATATTCGGACAAGTAAAAACATCATCTTGGTTGTCCAATCGGGCAAGTGAAAAAAAAAAGTGTTATATGATTAAAATGTCACAAAATCAATAGTGTCTGTTGTTTTGTTCATAGATTACTCAGTGATAACACCACACGGTCGAGTAAAGTGGTCTTAACCCCCCTTCAATGCGTATATTTCGTCATTTGTTTGCACTGAATTCCCAATTTTACCAAAAATAGATCACGTTTATTTTATCAAAAATATCAGCCAATCAGGCGGCTGTGGCATTGCTTCGTCATTATTGTTATCAATCGGGAAACCACTCGGGCGTTTCCGACACACGTGTTATTCCCACCGACTAATGGAAAGCGGAGGTCTATTTTCGTTGTTCTAACTTTAGAATTTGACATCGGATGTGTATTTCCCTAAGATAGAAAAACATAAAAGCTTGAAAGAGAAAATGAAATTAAACTTTTAACAAATTTGTCAGTTGTTGTCATGCAGTTTATCAAGAAGGGTTTTTTGAAATGGCATTTCTTAGATAAATTATTATGAAATAAGTATCTCTATGTAAATGATCCAATTCCCGTATATTCGTTGATCTTTTCCATCCCTCCTCGGCTCATATATGCCTCATAGTATCTCAGTGGTCAAGTCTAGTTGCTGCCATCATGGCACAACAATCAACCCTGGCAAGTTTTTTTCAGTGGAATTCCTCATATACATGATAACTATATTTTATCTGCATGTACTACATTACAACCACAAAAATAGCATGTAAAAGTTTGGGCATGTAGATTTCACTTTCGGACAAGTAAAAGTAATAGGGCACTTGCCCAACTGGACAAGTTGGTATAAAAGTTAATGTCGAACCCTGGAACAGAATAAATTTCAATTTGCAGAGTTTATGTTACATGTACATTAATCCATAATCTAAATATATATATTTATATAGATAAATGAACCCTTAATTGGAATAGTTTTTGTCTCGCCTTGGCAGAGTAAAAAACCAGCCATACATGTAGGTATGCTGTTTTGTGCAGCGGCGCCGTCAACAATGTATTAGTTTGTGATTAGGTCAATTTATGGGGAACCACTAGTGGTAGGTCAATGATATTTGATATGCATATGTATTAGCATTTGCACATCTCATTTAAATGGAGATTGTTTAGTCCTGTACCGTCAGACATGGTTTATTGACTTTGAATATTTTACTTAACTTACATGTTAAAGTATTGCTATTTTAATTTCAACATCTGCATTTTACTATCAAAATAATGAAAAGGCGAGACATCTCTCTGTGTTAACAGTTTATCAATTAGATTTCTATATACTGTAATCAGATTACATTACAAAGGCAATGAAATTTTCTTGCTGCCCTTATTTTGTGGAATTTCAAAGTGCCAATAATTATATTAGTATCCAAAACTTCAGTAAGTCTGGATTCTTCTTCAATCAGTTTATTGGATACTTACTGTCTAGTTGAATGGCTCTAAAAAAAAAGATCAGAGAATTTTTTTGCCAACCATTAGAGTGGAAGTTAGAACTTAAAAATAATTTTTAAACATGTTGCCAAAACTATTATGAAGTAGGTATACCCGTTTTAAATAATTATAAACAATTTATAATAGTTGTGAAAACAGATCTTTTAAGTGACACATTTGACCACAAAATTTGTTTTAACCATACAATTAACACCTTTTTATATCAGCTGTCAAAATCATAATGCATGAGGAGTTCAAGGTAAAATTAAAAGGTTGAGTGTAGACTGTTGAAAGAAAATGTCAAAGAATTTGCAAAAAAATTTGATTGAAGATGTCCAATTCTTTTGCAATAGTTTTTCGCCAGTAGGTGTGTTTTTCGACACAATTTGATTTTTTTGCAAAATTAGATAATGGTGACTGCCAGCTTCCACATATCACCAAAAATAAAAGTAATTTGTCATTTTAGCTTTAAAATATAAAAAAATAAAGGAGTTTTAAGTCATCAGTTTTAAAACTAGAAATGTTAACGTTCTTTAAAAAATTTCAGACCTGCAATACTTCAAAAATTGCATTCTTTAATAAAATAGCACATCTTTACGATTGGGAATGTGAATTCTAAAATGGTTTCCATAGTTCAAAGGTCAGCTTGCATATTTTGAGCTTAACACATGTAGGAATTACCCAAAAGTAAGCTAAACAATGTTACCTTTTATGAATATAAATATCTCCCAGCATGTTAAAAACAGTGTTTTACCTTATTTCTTTAACATGTGTTTAAAGATTAATGTAAGGAAACTGAAAGAAACACATATAAAATCATGTAATAATACAATGTCATATCTATTATATTTTAATCATGTTTTTATATTATGTTTGTTAGCATTACCTGCAATAGATGATACATGTAGGTGAATAACATTTTGCAAGTGATTGGAATATTGATAAGCCAAATTCTGTCTGATGGTAATTAAGTGAAAATGAATCTGATTATGACCTTGGTATTGGAAAATCATTGACAGCACACATCTATGAAGTGTGCAGTATTCTTGCTCTAACAGATACTTGGAATTGATACTGACAACATACTTGTTACTGTAATAGAAGTGTGATTACTTTAGCAGACATCTTCACTATGCCCCACTGAACTAACTTGGGATGCCAATCAAGAATAACCTTGCATTGATAGATGTAGTTGAAAACTAGTATGACCAAAATTTTTCTTGATAGTTATTTTTTTCCTCTAAAACATTTGATAAAAAGGTTTATACAAAGTTACTCAAATGCAGCAAATAAGGGCATTTGAATTATTTACCCAAGTAGCTTAGAAAAAACACAAGGCTTTATTGCTGTGCATGTACAAAATGAAAACAGTTGAGAGGAGATTATGGCATAGTGACAAGAAATGCATAACTTTGTTAATGTGCTTACTTCTGATGAACATGAATGTAATTGTTTTAATACCTCATTAGCACATTTCTACAGGTTGAAGTAATATACTTGTTTGTTTGAGAACATCTTTATTTACAAATTTTGTGTATTCAAAGAGAAAAATAATCTGAATTTAATTTTCTTTCTGTTTATCCTAATTTATTAACCAGAAAAAAGCATGGAAATTTTTATGCCCCAGCCCTAGTGGAGGGGGCATCAAGTTTTACCCTTATCCATGCGTACGTATGTAAGTACGTCTCAAAGTTGGTTTTCGTTCTCTAACTTTAGTTTGCCTCAACCAAATGTTATGAAACTTATACAAAATGCTTATTACCACAAAACACAGATCAAGTTTGAATTTCGGTGGCGTCACTTTCACTGTTATAGAGTTATGCCCTTTTACAAATGGAAAAATTGCTGAATTTTTTGTTTCCGTTCTCTAGCTTAAGTTTGCCTCAATCAAATGTTATGAAACTTATACACAATACTTATTACCACAAAACTCAGATCAAGTACAAATTTGGGTTGAGTCACTTTTACTGTTCTTCAGTTATGTCCCTTTATAACTTTATATGATATGCAAGCTGGGGCATCATCTGTGTCCCATGGACACATTCCCCATTTATTTATTTACATTGAAATTGGCTCCCAACTGTTATGGTAACAACATGCCTTTTATGTCAAAAAGAGTGAAATAGTTGTGCTATTTCATAGATAAAAAGTGACATCAATAACTGCAATGCTTTGACCTTTTCTCAAAGGTTACTATTTAATTTAACTGATGTAAAAATGTATGTGTATATAAATTTTCTTTCTACCTTTTAGTTTGTGGTGATATACATGGTCAGTTTTATGACTTGATGAAACTTTTTGAAGTGGGTGGTCCTCCTGCTACAACTCGCTACCTCTTCTTGGGAGATTATGTAGACAGAGGCTATTTTAGTATAGAGGTAAGTAAAAGGACAAGTGGAAAGTAAAACATTTATATATGTTTGTGTTCTCCTAGAATCAGTATGAGAATGAACTCCTCATGAATAGTGAATAGCAGGCTTTTAAAGTACCAACGATAACATGTTACAGGTTTAAAGTTTTTTCTCCTCATGTTGATGCCGTGTTTCATTTGATCAAATAGTTCAGATGCATTTCACTGGGAGTGTCCAATGAACTAGAATCTACTAGAAATAATAAAGTAGTTCAACACTACTCAGAACATGTAAAATTGTGTATTCCCAATCTCATCTGATTATTAAATTGTTCAAATGTGAAAATCTACTGTTTGAAAGCAAACATTCAACCTGATCACTCAAAGGTGTTCTGAAATTTAAACCTCAAAGTCTACTCTTGAGACCATAACAATGTATTGTAAGTGATGGAGGAGAATGAAAATGATACAAACCACCAGAGCAAACTGTGTGTTAATGAAGAAGTACTAACAATAACACTAAAACATACCTTAAACCAAATTTTTGGACATCTAGTTTGCATAGAGTTTTGTTTCTTTGACATTTTTATGCCCCCGCTGTAGCGGAGGGGGCATTAAGTTTTACCCTTGTCCGTCTGTACGTACCTTCGTCCGTCCGTAGGTCCCAAAGTTGGTTTTCTGTTCTCTGACTTTAGTTTGCCACAACCAAATGTTATGAAACTTATACACAATGCTTATTACGGTATTACCACATAATACAGATCAAGTTCGAAATTGGGTGGCATCACTCTTACAGTTCTTTAGTTATGCCCCTTTATAAACATAAAAATTGCTGAATATTTTGTTTCCGTTCTCTAACTTTAGTTTGCCTCAACCAAATGTTATGAAACTTATACACAATGCTTATTACAACATAATTCAGATTAAGTTTGAAATTGGGTGGCGTGATTTTAACCGTTTATGAGTTATGCCCCTTTATAAACATAAAAATTGCTGAATTTTTTGTTTCTGTTCTCTAACTTGAGTTTGCCTCAACCAAATGTTATGAAACTTATACACAATGCTTATTACCACTTAATACAGATCAAGTTTGAAATTTGGTGGTGTCACTTTTACCGTTCTTGAGTTATGCCCCTTTATAAACATAAAAATTGCTGAATTTTTCGTTTTCCGTTCTCTAACTTTTTTTTTGACTCAACCAAATGTTATGAGACTTATACACAATGCTTATTACTACAAAACTCAGATCAAGTACAAATTTTGGTAGGGTCACTTTTACCGTTCTTTAGTTATGTCCCTCATATCTTTATATGATATGCAAGCGGAAGCATCATGGACACATTCCACATTTATTTGACATACATATGTGGTTGAGGGCTCAAATTATCTTATTATAAATTATTTGCACTAAAACTATATTCTATTTTGGTAACAAAATGCCTGTAGGATAACTTTTCCCTTTAAATTGTATATTTTTTCTACAAGTCACATGAATTTTTGAGAGGTACCAAGTGTCAAAAGAAAGGAATATTTTCTTAAATTAGATTTTCTAGAAAATTCAATCAATTATCTGTCAGATGAGTCTAAGTTGGCCTGTTAAAATTTCTAATTTGACTGAAATTGGACAGCATTTATTTGGGTAGAAAACGTCAAAAGTCCTTGAATGTTAAAGGGTTAAACCATTGATAGATGTTATACTAACTTTTATTTACATCCATGTGTCTTGGTAACCATCTTTGTATTCAGTTTTCCTTTTCCATGCTTAGTTTTCTGATTGAGTGTGCTAATGAAGAATGAGAAACAAAACTGATATTTGAAATGCTATTGTATAGGGGAAATATTACTTATGACAGACTATGTATTATAAATTTTGTTGTATTTATAGCATCTGAATAGAAAGAAGATTCCAAAAATATTGTGCTTTGGTCATGCTACAATGAGTAAATAGTTACTAAGTGGTTGTGTTAAAGTTCTCATTAGTTGATATTCAGTACATTTTTGTCGAGCCTACCTCTTTTGTCACAGAAAGCTCGACATAGGGATAGTGATCCTGAGGCGGCTACGGCAGTGTTAGCTAACTTCTTAAAAGCTTTATATTTTAGAAGGTGGAAGACCTGGATGCTTCATACTTTGTATATGGATGCCTCATGTTACGAAGTTTTCCGTCAGTCACATGTCCAATTTCCTTGACCTCATTTTCATGGTTCAGTGACTACTTGAAAAAAAAGTTAACATTTTTTGGAATGTTAAATTCTCTCTTATTATAAGTAATAGGATAACTATATTTGGTATGTGCTTACCTTGCAAGGTCCCCATGCCCTTCAGACAGTTTTCACTTGACCTCGACCTCAATTCATGGATCAGTGAACAAGGTTAAGTTTTGGTGGTGAAGTCTATATCTCAGATACTATTAGCAATAGGTCTAATATATTTGGTGTATGGAAGCACTGTAAGGTGTACATGTCCAACTGGCGGGTGTCATCTGACCTTGACCTCATTTTCATGGTTCAGTGGTAATAGTTAAGTTTTTTGTTTTTGTCTGTTTTTCTTATACTGTATGCAATAGGTCTACTATATTTGGTGTTTAGAAATGATTGTAAGGTGTACATGTCTAGCTGGCTGGTGTCATCTGACCTTGACCTCATTTTCATGGTTCATTGGTCAAAGTTAAGTTTTTTTAGTTTTAGTCTTTTTTTCTAATACTTTATGCAATAGGTCAACTATATTTGGTGTATGGAAATGTTTTATGATCTTTATGTCAGTCGCACAGGTTTTATTTGACCTTGACCTCATTTTCACGGTTCATTGCTCAGTGTTAAGTTTTTGTGTTTTGGTCTGTTTTCTTAAACTATAAACAATAGGTCAACTATATTTGTTGTATGGAAGAATTATTAGCTGTACATGCCTGCCTGGCATGGTTCATCTGACCTTGACCTCATTTTCATGGTTCATTGGTCAATGTTTAGTTTTCTTGGATAATGTTAAGTTTATGTGACAGTTGTAATAAAGCTTTATATTTAGGACTATCAACATAATATCAATGATTAGTAAAGAAGGCGAGACATTTCAGCCTGTGCACTCTTGTTGTAAGTGATGTCCTATCCTATTTACATGCAATGATATGGCCTATCCTATTTACATAAAAAAAAATGTACATGCATATATGGCAGTCCATCAAATTGCTGTTTTTGATCCTGCTGCAAAGCGTGCAAGAGGTGTCTCTCTTTTAACAGGTTTTTATTTCTTAACATTGATTGCTTTCAAGGTCTTTTACCATTGCTAATTATATCTAATGGGAGAGAACTAGCTGTAAAAAAGTAACTGAAAATTCTATTAATCATCCTGGCTAAATTTGATTAAAAGATTTTATAAATTCTGGGGAAAAATATGCTAATATTTTATTGAACTAAAAGTGAAAAAGATGTAAATGTCATGATCATAAAATTTCTGGTAGTAAGTTGAAAAAAATCAATAATTTGAAGGCAGTCTCCCACTATGTTGTCAGGAAGATGCAAATGGTTTGATCTAATTGGCTAATCAAGTTGTCTAATCTGATTTCATTCAAAGCTTTACAAGATTCTACCTAAATGTCTAATGATTCTTTCAATTTGGTGTTGACCACAGGACATTCAGACCCTCATAGGTAAACTTCTATTGTATTGTATGAATAGGACAAACTGACCTTTCAATTCTCAAGGCTAAATAAGTATTTTATAGGCTAAATACAAACTTACATGTCAAGGTAGAATTGTAATCTGAGTGATACTGGTGTTACTCAAGTCACTATAATTAATATTAATTTTAGCCATGACTATGTATGTCATTTTATATATTAAGACTTTTATGATGTATAATCAAATGGGTAATTATGGTTGCAAAAAAACTCCATTAGAAATTTGAAGTGAGATACTGAGCATATCTTGAGGGAAAGAATTTTTTTTGGAATAAGGGACATGTGGGGACAATTTTTCTCTTTTCAGATTTCAGCAATTAAAAGAAAATTTCTTCAAATATTATTTTTTTGGGGTTAATATTCAACAGCATTGTGTATTGCACAAAAGCAAAAAACAGGGGTAAAATTATTGGGTTTTTTTGGGGGGTCAGTCGCAACAGCACAGTGTATTGCACAAAACCAAAAATTGAATATAAATTCAAAGCATATAACCAATTTACAGTTCTTTGACTACAGTTACTCTTTGTCAGAAACCTATTATGTGTCAAAAATTAAATCCAAATTCAGACCTGTATCAAGCCAGTGATTTTCCTACCCTTTTTCAAATGGGGCCTGGGCCCTAGGCAATTGGGAAAAATGTGTTGTATAACGTATGAATTGGGAAAAAATAAATCATTGTGTTTCAACATATTTTAAGGATGTAGATATAAGAAGATGTGGTATGAGTGCCAATGAGACAGCTCTCCATCCAAGCACAGGGGTTTGTTACAATTTTCCGGGTTTACTATCCATACAAACCACGAAAAAATGATTTTTTTCAGGGTTCGTATGGAGAGTAAATCCGGCAAATTGTAACAAACCCCTGTGGTATAATGTTTTCAGTGCTTTGTTCTGAGCTAGAGTCGACAACTGTCACTGATTATGGTAGCACTCAAGAGTGGGATTGACGGTCAGTCTCTCTTTGTACATGAGCAGAGTTCATTTCAAGTGAATTATGCTCAGATGTTTGGGTAGAAACAGGTTCATTGGTCAATGTTTAGTTTTCTTGGATAATGTTAAGTTTATGTGACAGTTGTAATAAAGCTTTATATTTAGGACTATCAACATAATATCAATGATTAGTAAAGAAGGCAGACATTTCAGCCTGTGCACTCTTGTTGTAAGTGATGTCCTATCCTATTTACATGCAATGATATGGCCTATCCTATTTACATAAAAATGTACATGCATATATGGCAGTCCATCAAATTGCTGTTTTGATCCTGCTGCAAAGCGTGCAAGAGGTGTCTCTCTTTAACAGGTTTTTATTTCTTAACATTGATTGCTTTCAAGGTCTTTTACCATTGCTAATTATATCTAATGGGAGAGAACTAGCTGTAAAAGTAACTGAAAATTCTATTAATCATCCTGGCTAAATTTGATTAAAAGATTTTATAAATTCTGGGAAAAATATGCTAATATTTTATTGAACTAAAAGTGAAAAAGATGTAAATGTCATGATCATAAAATTTCTGGTAGTAAGTTGAAAAAAATCAATAATTTGAAGGCAGTCTCCCACTATGTTGTCAGGAAGATGCAAATGGTTTGATCTAATTGGCTAATCAAGTTGTCTAATCTGATTTCATTCAAAGCTTTGACAGATTGCTGATTCACTAAATGTGGGTTCTATCATATATATATATATATATATAGTTAACTGATAACATTGTAATTTTCACAAAATTTACAAGATTCTACCTAAATGTCTAATGATTCTTTCAATTTGGTGTTGACCACAGGACATTCAGACCCTCATAGGTAAACTTCTATTGTATTGTATGAATAGGACAAACTGACCTTTCAATTCTCAAGGCTAAATAAGTATTTTATAGGCTAAATACAAACTTACATGTCAAGGTAGAATTGTAATCTGAGTGATACTGGTGTTACTCAAGTCACTATAATTAATATTAATTTTAGCCATGACTATGTATGTCATTTTATATATTAAGACTTTTATGATGTATAATCAAATGGGTAATTATGGTTGCAAAACTCCATTAGAAATTTGAAGTGAGATACTGACCATATCTTGAGGGAAAGAATTTTTTGGAATAAGGGAAATGTGGGGACAATTTTCTCATTTTCAGATTTCAGCAATTAAAAGAAAATTTCTTCAAATATTATTTTTTGGGGTTAATATTCAACAGCATAGTGTATTGCACAAAAGCAAAAACAGGGGTAAAATTATTGGTTTTTTCGAGCTTCACTTTTCGAACAGACACAGCGATCCGTCATTCGCGGCACAATATCACTCTGTGCATGCTGTGGATAAAGTTTTGAAATTTTAATAACTTTCTTAAAGCATATAACCTGAATTCTACCAGTTCTTGGACTAGAAGCTTACTCTTATGATCATAAGATAATATCCAAAAATTATGTGTCAAAATTAAATCCATTATTCCAGATCCTGTATAAATGGACTTAGTGATTTTCCTACCAGTTTAACATTACATGGGGCTCTGTGGCCTAAAGTTTAAATTGGAATAACTGTTTGTATAACTATCTTTGATTTGGACCAAACTTGGACAGAAGCATTGTTTATGATTAAAGCTAGTAACTTAAGGAATGTTAGATATAAGAATGATGTGGTTCCATCGATTGTACTTATAAATGAGACTTAGTTTCTTCCAGTTAACATTAGCATACAGTCTGCAGTTTACAATTTTAAAACGATTTACTTAGATTCATACAACTATCCAAAATGATTTTTACAGGGTTCGTGACAGAAGCTACGTACAATCTGCAATCAAAAGATAGTATAGGCAGGAACTATTTTATAATGTTTTCAGTGCATTTTGTTCTGAGCTAGAGTCGAAACAGTCAACATTATGGTTGACACTCAAGAGTGGGATTGAACGGTTACAAATTTTTTGTACATGAAGCACAGTTCATTGCACAAAACCAAAGTTGAATATAATGCTCAGATGTTTCATATAACCAATTTACAGTTCTAGTGACTCAGTTACTTGGGTTTGTCAGAAACCTATGCTATGTGCAACTTTATCTGCCACAACCACGGCTTCATCCTGTTCTACATCCGTAAAAGTAGAAACATTTTCGTTCAAAATATATCAGTCCCTGAAGTATCTTCAGTACTAATTTTGGATTTTTTAAAGCTCAACAAGTTTTTTACAATCAGTGGCATCTTTGCCTTTCTTTTAGTTGCGAACATAATATTTTGAATAATGAGAGGACATGTTGTCTGTTTGGGCATGCTCAGTTCACAGCATAAAAAAATAAACCAAACTGGCATAATCTTTGCTCAGCATGACATTGTTCTGAGCTAGAGTGAAACTGTCACTGATTATGTGTCGCACTCAAGAGTGAATGACGTCAGTCTCTCTTTAGTTTTACATGTAGGCAGAGTTCATTTACAATGAATTATGCTCAGATGTTTGGGTAGATAACACATTTGTTTAGTGTTAGTACTTGGGGTTTGGTGATTGCTTATGTGCCTTTATCTGCCACAACCACGGCTTCATCCTGTTCTACATCCGTAAAAGTAGAAACATTTTCGTTCAAAATATATCAGTCCCTGAAGTATCTTCAGTACTAATTTTGATTTTTAAAGCTCAACAAGTTTTTACAATCAGTGGCATCTTTGCCTTTCTTTTAGTTCGAACATAATATTTTGAATAATGAGAGGACATGTTGTCTGTTTGGGCATGCTCAGTTCACAGCATAAAAAAATAAACCAAACTGGCAAATCTTTGCTCAGCATGACATTGCCTGTCAAAAAACATTTATGTGTGAGAAAATAATGAAAACCTTTTAGTTTTTCATGTAGGCATGTATTTACAATGTTATTCAGATAATAACACAGCATCATCACTTCATATCATTCCATATTCTTACCATTAACCATGGCCACCAGACATCATCCAAATGCTGAACTAAGCTTACCCATTGTTAAAACTGGTTTACGGTCGAAATATGATAGTTACCTGTCTATATTCAACATGATTACACGGGAACAGTACAACAATCTAATTAAGGTCCAAAGGGTCCAAAATTAAACTTAGTTTGATTTTAACAAAATTGAATTCTTAGGGTTCTTTGATATGCTGAATCTAATCATGTATTTAGATTTTGATTATGGGCCCAGTTTTCAAGTTGGTCCAAATTGGGGTCCAAAATTAAACTTTGTTTGATTTCAACAAAATTAAATATATGGGTTCTTTGATATGCTGAATCTAACCATGTATTTAGATTCTTAATTTTTGGTCCAGTTTTCAAATTGGTCTACATTAAGGTCCAAAGGGTCGAAAATTAAACTTAATTTGATTTTAACAAAATTGAATTCTTAGGGTTCTTTGATGTGCTGAATCTAAACATATCTTTAAATATTTGATTATGGGCCCAGTTTTCAAGTTGGTCCAAATCGGGTCCAAAATTAAACTTTGTTTGATTTCAACAAAATTGAATATATATTGGGTTCTTTGGTATGCTGAATCTAACCATGTATTTAGATTTTTGATTTTTGGGCCCCATTATCAACTTTGTCCACATTGAGGTCAAAAGGGTCCAAAATTAAACTTTGTTTGATTTCAACAAAAATTGAATATATGGGGTTCTTTGATATGCTGAATCTAACTGTATTAAGATTTTTAATTTTGGTCCCGTTTTCAAATTGGTATACATTAAGGTCCAAAGGGTCCAAAATTAAACTTAGTTTGATTTTAACAAAATTGAATTCTTAGGGTTCTTTGATATGCTGAATCTAATCATGTATTTAGATTTTGATTATGGGCCCAGTTTTCAAGTTGGTCCAAATTGGGGTCCAAAATTAAACTTTGTTTGATTTCAACAAAAATTGAATATATGGGGTTCTTTGATATGCTGAATCTAACCATGTATTTAGATTCTTAATTTTTGGTCCTGTTTTCAAATTGGTCTACATTAAGGTCCAAAGGGTCCGAAATTAAACTTAATTTGATTTTAACAAAAATTGAATTCTTAGGGTTCTTTGATATGCTGAGTCTAAACATGTCTGTAAATTTTTTATTATGGGCCCAGTTTTCAAGTTGGTCCAAATCGGGTCCAAAATTAAACTTTGTTTGATTTCAACAAAATTGAATATATGGGGTTCTTTGATATGCTGAATCTAACCATGTATTTAGATTTTGATTTTGGACCCCGTTATCAACTTTGTCCACATTGAGGTCAAAAGGGTCCAAAATTAAACTTTGTTTGATTTCATCAAAATTGAACTCTTGGGGTTCTTTGATATGCTGAATCTAACCATGTATTTAGATTTTGGATATTGGACCATAATAGGTGAATGTCCAATTTAAAATTTTTAAGTTCTTAGACCACATTCATTCTGTGTCAGAAACCTATGCTGTGTCAAATAGTCAATCACAATCCAAATTCAGAGCTGTATCAAGCTTGAATGTTGTGTCCATACTTGCCCCAACTGTTCAGGGTTCGACCTCTGCGGTCGTATCAAGCTGCGCCCATGGAGCATTTTATTCATGTAGGCATGTATTTACAATGTTATTCAGATAATAACACAGCATCATCACTTCATATCATTCCATATTCTTACCATTAACCACCAGACATCATCCAAATGCTGAACTAAGCTTACCCATTGTTAAAACTGGTTTACGGTCGAAATATGATAGTTACCTGTCTATATTCAACATGATTACACCGGGAACAGTACAACAACCTATATTTTGAACCAAATCATACAACAATAAAATTATCAATTACCTTTCCGCTACATCTTGATTGAATTGGGAATTTTACAGGTTCAATTGGGAAAAATTTTAGGTATTTTGGGATTGGGAACGGGGCCGATATTCAGACTTAAAATAAAGGCAGGAAAATCACTGCAAGCGTGAATATTGTGTCCATTTTGGCCCCAACTTTTCAGGGTTGGACATCTGCGGTCGTATCCAGCTGCGCTCAGCGAAGCAATTTATTATTTATTCTTACTAGAGAATGTTCAGATATACTGACGTTTTGATTGATGACAGTAAGCTCCCTTTCTAGTTTGAAAATTTATATTAATTTTTTTTCTGTACAATTGTTCACATGTTCAGAATAAATGCCTTTTAAAGTATTGCGTTTGAAACTTGCAACAACTTCAAAATGTAGACGTAAGGTGTATCTTTAGCTCCAAGTGCAGCTGTCTATTATTTTTAAGATCTGTTGAAAACTAGTGTAATCTAAATAATGAACATGAAATAGCCTGCTTTTAATACTGTAAAGCATAACTGACCAGTATCATCATGATCATTGATGTCGAAATCTAACAAATACTGTCAAATCCTGTCATTGATATCAAATCTTATTGTATTGAAAAAGGCAAATTTTATTTAGTTTCATGATTTTAACATTTTTCTTTTAAAACGACATGAAATTTTGGATGAACAAAAAGATTTGACCATGTTTGTCAAGTGATACAGATAGGTAATACTGTTTACAATATGAATATTTTTACTGTGGCTGAAATTGAAAAATTGAAACCTGTCTGAGATCTTTTTAAACAAATTTCACCTGATTTATATTTTCAGTGTGTATTGTATTTATGGGCTTTAAAGATCTTATATCCAAGCACATTTTTTCTGCTACGAGGAAATCATGAATGTAGGCACCTTACAGAATACTTCACATTTAAACAAGAATGTAAGTATGTACAGAAAAATGTTAGATTCATTGTACATGATTATCATAATACATTAATATACATAATATTCATGTTGTGACAAATCAAATTGAATCATTTATCAACATGTATTTTAGTGAATTGAAGAGGGTTCATATCACAAACTTTTCTAGAGTATTGCATCAGTGTACTACATTCCATGTTCTACTGGAAATGAAGACATTAGTTGTTAGCCAAAACTTTATATGGAATATATATATTAATTAAGATTACAGATACAAACGTTGGCTATCATTCATTATCAAAAATCTTTCCTAAAACCACTGTGACAGCTGAAGTCGAATTTAGTCTGCAATTTTCTAAGGGAGTTAACTTCAATGTTATATCTGATAACCCTGTCAGCAATCCCACATGACTGCCATGGCTAAAAATAGCATGTATGCTAAGTAATTACATAATAAAAAAAAATCTGGTATAACCTGTGCATCAGACTTTGTGGAAATCTTATCTGTGTGCCCCTGTTAATGAGTTATTCTTTGTGAACCGCCTACAGACATGGCCTCAGAGAACAATCCTGTTTTTTACATAAATGAATAAAATCATGACCCTGTTACTGGAGAAAAATATGTGATTGGTTTGCTTTAACTTTAATTCACTAGAAAAGATGTATATATATTTGAAAAAAAAGAAATTTTATTCTGAAATAAAAATTCTGATTTGGGAAAAAAAGTGAATAATGATTATCAAAGTGGGATATATTAGCCAGATAAGCAATTCAGGCTTTAGGGAGCCTCTAGTTGAAAATTTACTCATGTTTAATATGTGATTTTTCTGCAAAGTAAATAAGGCATATTTCTTTGCATTAACAGTTGTATTGGTTACAGGAGTAAGATAATATTGCAGATTCAGCTACTTACACAGTGTAAAAATACATAGCTTTATTGAATTGATTAAGTGGATCTGAACCGGTTATAATTATAAGTGTTGACAATTGATAATCAGACATGACCTGTCTATATACATATTGATATAGTATCATACAGAATTTAGTTTTACACTGTACAGCAAAACAAACATGTATTGATTTTGTCTCTCTGTTTAAATGTCAATTGTTCCAGATGAAAAGAGTATTAATTACAACCACACACAAAATATATGTTACATGGAAGGTGTTAATATATTTAATAGATCTATTGATAATGCTGCATTCATTATATTGCAACAGGACTTCCATTGTTGATAACTTGTATAGAACTGGTCATGAAAAGCTGCATATATACATACATAGGAATGTTTCAGGATATGACATATAACTTGTAAACCTTCCAATTCTTCATATCAATGTCCCCAGCAGTATTGTGATTGAGAGAAATAGTTATGGAAGTAATCTGTCTGATTATCTATATGTTTGTTCAATTGTAAACATGTTTCTTTGGGAGGTTTCTTTTACATTGCTTAATTGTATATGATTTATAGTAAATCATGTTGATATGATGGTCTAATAATTATTATCCCCTTTTTTTATACGCCCATTTATGGGACGTATTATGGTATACCGTTGTCCGTCCGTCGTCAACATGTCGGGACAATAACTCAAAAACGCTTTAACCAATATGAATGAAACTTTGGTGAATTGTTTATATCTATTGACGTGAGTTCTCTTTCGTTTTTTACAAATTTTAGATTTTACGGTTCCGAGTTGTGGGGTTTTATTCATTAAAAAGGGGGATTTTCCAGTTTTCGGACAATAACTCAAAAACACTTTCACCAATTTGCAAGAAACTTTGGTCTATTGTTTATTAAGGCCCCGCCGAATGGCGGACGCCCTATAGTGATCAGTCTGTTCCTCCGTCCGTAACAAATTGTTTCCGCTCTATATCTAGAGAACCGTTATGATTTCAAAGTTTATGCTTCACATGTATATAAACCAACACCAGAGGGTGTGTCATAATATATGTACAACTTCCTAGGTCAAAGGTCTAGGTCAAAAACTGGTTTCAGTTGACAACCCATGTTCAATGATAAAGATACAAATTTTTTACCACACATTATTCACAGCGGGGCCCACAGAGATGGCTCCCATCTCAATGATATCTAGTATCTATTGACATGAGCTCCCTTTCGATTTTTACAAATTTTAGATTTTACGTTTCCGAGTTATGGGGTTTTATTCATTAAAAAAAAGGGGATTTTCCAATTTTCAAACAATAACTCAAAAATGCTTTCAGCAGTTTTCATGAAACTTTGGTGAATTGTTTATATCTATTGACTTAAGCTCCCTTTCAATTTTTGTAAATTTTAGATTTTATGTTTTTGAGTTATGGGATTTTATTCATAAAAAAGGGGTGATTTTTGGACAATATCTTTAAAGTGCTTTGAGCAGTTTTCATGAAACTTTGGTGACTGATTTATATTCATTAAGGTAACCTCCCTTTAGTTTTTTTTAAATTTCTGATTTGACATTGAGAAGTTATTGAACTTTATTCTTTGAAAAAGCGACGGGCGTATCATGCGCTCATGGCGCAGCTTTTTATTATAAGAACATTTTGTGTCATTTATTCACCTAATCAAAATTTTATTTCAGCTTTAGACATAGGACTTGTTTTTATATGACCGCAAAAAATTTTTTGGGATCATATAATGGTATGATGTCATCATCGTCGTTTGCGTCGTCGTCTCGTCTGAAGACACATTTGTTTCCAGACAATAATTTTAGTTTGAATGAATGGATCTCTATGAAATTTTTTAAGAAGGTTCAATACCACAAAAGGAGGGTTGGGATTGATTTTAGGGATGATGGTCTCAACCGTTTAGCAATTAGGGGCCCAAAACGAGCATTTATCTAGTTTCAGGACAATAACTTGTGTGTAAGTATTTCAATTGCTCTGAAATTGTACCACAATGTTAAATACCACAAGTAGAAGGTTGGGATTTAATTTAAGGGTTATGGGGCAAACAGTTTAGGAATTAAGGGCCAAAAACAAGCATTTTTCTAGTTTCCGGACAATAACTTGTAAGTGTATGGATCACTCAGACAATGTACCACAAGGTTCCACATAACAAAGGGAAGGCTGGGATTGAGTTTGGGGTTAATTGCCCCAAACGTAGGAATTAGGGGCCAAAAACAAGCATTCTTCTAGTTTCGAGACAATAACTTGTGTTTAAGTATATGGTGTATGGATCTCTCTGAAATTATACTACAAGATTCCATACTACAAAGGAAAGGCTGGGATTGAGTTTTGGGGTTATTGCTCCAAGGAGTGTTTCAATAAGGTGGGGGAGGAGGGGATTTTTTGTTTACAATTTTTTTAAAGGATGCATATTTTTTTTTTCAAAATTTTTCAAATTTTGAATTTTTGAAAAGTTTCAAGAAGAAATCTTCAATTGCACAGTATTGGGCAATATATTTGTAAGATCTTTGACCACATTTAATTTGTGTCAGAAACCTATATTATGTCAAAAATAATATCACAATCCAAATTCAGTCAGTATCCAAATTTGTCCCAACTGTTCAGGGTTCAACCTCTGCGGTCGTATCAGGCTGCGCTCAGCGAAGCATTTTATTTTTATACGACCGCAATTTTTTTTGCGGTTGTATAATGGTATGACGTCGGCGTCGTCGTCTGAAGACACATTGTTTTTCGCACTCTAACTTTAGTTCAAGTGAATGGATCTCTATGAAATTTTACCATAAGGTTCAATACCACAAAAGGAAGGTTGCGATTGATTTCCGGGGTTATGGTACCAACAGTGAAGGAAATAGGGGCCAAAAATAAGCATTTTTGTAACTTCCAGACTTAACTTGTGTGTTAGTGTATGGATCTCTCTGACATTGTACCATAAGGTTCCATATCACAAAGGGAATGCTGGGATTGATTTTGGGGGTAATTGCCTCAAAATTTTAGGAGTTAGGGGCCAAAAAAGTGGCAAAAAACCAGCATTTTTCTAGTTTCATGACAATAACCAGAGTTCTCGAAATCTTTTTTTGCTTGGTGGTCCTTGAAGAAAATATGCAGGTCCTCACTATCATTTCTATTGCAATTTACCAAAATTGTGTTGGTCCTTCCCAAAAATGTGGTGGTCAAATCCCTAGGACCACCACTTATCGAGAACTCTGAATAACTTGTGTGTAAGTGTATGGATCTTTCTGAAATTGTACAACAAGGTTCCATATCACGAAGGGAAAGCTGGAATTGAGTTTAGGGGTAATTGCCCAAAATGTTTAGGAATAAAGCCAAAAGGGGGCAAAAAATAAACATTTTTCTAGTTTCCAGACAATAACTTGTGTTCAAGTGTATGGATCTCTCTGAAATTGTACTGTAAGGTACCATACCACAAAGGGAAGGCTGGGATTGATTTTTGAGGTAATTGCCTCAAAATTTTAGGAATTAGGGGCCAAAAAAGGGCAAAAAAAACAAGCATTTTTCTAGTTTCAGGACAATAATTTGTGTGTAAGTGTATGAATCTTAATGAAATTGTACTACAAGGTTCCATATCACAAAGGGAAAGCTGGGATTGAGCTTGGGGGTGATGAATCATAAGGGGATTCAAAAAATTTGAGGGGGGATTTTTTTTTTTTCATTTTTTTTTTTTTTTTCTTTAAAATTTTCCATTTTAAATTGGTTATTTCTGATTTATATATAAAAGCAAATAATAATGATGTGGTTTGAATAGGTAAATTAAAAATTTTTAAGTTCTTCGACCACATTCATTCTGTGTCAGAAACCTATGCTGTGTCAAATATTTAATCACAATCCAAATTCAGTGCTGTATCAAGCTTGAATGTTGTGTCCATACTTGTCCCAACTGTTCAGGGTTAGACCTCTGCGGTCGTATCAAGCTGCGCCCAGCGGAGCATTTATTTTTTATGTAACAGAAATTCAAATAAAGGAACGTCTTGACAGCGAAAATCAATCTGACAATACGGAACTACTCACATTTCAGTTTTTTATTGATTTTTAACCAGATTTTCGAAGGAAAAATCAGTTATTGATTTCGGGATGTGTGTCAGGTGGGTGGGCGGCTGCCAAACAGTGTCCGTTCATTAACATGAAAACGCTTTGACAAACTTTTTTCAAATTTAGATATGTTGTTTCTTGTGACTAAATGAACGTCAAGTTCAATTTTCATGATTTTAACTTTTCTCGTTGAGTTGTAGACCTTTCAGTAGCAAAAAGTGATATTTATTATATGATTTATTTTTTTTATTTTTATTTTAGGTAAAATAAAGTATACCGAAAAAGTATATGATGCATGTATGGAAGCCTTTGATTGTTTACCATTATCAGCTTTAATGAATCAACAGTTTTTATGTGTGCATGGTGGATTATCACCAGAAGTTCATACATTGGATGATATCAGAAAAGTATGCATTAAATTGATCTCCTTCAGCTGCAGCCATTCCAAAGGGTTGTAAAACATAGGCAGGAGTCAAATAAACTTTGGTTCAATCCAGAGATCAGAAAATCTGTTATGGTTTTTGGTCCTATTATACATACTTTGTTGCTACTTAAAAATACATTCTGTATTCAACTGTACCCATTACTGCTTTTTACAAAACACAGTTTAAAGCTTATTTGAAGAACATATATGAAAACAATTTATCATTTACTTACCACTAAAAGTCACTTAAAGTTTTTGATCTAGGTAGTTTTTGATCAAGTTAAGGCCAATCAACTTGAAACTTAGTACACATGTTCCCTATGATATGATCTTTATAATTTTTATGCCAAATTAGAGATTTGACCCCAATTTCATGGTCCACTGAACATAGAAAATGATAGTGCGAGTGGAGAGGGGCACCCGTGTACTATGGACACATTCTTGTTTTAACAATTTACCAGTAAGTTTTACATTTTCAGTTGGACAGATTTAAAGAACCTCCAGCATTTGGTCCAATGTGTGATCTTTTATGGTCAGATCCATTAGAAGATTTCGGAACAGAAAAGACTACAGAGCACTTTACTCATAATAGTGTCAGGGGTTGCTCATATTTTTACAGGTGAATATTTGAAAATTAAGCAAATTAGATTATGAATTCCTTACATAATAGTGAACATTTTCATTTAATGTAGACATCAGTGAAAATTTTTTTGTAGCAAAATCTGTAAGTTTAAAGATAATCCAAACATTTTTATGTTGATGTTTTTATTTGTGAATTCACAAAAAACCTTTTCAAAAAATTAAATTTAACATGTAAAACTTCAATGCATTCATTGAATCTAAAAAGTTTGATACAGGTAAAATTTAAATAATGGATTAATTAATGAAGAATTTATATTGTTTTCAGCTATGCAGCATGTTGTGATTTTTTACAGCAGAATAATCTATTATCAATTATACGAGCTCATGAAGCGCAAGATGCTGGGTGAGTTTACAACTTAATAGGATCATGATTCAAACATTTAAAGGGCTAAATTCAATTTTCTTCTGCCGAACTACATAACTAATGAACCCAATATAAGTAGGCACAATCCTTCGATGGTTCCCATACAGATACGGTTCAGTTGCATCCTTGGCTACTCTTCAATAGGTAAACTCAGTTTGTGTCTGTAAATCTGATGTTTTCAAAGGCCAAGGTTAATACTGTAATTTCAGAAATTTTTGAGTGTATTTATTAATGCGATTTTTATACGACCGCAAAAAATTTTTGCGGTCGTATATTGGTATGACATCGGCGTCGTCGTCCGAAGACACATTGGTTTTCGCACAATAACTACTTTAAGTGAATGGATCTCTATGAAATTTTACCATAAGGTTCAATACCACAAAAGGAAGGTTGGGATTGATTTTGGGGGTTACGGTACCAACAGTTAATGAATAAGGGGCCAAAAATAAGCATTTTTGTAACTTCCAGACAATGACTTGTGTGTTAGTGTATGGATCTCTCTGACATTGTACCACAAGGTTCCATATCACAAAGAGAATGCTGGGATTGATTTTGGGGGTAATTGCCACAAAATTTTAGGAATTTGGGGCCAAAAAAGGGGCAAATAACCAGCATTTTTCTAGTTTCATGACAATAACTTGTGTGTAAGTGTATGGATCTTTCTGAAATTGTACTACAAGGTTCCATATCACAAAAGGAAAGCTGCAATTGAGTTTGGGGGTAATTGCCCAAAACGTTAAGGAATAAGGGGCCAGAAACAAGCATTTTTCTAGTTCCCAGACAATAACTTGTGTTTAAGGGTATGGATCTCTCTGAAATTGTACTACAAGGTTCCATACCACAAGGGGAAGGCTTGGATTGAGTTTGGGGGTAATTGCCCCAAACATTTAGAAATTAGAGCAAAAAAGTGGCCAAAAACAAGCATTTTTCTAGTTTCCAGACAATAACTTATGTTCAAGTGTATGGATCTCTCTGAAATTGTACCACAAGGTACCATACCACAAAGGAAAGGCTGGGATTGATTTTGGGGGTAATTGCCTCAAAATTTTAGGAATTAGGGGGCAAAAAAACAAGCATTTTTCTAGTTTCCGGACTTGTGTTCAAGTGTATTGATCTCTCTGAAATTGTACTGCAAGGTACCATACCACAAAGGGAAGATTGGGATTGAGTTTGGGGGTGATGAATCATAAGGGGGTTCAAAAAATTGGGGGGGGAGGGGGGGATTTTTTTCATTTTTTTTCATTTTTTTTTTCTTTAAAATTTTCCATTTTAAGTTGGTTATTTCTGATTTATATATAAAAGCAAATAATAATGATATGGTTTGATATCATCCATAATAGGTAAATTAAAATTTTTTAAGTTCTTAGACCATGTTCATTCTGTGTCAGAAACCTATGCTGTGTCAAATATTTAATCACAATCCAAATTCAGTGCTGTATCAAGCTTGAATGTTGTGTCCATACTTGCCCCAACTGTTCAGGGTTTCGACCTCTGCGGTCGTATCAAGCTGCACCCAGCAGAGCATTTTATTGAAGAATGGACAAAACTGCGAGATTAATTATTGCGATTTTAGAAAAATCTGCATACAGATTTATTTATCAGATATCAGAATGCCAGTTCTTATTATTGTGATGATCACATTATTCGCACTGACATAAACCTGGCAATAATTCCTGAATTTACAGTATACAATAAAGGTGTCTCCTTAATCTAAGCAAATGACATAAAATGGAAAGCAAATTGGGAGGCATTGACAACCACTGGACTCCTGGCTTTAGGAAAGCATATGACTTATTTGACAGGGAAAAGTTGTTTGTGAGCTGTCAACACTGTCCTATTTGAACATTTTGGTTGTAAACACTTCTTGAGTTTTTCATGGTATATTTTCATATCTTCATAGATACCAATCTTAAATTCTTAAAAAGTACTAACAATTGGTAAGAATTAGGTCATTCCCAAAACATCCATATCTTGGTCAGCTTTATAAATGTTCTTTAAATATTTTACACATTTATAAATAAATTTTTTAAAAAGCAAGAAAAAGAATTTTAAAAAATGAATGTTTTCTTGTGCTTGAGCTTCTGTAAATGTAAGTTGGCCATACATATTATCAGATATCATTAAATCATCCTTCATTTCTATTACAGGTACAGAATGTATAGAAAAAGTCAAACCACAGGCTTTCCTTCATTAATAACGATATTTTCAGCACCTAATTATTTAGATGTTTATAATAATAAAGGTAAGAATTGTTTATTGGATGTACCAGATGCTTATATAGAAACAGATGGAACATATTCTCTGCAGTAGAAAATGCATAATTCTATTTAAAAAAAAATGAAAATTGGTGTGTTATGGTACAGAAGCACTGTATTATGATGTTGAATAACAAGATGTGATAAATTCTGAAAACAAAGAATTGAAAATTCAATATTTAATATAGGATGTTATGGCATTCACATATCTTATTACTCCAGGCTAAATACAATTAGATAAACCATTAGGTAGATATTGCAACTGTAGTATCAGTAAAGGAGACATTAGGTATTGAATACTTTTGTCCACTAGTATCTCACTTTTCAAGGCGGTTTTATGTGAGCAGGATTATGAAATAATTTATGGGGGCTTGAATTTATTTTGAACTATGCTGTTCCCATTATTGAACACACTATTAATATTAAAGTACAAGAAGAAGAAAACAGAATGAGTGACACGATTATGATTTTTCAATAACTACTAAGAAAGGTTTGAAAAAAAAGTTAAATGATTATCATACTTTTGATTAAGAAAATGGGCTTTCAACAAATTTTGATCAGCGTCTATATGTTTCATGTTAAGAGACCTTCATTTTCACTTTGTGTATTTTCCTGTAGAATGCTTACATTCAATGATGTCGTCTACACCGTCTGAAATTGGGTTACTCGTTCATAAATAGCATATGAGGTGGGAGTAAGATTGGAACAGCCCAAACGAATCATGATGTTGTCGATCAACTGATATATCAAGATATTCGTATTTTATCACTGGTGTGTACTCCAAGCATTTGAATAACTTCATATTAGAATCATAATATATGATGTCAAGAATAGCATAATATTAAATTCATATGTTGATCATATATATTTATCATGATTGATATCTTGTCTACAAAACATTTGAATGATTTTTTTGATTTTTTTCAGCTGCCATATTGAAATATGAAAATAATGTGATGAACATCAGGCAATTTAATTGTTCCCCACATCCGTATTGGTTACCCAATTTTATGGATGTATTTACTTGGTCATTACCATTTGTAGGAGAAAAAGGTTTGTACAAGACATGATGATGCACACAATTCTATTTATATTATAGCCTCTACACTTATGGACTTTCTGTCGGGGTAAAAAAAAAAAGTTTTGAAAATGTATACTGTATATTCATTTATTTTCGTGGATACCAATTTTCATGGATTGAGGAAAACTAACATTTTCATGGATATTTGATTTCGTGGTTTTGCGACAGTCTGCATACAGTCCTATAGAAAATTCGTAGTGGTAGTTTGTTGAACATTTATATTCGTGGTTCATCTGTTCCCACGAAATCTACGAAAATTGGTATCCCATGAATAATAATGAATCCACAGTAGTTGTTCGTTGAATGAAACTACATAAAGGTTTGTCAAGGTAATGATTTTATACAACCGCAAAAATTTGCGATCGTATATTGCTATCATGTCGTCGTCATCAGAAGACATTTGGTTTCCAGACAATAACTTTAGGATAAATATATGGATCTCTATGTAATTTAACCACAAGGTTCAATAGCACATAAGGAAGGTTGGGATTGATTTTGGGGGTTATGGTCCCAACTGTTTAGGAATTAGGGGCCAAAAAAGGCATTTTTTTAGTTTCTGGACAATAACTTGTGTATAAGTATGGATCTCTATGAAATTGTACCAAAAGGTTCAATACCACAAAGGGAAGGTTGGGATTGACTTTGGGGTTTTTGGCCCAAACCGTTCAGGAATAAGGGGCAAAAAGGGGAGGAAACAAGGTTTTTCTGGTTAGTGGACAATTAAGTATTAGTCTATGGATCTCTACGAAATTGAAACACAAGGTTTCATACCACAAAGAGAAGGTTGGGTTTGACTTTGGGGGTTATGGCTCAAACCGTGCAGGAATATGGTGGCAAAAGGGGGACAACATACCACAAAGAGAAGGTTGGGTTTGACTTTGGGGGTTATGGCTCAAACCGTGCAGGAATATGGGGGCAAAAGGGGGGGGGGGGGACAAGGTTTTTCTGGTTTCCGGATCAAACGGACATATACTTGATTAGTCAATGGATCTCTGTGCAATTGTACCACAAGGTTCCATTCGACACACACAGAAGGTTGGGGTCGATTTTGTGGGTTGTGGCGTTAATCGTAAAGAAACTAGAGGCCAAATAGGGGCCAAAAACGAGACTTTTCTAATACTGGCTAAGCTGGTTCTAACATAAATTATTTCTGATATAAATAAAGAAACAACAAATACTGATATGGTAGGAGATACACACCAAACATGGTGTGTGTATTATTATATTTAGTTTTGTAAACAGATTTACTAAGTATTGCACTACAGCAAAGTATTGCACAACAGCAAGAAATCTTCAATTGAAAGTAAATACAAATCTTTTAACCAATTTCAATGAGGATTAATTTAAAGTCTTGAATTGTTTGAGGTTTTTACCATGTATTAATATATTGGATATTTGGACATTTTTAAATAGGTCTACATTGAGGTCCAAAGGGTCCAAAATTAGACTTTGTTTGATATCATCAAAAACTGAATACTTGTGGTTCTATGATATGCTGAATCTAACTGTGCACTCAGATTTTTATACGACCGCAAAAAATTTTTGCCGTCGTATATTGGTATGACGTTAGCTTCGTCGTCGTCTGAAGACGCATTGGTTTTCGCACAATAATTTTAGTTAAAGTCAATGGATCTCTATGAAATTTTACCATAAGGTTCAATACCACAAAAGGATTTTGATTTTGATTTTTGGTGTTTTAACGCCACTTTTAAGCACCGCTTTTGGGCTATTTCGTGGCGGTCAGTTTTTATTGGTGGAGGAAGCCGGAGTGCCCGGAGAAAACCACCGACTTTCGATAGGAAAACTGACAATCCTAGTCAATTAAGATTGGAGTCGAGTGCACCCCTTGCGAGCGGGTTCGAACTCACAACCTCAGTGTTGACTGGCTAGTGATTACAGTAGTAACTACTTAGACCACTCGGCCACCGAGGCCCCTACCACAAAAGGAAGGTTTGGATTGATTTTGGGGGTTATGGTACCAACAGTTAAGGAATTAGGGGCCAAAAATCGCATTTTTGTAACTTTCAGACAATAACTTGTGTGTTAGTGTATGGATCTCTCTGACATTGTACCACAAGGTTCCATATCACAAAGAGAATGATGGGATTTCTTTAAAATTTTTCATTTTAAGTTGGTTATTTCTGATTTATATATAGATTTCATCAAAAATTGAATTCTTTGGATTCTTTGATATGCTGAATCTAACCATGTATTGAGATTTTGGATATTGGACCATAATAGGTAAATTAAAAAATTTTGAGTTCTTAGACCACATTCATTCTGTGTCAGAAACCTATGCTGTGTCAAATATTTAATCAGAATCCAAATTCAGAGCTGTATCAAGCTTGAATATTGTGTCCATACTTGCCCCAACTGTTCAGGGTTCGACCTCTGCGGTCGTATCAAGCTGCGCCCCTGCAGAGCATTTCATTAATTTCAGGCCCTGTTTTCAAATTAGTCCATCTTAAGGTCCAAAGGGTCCAAAATTAAACTTTGTTTGAATTCATGGGGTATTTTTTTTAAATATACTGAATCTAACCTTGGAATTAGATTTTGGATATTGGACCATTAAGTAAAATTTTTAAGTTATCTGACCACATTTATTCTGTGTCAGAAATCTATAATGTGTCAAATGATGAATCACTATACAAATTCAGAGCTGTATCAAGCTTGGAATATTGTGTCCATACTTGCCCCAACTGTTCAGAGTTTGATCTCTGCTGTCGTATCCAGCTGTTCCAGGTGGGGCACATTTTTAGCTCACCGGGCCCAAAGGGCCCTATGTGAGCTTATGCCATCACTTTGCGTCCTTCGTCGTCTGTTGTCGTCGTAAACTATTTCAAAAATCTTCTCCTCTGAAACTACTGGGCCAAATACCTTTAAACTTTAAATGAATGTTCCTTAGGGTATCTAGTTTATAAATTGTATCCGAAATTTTGATCCATCAACAAACATGGCCGCTGTGACTAAAAAATAGAACATAGGGGTCAAATGCAGTTTTTTATACAACCGTAAAAAATTTAGAGCAAATGTGGTCGATAAATTGTTATGGTCAAGATCTACCAGCCCTGAAATTTTCAAACAAATCAATCAAACCATTGTTGGGTTGCTGTATCTAAATTGGTAATTTTCTGTCTTACTATTTTAAAAATCTTTCAGAAACTACTGGGTCAAATACCTTCAAACTTTAGATGAATGTTCCTTTGGGTATCCAGCTTTATAAATTGTATCCAAATTTTGATCCATCAACAAACATGGCCACCATGACCATAGGGGTCTAAATAGCTTATCTGCCATCCCTGAAATTTTCAAACTCAAACAAACCGCTGCCACTGTTGTAATTTTTGTCATCTCTCGCCGTAAACTATTTCAAAATCTTCTTCTCTGAAACTACTGGGCCAAATACCTTTAAACTTTAAATGAATGTTCCTTAGGGTATCTAGTTTATAAATTGTATCCGAAATTTTGATCCATCAACAAACATGGCCACCATGACTAAAAATAGAACATAGGGTCAATGCAGTTTTATACAACAAAAAAAATTTTGTGGTCGTGATATTGGTAAATGACGTTGGCGTTGCCGATTACCAATGCGATAACTCTCTACAAGCCGTCCAAGACGCATTGGACAGTAGGACTCTAACTTTAGTTTAAGTGAATGGATCTCTATGAAATTTTACCATAAGGTTCAATATCACAAAGGAAGGTTGGGATTGATTTTGGGGTTATGGTACCAACAGTTAAGGAATTAGGGGCCAAAAGGGCCAAAATAAGCATTTTGTAACTTCGAGACATAACTTGTGTGTTAGTGTATGGATCTCTCTGACATTGTACCACAAGGTTCCATATCACAAAGGGAATGCTGGGATTGATTTTGGGGTAATTGCCTCAAAATTTTAGGAATTAGGGGCCAAAAGGGCAAAACAAGCATTTTCCAGTTTCATGACAATAACTTGTGTGTAAGTGTATGGATCTTTCTGAAATTGTACTACAAGGTTCCATATCACAAAGGGAAAGCTGGAATTGAGTTTGGGGTAATTGCCTGAAACGTTTAGGAATTAGGGGCCAAAAAGGGCAAAAACAAGCATTTTCTAGTTTCATGACAATAACTTGTGTGTAAGTGTATGGATCTTTCTGAAATTGTACTACAAGGTTCCATATCACAAAGGAAAGCTGGAATTGAGTTTGGGGTAATTGCGGAAACGTTTAGGAATTAGGGGCCAAAAGGGGCCAAAATAAGCATTTTCTAGTTTCAGACAATAACTTGTGTTCAAGTGTATGGATCTCTGAAATTGTACTGCATGGTACCATACCTCAAAGGGAAGGCTGGGATTGAGTTTGGGGTGATGAATCATAAGGGGTTCAAAAATTTGGAGGGGGTTTTTTTTTTCTTTTTTTCTTTAAAATTTTCCATTTTAAGTTGGTTATTTCTGATTTATATTTAAAAGCAAATAATAATGATATGGCAGGAGATACACACCTAACAGGATGTGTAAATTATTATATAATAAGTATTGTGCAATAGCAAGAAATTTTCAATTGCACAGTATTGCGTAATAGCAAGAAATCTTCAATTGCACAGTATTGCGCAATAGCAAGAAATATCCAATAGCACAATATTGCGCAATAGCAAGAAATTGTCAATTGTACAGTATTGCGCAATAGCAAGAAATATTCAATTGCACAGTATTGCGCAATTGCAAGAAATATTCAATTGCACAGTATTGTGCAGAAGAAGATACTTTGTATAAATTGCTTATTTCTTGACCAATTTCAATGGGGTTTTATTCTTGAACTCTTGGGGTTCTTTAATATGCTGAATCTAATCGTGTATTAAGTTTTTGGATTTTGGGCCCGCTTTTAAATTGGTCCACATTGAGGTCCAAAGGGTCCAAAATTAAACTTTGTTTGATTTCATCAAAATTGAATTATTGGGGTTCTTTGATATGCGAATCTAACCGTGTATTTAGATTCTTAATTTTGGTCCCGTTTTCAAATTGGTCTACATTAAGGTCCAAAGGGTCCAAAATTAAACTTAGTTTGATTTTAACAAAATTGAATTCTTAGGGTTCTTTGATATGCTGAATCTAAACATGTATTTAGATTTTTGATTATGGGCCCAGTTTTCAAGTTGGTCCAAATCGGGGTCCAAAATTAAACTTTGTTTGATTTCAACAAAAATTGAATATATGGGGTTCTTTGATATGCTGAATCTAACCATGTATTTAGATTTTAATTTTGGGCCCCGTTATCAACTTTGTCCACATTGAGGTCAAAAGGGTCCAAAATTAAACTTTGTTTGATTTCATCAAAATTGAACTCTTGGGGTTCTTTGATATGCTGAATCTAACCATGTATTTAGATTTTGGATATTGGACCATAATAGGTGAATGTCCAATTTAAAATTTTAAGTTCTTAGACCACATTCATTCTGTGTGAGAAACCTATGCTGTGTCAAATATTTAATCACAATCCAAATTCAGAGCTGTATCAAGCTTGAATGTTGTGTCCATACTTGCCCCAACTATTCAGGATTCGACCTCTGCGGTCGTATCAAGCTGCGCCCTGGAGCATTTTATTGGCTTATATCTCAAAAAGTAAAGAATTTAGAGCAAATCTGACATGGGATAAAAATGTTAAACAGGTCAAGATCTACCAGCCCTGAAATTTTCAAACAAATCAAACAAACCATTGTTGGGTTGCTGCCACTAAATTGGTAATTTTCTGTCTTACTATTTTAAAAATCTTCTCTGAAACTACTGGGTCAAATACCTTCAAACTTTAGATGAATGTTCCTTTGGGTATCTAGTTTATAAATTGTATCCGAAATTTTGATCCATCAACAAACATGGCCACCATGACTTAAAATAGAACATAGGGGTCAAATACAGTTTTTTGCTTATCTACCAGCCCTGAAATTTTCAAACAAATCAAACAAACCATTGTTGGGTTGCTGCCACTAATTTGGTAATTTTTGTCATCTCTCGTCGTAAACTATTTCAAAAATCTTCTTCTCTGAAACTACTGGGCCAAATACATTCCAACTTTAGATAAATGTTCCTTAGGGTATCTAGGTTAAAATTGTATCCAAAGTTTTGATCCATCAACAAACATGGCCACCATGGCTAAAAATAATACAGGGGTCAAATGCAGTTTTTGGCTTACATCTCAAAAACTAAAGCAGTTAGAGTGATGATTAGGTAAATATTTTGTTGTATGATTACCAATGAGATAACTCTCTACAAGAGACAAATACAGTTGACAGTAGGAATCATATCTGTCAGACAAAGTTCACCTGACCTTGACCTCATTTCATGGATAATTAATCAAGGTTAAAACTATGTGATTAGGTCCCTTTTCTCAAATACTGCAAGCAGATAGTCAACTATATGTGGAATATGGAATGAAAGTAATAATTCACTAAAACAATCAGTTTGCGACACTTTTTGTCTCGCCTTGACAAAGTCAAAAAGCGAGACATATATAGGTATGCTGTTTCCAGCGGCAGCGTCAACAATGTATTAGTTTGTGATTAGGTCTAGTTTATGGTGAACCACAAGTGGTAGGTCAATCATATTTGGTATGCAGTTGTATAAGCATTAGCACATCTCATTTCCATGGAGATTGATTGATTGTTGTTTACTTTATGCCGCATTAGCACAGAAAGGCTATAGAGATTATTTGGCCCTGCCCCCTCAGTCATGGTCTATTGACTTCAAAACTTTTGCTTCAACAATGTATTAGTTTGTGATTAGGTCTAGTTTATGGTGAACCACAAGTGGTTGGTCAATCATATTTGGTATGCAGTTGTATAAGCATTATCACATCTCATTTCCATGGAGATCATTTGGCCCTGCCCCCTCAGTCATGGTCTATTGACTTTGAAACTTTTGCTTATTTTACATGTTTTCGTTTGTGATTAGGTCAGTTTATGGGGAACCACAAGTGGTAGGTCAATAATATTTGGTATGCAGTTGTATAAGCATTGGCATACATGTATCTCATTTCCATGGAGAATATTTGGCCTCGCCCGTCAGTGACAGTCTTATGACTGAAACTTATCTTGGGTTACATGTAATTGTTTGTGATTAGATCAGTTTAGATAAACTGCTAATGTTAGATCAATGATATTTAGTATGCAAATTTATTTACATTTGCAAATAGATTATATATAGCCCCACCCCCTCTTCATGCTTCATTGACTTTGAAACTTTTTCATAGTTTACAATTAATTTTTGTATTTAGATTTGGGAACGACTTATAATAAGTCAATGGTATTTGGTATGCAGTTGTATTAGCATTGGCACATATCATTTACATGGAGATTTTTTAGCCATGTAACTCAGTCATGGTTCAGTGACTATGAATATTTGCATAACTTGTGTAAGATGTTAAAGTATTGCTATTTTGATTTCAAGTTCAACATTTGCATAATCAAAATTACAAAAGGTAGACATATCTCTGCGATAACAGTTTATTTTTCATACTTAAGGATATTGATTTGATAATTGGTATATAGTTTTATCTTAACAAGTTACAGTTCAAGTTTGAATTTTGTTCCAGTCTGTTGATTGTGTGCAGACTTATGGTCCTTGGACTTAGAAAATTCACTCAAATAACAAGTTTCCTGCACTTTTTTTCATCATACTTGAGGATATTGATTTGAAATTGGTATAATTAGTTTTATCCTGAGAAGTTGCAGATGAAGTTCAAATTTTGTTTCAGTGTGAAGATTTTGTGCACAGTTATGGTCCTTGAACTTAGAACATTCACTCAAATAATAAGTTGTCCAACTTGAAATTAGTATATAGTTATATCATGACAAATTGCAGATCCAAGTTCAAATTTTGTTTAAGTCTGATGATTTTCTACAGAGTTGTGGTCCTCAGTTTTCAACACTTTCATTTGTCATGCTTGAAAATATTGACTTGATTTAGTTTTACACCATGACAAGTTATAGATCAACTTAGAATTTTGTTCCAATACAATGATTTTTAACCAATAGGGGATTATGTATTGCTATGCAATACTCACAGAATTCTTGTTATATTTCATCTCTTAAGCACTAAGAACATAACGGTAACTTAGATATTTATTTTGAGGAATAAATGACCCCCCAAAAAAAGGTGCATTTTTAAGCAAACACCGATATACATTATTACTCAAAAATATAAATCATGATTGATGAATGAATTAAGCTTTAACAAATCAGGTGACCGATTCAGGCTCTTGAGAGCCTTTTGTTTGAGTTTGAGGTCAATATTATTCTTTTAGCTTTATTATTATAAATTTCTTTTGAAAAGATTAAATGTTCAATTTAAGGGATATTATTTTAGAAATTGATAAAGATTATAAAGTGTTATTTCAGTCATACTTTGTTACAAACTGACAATGTCTGAAAGAGCTTTAGTTAAACAAGGTTAACAGACAATGACCAAAATCTGTATTATTTCATAAATTACATATATTCATTTTTGTATAAATTCTTTTTTAAAAGTAATAGGAACTAGTTATGTAATAGAAGTATAGTTGTCTGACTGGTACACAATATGTATAGTTATTTGTAACTAGTAAAAGCAAGAATTAAACATTGAATTTGTATTTAACAAAAAAAAAAGAATGAAATATGTAGGGAGACTTAGGATACAGAAAAAAAAGCAATATTGTAAAAACTGAACATTAAATTGTGTGAGAACATGCATTTCTTTTAAAATTTGCACACAACTTCTTCTTGCAAGTTATAAGAAGAGAAGTCACTTTCCACAATTGATTCAGAAGTAATTTGAGCTCTTGTACCACTGAAATTTGGTATGGTATTGCATTAGCATCTGCATATTTTGATCACTTCGTGAATGTCATATAATATTATAAAAAGTAATTTTCACAGATGATAAGTTTGGCTTATTTTTTAGAAAATCCAGTATTTTATCCAGAATTACACATTCATATGAATAAAAGATGTGTGGTTTCATCAATGACAGCAACCCAACAACACAAATAACCAAACTACATTACAGAGCAACATACAATGTTCAACAATGGACAGGTGTCTATACAATATTTCAAGCTCTAAATTACCCTAGTCGAAAAATTTGTAAATAAATTGTAAGTTATCATATAAATCACATTAGTCACAAACTAATTCTAACAGAAGACATTTGTTTTACAGTTACAGAAATGTTAGTGAATGTATTGAATATTTGCTCAGATGATGAGCTAATAATGGCAGGAGACGAGATCTTAGATGGTAAGTTTAAATACTTCTCTGTATTCTGTTTTACAGTGACATTTTAAAGTCGATATGTGTAGAAACGTTTAAATTGCACCAGAAAATAAAAAGTATTTATACATGACTAAAACAGTTTATTGAAATTCCAATATAGATATCATATATAGAGCTCTTTGTGCTTCAAATAACCTGCCCATTGATGACTATCAATTTATTTACATGTATACTTGAAACATAACATAAAATAGCAATACATAATTATTAACAACTCAATTCATTATGTTCAGAAGACCTGCTCTGTCATTTGTCGAAGGAGTATCATGTACTATGGTACTAATAAATGAACTAATTATGTCACAACGAATAGTATTATGAATTTAATTGAAACTAAACACTAGCTTCTAAAAAGAAAGTTTTGAGAGAGATATTCTGAAACAAAAAAAGTTTATTTCAGTGCCAATATTAATACAAGGTATTGTTGATTGTTTGAGCTAGTGTTTTAGGAGTGAAGGGGCCTGCTCATATAATAGGGTCAGTGTTGAAGGTTTCACATCATTGTCACTCACTGCACTTTTATACAATAATATTAACTTCATTTGATTGTCTATATCTGATCCTATTAAAATTTAGCTGAATTTATGAGAGTTGATTGACAATTCTGTTGAGTCTGGAGTATAGAAATAGATCAATTCTGGCATATGAATTTTTCTGCCACACAGCTATTGGATTTCCCAGGATATATAACTCTAGCAAGTCTTCAAGTGAAGATATAATTTGGTGATAGTAGACTGAGAATGTGTTCTAGCTAGAGTAAGACTAATTCTAAAATGGTACTAGAAGTGGTTCACTGCAGTACTTCACTTACCCATTTGTGCATGTAGTACATGTTCCTTTAAGAAAACAAGCTTTTGAAACTCTTTATTATATTCCAACTCTAGGAGTTAAGGCTATATAGCATTCAAAGTTTTGTTGATTGTTTGAGCTTGTGTTTTGGGAGTGAAGAAGACATTTGTTTGTTTGTTCACCAGTCCCTTTGTGCAACACTTTTCTCTGATACTACTGAACTGATTACTATACAGATGATCAGCAGCTTATTAGTGATAAGTTGTGAAATCAGAAAACTTGAAGGATCTGCCAGACACCTACTTCCTGTTTGCCAATAGTTTGAATTCCCCCCACCCACCCCCTCCCCACTTTTCTTGGGTACTAATTAACAGAATAATTTCATATTTGTTAAGCAGTGTGAAAGTGATGGGTTGTAATGTGTGAGACATTGTCAGACACCTACTTCCTGTTTCCAGTATTTTGAATGTTTCCCCCCACTTTCCTTGGGTACTAATTAACAGAATGACTTCATATTTGTTAAGCAGTGTGACAGTGATGGGTTGTAATGTGTGAGACATTGTCAGACACCTACTTGCTGTTTCCAGTATTTTGAATGTTTCCCCCCACTTTCCTTGGGTACTAATTAACAGAATGACTTCATATTTGTTAAGCAGTGTGAAAGTGATGGGTTGTAATGTGTGAGACATTGTCAGACACCTACTTCCTGTTTCCAGTATTTTGAATGTTTCCCCCCACTTTCCTTGGGTACTAATTAACAGAATGACTTCATATTTGTTAAGCAGTGTGACAGTGATGGGTTGTAATGTGTGAGACATTGTCAGACACCTACTTCCTGTTTCCAGTATTTTGAATGTTTCCCCCCACTTTCCTTGGGTACTAATTAACAGAATGACTTCATATTTGTTAAGCAGTGTGACAGTGATGGGTTGTAATGTGTGAGACGTTGTCAGACACCTACTTGCTGTTTCCAGTATTTTGAATGTTTCTCCCCACTTTCCTTGGGTACTAATTAACAGAATGACTTCATATTTGTTAAGCAGTGTGACAGTGATGGGTTGTAATGTGTGAGACATTGTCAGACACCTACTTGCTGTTTCCAGTATTTTGAATGTTTCCCCCCACTTTCCTTGGGTACTAATTAACAGAATGACTTCATATTTGTTAAGCAGTGTGAAAGTGATGGGTTGTAATGTGTGAGACATTGTCAGACACCTACTTCCTGTTTCCAGTATTTTGAATGTTTCCCCCCACTTTCCTTGGGTACTAATTAACAGAATGACTTCATATTTGTTAAGCAGTGTGAAAGTGATGGGTTGTAATGTGTGAGACATTGTCAGACACCTACTTCCTGTTTCCAGTATTTTGAATGTTTCTCCCCACTTTCCTTGGGTACTAATTAACAGAATGACTTCATATTTGTTAAGCAGTGTGACAGTGATGGGTTGTAATGTGTGAGACATTGTCAGACACCTACTTCCTGTTTCCAGTATTTTGAATGTTTCCCCCCACTTTCCTTGGGTACTAATTAACAGAATGACTTCATATTTGTTAAGCAGTGTGACAGTGATGGGTTGTAATGTGTGAGACGTTGTCAGACACCTACTTCCTGTTTCCAGTATTTTGAATGTTTCCCCCCACTTTCCTTGGGTACTAATTAACAGAATGACTTCATATTTGTTAAGCAGTGTGACAGTGATGGGTTGTAATGTGTGAGACATTGTCAGACACCTACTTCTTGATTTAGATTTTAAAAAAGCAGCTGTACCATGATCTTTTTATTTCTGAATATTTGAAACTTTTGCTTAGTTTACATGTATTAGTCTGTGATTAGATCATTTTAAGATGAACTGCTAATGTTAAGTCAATGATATTTGGTATGCAAATGTATCGGCATTTGCAAGTATCGTTTCCATGGAGGTTATATAGCCCCAACCCTGATCATGGTTCATTGACTTTGAAACTTTTACATAGTTTACAAGTTAATGTTTGTGTTTAGGTTTGTTTAAAGGGAACGACTTATAATAAGTCAATGGTATTTGGTATGCAGTTGTATTAGCATTGGCACATCTCATTCCATGGAGATTGTTTAGCCATGTACCTTCAGTCATGGTTCATCGACTTTGAATATTTGCATAACTTACATGTTAAAGTATTGCTATTTTAATTTCAACATTTGCATTATCAAAATTACAAAAAGGCGAGACATATCTCTGTGATAACAGTTTATTCATAAATGTTGTTGATTTTTCTTTACAATTCCTGATCTATTCTAAGTTTTTGAATTTCTCTTCATATTTGCTAAAATTTGTGGTCAGAAGGTCTGTAAAAACAAAAATGCTTAATTTTCTTGTTTATGTGTTTGTTATGGGAAAAGCTTTTCTTCTATCTGTCAAGGTTTTTTTTTTTATCACAAATGTCAAAGTATTTTGATTTGTATGAAGTGGCATGGTGTTTTGAATTTTGAATTGAAAGTTAACTTGCTTAAGTTTAGTAGACACTAGAAAATCACCAGTATACTGTAATTGTTATATTTAATCCAGATAATAAATGATTAAAAATTGAGTGTGCAGGTTGCTTTAATGTGAATGTTTGTTTTTGTGATGTCACTAAAGAAATGTGTTCATAAAAGTTTAAACAAATATCAGATTAATTAACTAATGATTCATTATTTGAAAACCTTTTAATTATTTGGAAGCTGGAAGTAACATCACAAAAATGAATTAAAAAGCTGTTCCATTAGAAAATTAGCCAGTAGTTTTGATCAGTTAATTGAAGAAAAAAAAAAACATTCAGAATTTCTTTGTGTAAAAAAAACTTTTTTCTTATTTTAGATTAAATTTTTTTTTATTTTAACAATGTAGTAGTGGGACAGTCTTGTTTATGTATACATATCAGCCACATATTTATTTTGCAAGCTGTGCTACACAAATTTTGTTATGTTTTTGATGAATGTTTGTAAATGTGTTTTGTTTTCTTCTTTTTCTTTTCTTGTTGGGTTCCTTGAAAATCCCTGCATGTGCTCAATTAGGGCAGCGTAATGGTAAGTGCACAGCCCAAGCTTTATATATCAATAACTATATTACCTTTAAAAAAGCTAGTTTGCATATTTTAATTGTGTTACAGTGTATAATCTTTAATTTGTAGAATTTTTCCGCATTTCTGTTTGCATCTTTCTCAACTCTTCTCAAATCTTTAAATTCTAGACAAGGCGAGAAAAATAACAATAAAAGAGGTAGACAGAGAGACAAGTAAGTCTAAAGTCCTGAAAAAATAATCTGACATGGCTAAACATACGGTTTTATATATTGTGTTCCTGATTTTTTAAATACAACTCGCACAGCATTCTGTGATGTCAAGTTTGATCTATGTTTTTACCTAATTATATGTACCGACAAATGTATAACAGTCCAGTAGTTCAATAACCTTCATATAAATGAATGTTTTATGTATAATAATAACAACAATAGTGATGATAATAACAATATTTCCTAACTTAACATGCAGTACCATGTGTAACTTGTCTTTTTAGAAATTTTAGGGGTTGAAATGGTTTTTAGAATAATAAATTTCATATGTGTGGAATATTGTAACAAACAAATCAGGAACACATTATTAAATCATGAACACTTATAATTAACTCCAATTTTAATCATGTAATCACTGATACAAAAAACAAATGTTTCTAGTGGAAATGTTGCCAGTCCTATTTTCTAAGGACTTTACCAAGCTTGCATGTTTGACATGTTTGACCATGTTAACATTGATGCATTGTTAAATACTGGTCATGTGAGGCCACTAACAAGTCAGGCAGCTTAGTTGCTTGACTCTCTGTCTGACTTATATAACCAAATAATCAGAATAATGCCTTATCTTTCAGATCTTTCCACGCTTTTTACTTTGCTCTAATTCACCTACTCAATTTTTTTTACTGATTATGTCTTAGTCATTTGTTTGCTTTTTGTAGTAGTCCTGTGCTAGTTGTTAGTATGTTGCAAACACCAGGGTTCACAGTCAGTTGGACTAACAATTACACTGGTAACAAGTAGAATTTGTTTGTCACAAGTGAACCCTGGACTCCAATTTTCTGCTGTTCTTTATCTGGTAGCCCACCAGTTTTGAGTGCAAGCTATTCAAGCACATGTGTAATTTAAAAAAAAAAAATTTAATGAGTCTAGCTAGTTGCTTTGTTAGTAAATTGTTTCAACTGCAGCTGTGCAGCAAGAATTGGCTATTTTACTATATAAATATTGAAATGCTGCTGATGATCAAAAGCTGCAAATCTGAATGGAGTAATAGCACAAGTAGGTTTAGATAAGGCTTTGCATTTGTCTTGCTGAGTTTATACATAGATAAGTTTTATTAATGATTCTAAATTTTATTTTTATGATTTAACACTTTAGATGTAACTTCTCCCTTATGGAAATTCTCTGCTTATTGAAATTGTATTGTTTTGAAAACAACAAGACAGTTTTTGTCATTTTTGACAGAAACAATGATATAAACTAATTGAAAAATCAAGTTCATTTAACACAGCACAAGATAGCACTAGAAGGAATGTCAGTTCATGTGTTTTAACTGTTCTATAGCAGGGTAAAATGCAGATGTGCTTTGATTCCAGGGAGTACAGTAGCAGCTAGGAAAAAGTGATTAAAACAAGATCAGAGCCATAGGCAAAATGGCTAGGGTCTTTTCAGTACTCAGGTATGTTAGCTTGACAACTTAAATCTCAGTGTGTGTTTGTTAATTACATTACAGATGGTGCAGTGGCAGCAAGAAAAGAGGTCATTAGGAACAAAATCAGAGCCATTGGAAAAATGGCTAGGGTCTTCACAGTTCTCAGGTATGTCAGCTGACTTCATGATGGATTCTTACTTTCTTCCTGGATTTTTTAGTTTTTCCATGCTAAAAATTGAAGTATACACATCAAGATTCAAAAAGAAAAAGTTATTAGCAAGACAAATGTGATCATAAATTTGCTTTGAAATCACCAGTAATCATGGCAATGAAATTTTATTTATGCCTTCTGCTTTTCAGTTCAAAAAAGGAAAATGTTTGATATTTGTTATTGAATTTTGTTATTAATCAACTGAATTTCAAGTATTAAAAGTGATTTCAATTTAATAAGCATGGAAAAGTTTTTTCTTTTGATTTTTTTACAGGATTTTGCAATAGTTTTGTTTATTTTGTAGATGTTCACTATATAAAATATCGGTTTTATAATATATACATTTCCAAATTTTTCCAACCCTATATGTATACCTGTCGTGTTGTATCTATTCACTTCTCTTGGTACTGGTGAAACCGCACACAATGACTAAGTAGGTCTTAATCAGTATTTAGGGGGTTAACTTTCAGTTGGTCACAGTAGCAGTTTAGACTTAAATTTGAGCAAATCTTTGCTTTTCCATCATTTGACAGTTTTTATCACCAAAACCAAAAAGTAATAATAAGCACCTGACCCATAAAATCTATACTACTACAAATAAATCAAAATCGTAACAGCTTATCAAGGTGCTTCTATAATTTTCAATAGGTAGATTGGAAGGTATAGGCTTTCAAGTCGTTTCTACAGATGCTTATTATTAAGAAATACTATGTCAGGACCTTGACCTGAGGTTATCATCAAAGTCAAATTTAAGATTGTCAACATTCTGTATTTATTTTACCTAAATTTGTTACCAGTAACTTTGGGATCTACAATCTCCCAAGTTTAAATACTACCCAATAGCTTGAACTACTTTTCCTGTTAAAAGGAGTCTGCATCGTGACCTTTTCAAAATCTTTTTATTTAAAAAAAGCAAAGTCCTTTTATTCAAAAAAAGCAAAGATTAGCAGTTAGTATGTCATTGTTAATGTTCAGTTTGGAATATAATTGTGTCATTTTGAGCTTACAATTTAAAACAAGTACCAAGAGAAGTATTATCCTGTTTTTGATTGAGACATTTTATATTTAGCATTTGGTGAAGGATTTCAGGAGATAACTTGTTAGATGATTGATATTGCCTCTCCCATTTACTGTTTAGATGCATGAAATCTAAAATATAACTAGTGCATGAACTACACCAATCGCATTAAAATCAGACTTCCATTTGCTCCCATTTACTGATATGTTGCATGGAGATCTGTTGAAACAAAGTGGGGAATGTCTCTCATAAAACAAGTATAGGTTAATATTGTGTGTGAAAGATTTGCCAACTGTTAGACATTCACCAACATTTACTATGGAAAAGTCTTGAAAGTCAAAGTTGATCATGGTGCTATTTTAATTTCAACATTTGCATTATCAAAATTACAAAAGCGAGACATATCTCTGTGATAACAGTTTATTCATAAATGTTGTTGATTTTTCTTTACAATTCCTGATCTATTCTAAGTTTTTGAATTTCTCTTCATATTTGCTAAAATTTGTGGTCAGAAGGTCTGTAAAAACAAAAATGCTTAATTTTCTTGTTTATGTGTTTGTTATGGGAAAAGCTTTTCTTCTATCTGTCAAGGTTTTTTTTTTTATCACAAATGTCAAAGTATTTTGATTTGTATGAAGTGGCATGGTGTTTTGAATTTTGAATTGAAAGTTAACTTGCTTAAGTTTAGTAGACACTAGAAAATCACCAGTATACTGTAATTGTTATATTTAATCCAGATAATAAATGATTAAAAATTGAGTGTGCAGGTTGCTTTAATGTGAATGTTTGTTTTTGTGATGTCACTAAAGAAATGTGTTCATAAAAGTTTAAACAAATATCAGATTAATTAACTAATGATTCATTATTTGAAAACCTTTTAATTATTTGGAAGCTGGAAGTAACATCACAAAAATGAATTAAAAAGCTGTTCCATTAGAAAATTAGCCAGTAGTTTTGATCAGTTAATTGAAGAAAAAAAAAAACATTCAGAATTTCTTTGTGTAAAAAAAACTTTTTTCTTATTTTAGATTAAATTTTTTTTTATTTTAACAATGTAGTAGTGGGACAGTCTTGTTTATGTATACATATCAGCCACATATTTATTTTGCAAGCTGTGCTACACAAATTTTGTTATGTTTTTGATGAATGTTTGTAAATGTGTTTTGTTTTCTTCTTTTTCTTTTCTTGTTGGGTTCCTTGAAAATCCCTGCATGTGCTCAATTAGGGCAGCGTAATGGTAAGTGCACAGCCCAAGCTTTATATATCAATAACTATATTACCTTTAAAAAAGCTAGTTTGCATATTTTAATTGTGTTACAGTGTATAATCTTTAATTTGTAGAATTTTTCCGCATTTCTGTTTGCATCTTTCTCAACTCTTCTCAAATCTTTAAATTCTAGACAAGGAGAAAAATAACAATAAAAGAGGTAGACAGAGAGACAAGTAAGTCTAAAGTCCTGAAAAAATAATCTGACATGGCTAAACATACGGTTTTATATATTGTGTTCCTGATTTTTTAAATACAACTCGCACAGCATTCTGTGATGTCAAGTTTGATCTATGTTTTTACCTAATTATATGTACCGACAAATGTATAACAGTCCAGTAGTTCAATAACCTTCATATAAATGAATGTTTTATGTATAATAATAACAACAATAGTGATGATAATAACAATATTTCCTAACTTAACATGCAGTACCATGTGTAACTTGTCTTTTTAGAAATTTTAGGGGTTGAAATGGTTTTTAGAATAATAAATTTCATATGTGTGGAATATTGTAACAAACAAATCAGGAACACATTATTAAATCATGAACACTTATAATTAACTCCAATTTTAATCATGTAATCACTGATACAAAAAACAAATGTTTCTAGTGGAAATGTTGCCAGTCCTATTTTCTAAGGACTTTACCAAGCTTGCATGTTTGACATGTTTGACCATGTTAACATTGATGCATTGTTAAATACTGGTCATGTGAGGCCACTAACAAGTCAGGCAGCTTAGTTGCTTGACTCTCTGTCTGACTTATATAACCAAATAATCAGAATAATGCCTTATCTTTCAGATCTTTCCACGCTTTTTACTTTGCTCTAATTCACCTACTCAATTTTTTTTACTGATTATGTCTTAGTCATTTGTTTGCTTTTTGTAGTAGTCCTGTGCTAGTTGTTAGTATGTTGCAAACACCAGGGTTCACAGTCAGTTGGACTAACAATTACACTGGTAACAAGTAGAATTTGTTTGTCACAAGTGAACCCTGGACTCCAATTTTCTGCTGTTCTTTATCTGGTAGCCCACCAGTTTTGAGTGCAAGCTATTCAAGCACATGTGTAATTTAAAAAAAAAATTTAATGAGTCTAGCTAGTTGCTTTGTTAGTAAATTGTTTCAACTGCAGCTGTGCAGCAAGAATTGGCTATTTTACTATATAAATATTGAAATGCTGCTGATGATCAAAAGCTGCAAATCTGAATGGAGTAATAGCACAAGTAGGTTTAGATAAGGCTTTGCATTTGTCTTGCTGAGTTTATACATAGATAAGTTTTATTAATGATTCTAAATTTTATTTTTATGATTTAACACTTTAGATGTAACTTCTCCCTTATGGAAATTCTCTGCTTATTGAAATTGTATTGTTTTGAAAACAACAAGACAGTTTTTGTCATTTTTTTGACAGAAACAATGATATAAACTAATTGAAAAATCAAGTTCATTTAACACAGCACAAGATAGCACTAGAAGGAATGTCAGTTCATGTGTTTTAACTGTTCTATAGCAGGGTAAAATGCAGATGTGCTTTGATTCCAGGGAGTACAGTAGCAGCTAGGAAAAAAGTGATTAAAAACAAGATCAGAGCCATAGGCAAAATGGCTAGGGTCTTTTCAGTACTCAGGTATGTTAGCTTGACAACTTAAATCTCAGTGTGTGTTTGTTAATTACATTACAGATGGTGCAGTGGCAGCAAGAAAAGAGGTCATTAGGAACAAAATCAGAGCCATTGGAAAAATGGCTAGGGTCTTCACAGTTCTCAGGTATGTCAGCTGACTTCATGATGGATTCTTACTTTCTTCCTGGATTTTTAGTTTTCCATGCTAAAATTGAAGTTTACATCAAGATTCAAAAGAAAAAGTTATTAGCAAGACAAATGTGATCATAAATTTGCTTTGAAATCACCAGTAATCATGGCAATGAAATTTTATTTATGCCTTCTGCTTTTCAGTTCAAAAAAGGAAAATGTTTGATATTTGTTATTGAATTTTGTTATTAATCAACTGAATTTCAAGTATTAAAAGTGATTTCAATTTAATAAGCATGGAAAAGTTTTTTCTTTTGATTTTTTTACAGGATTTTGCAATAGTTTTGTTTATTTTGTAGATGTTCACTATATAAAATATCGGTTTTATAATATATACATTTCCAAATTTTTCCAACCCTATATGTATACCTGTCGTGTTGTATCTATTCACTTCTCTTGGTACTGGTGAAACCGCACACAATGACTAAGTAGGTCTTAATCAGTATTTAGGGGGTTAACTTTCAGTTGGTCACAGTAGCAGTTTAGACTTAAATTTGAGCAAATCTTTGCTTTTCCATCATTTGACAGTTTTTATCACCAAAACCAAAAAGTAATAATAAGCACCTGACCCATAAAATCTATACTACTACAAATAAATCAAAATCGTAACAGCTTATCAAGGTGCTTCTATAATTTTCAATAGGTAGATTGGAAGGTATAGGCTTTCAAGTCGTTTCTACAGATGCTTATTATTAAGAAATACTATGTCAGGACCTTGACCTGAGGTTATCATCAAAGTCAAATTTAAGATTGTCAACATTCTGTATTTATTTTACCTAAATTTGTTACCAGTAACTTTGGGATCTACAATCTCCCAAGTTTAAATACTACCCAATAGCTTGAACTACTTTTCCTGTTAAAAGGAGTCTGCATCGTGACCTTTTCAAAATCTTTTTATTTAAAAAAAGCAAAGTCCTTTTATTCAAAAAAAGCAAAGATTAGCAGTTAGTATGTCATTGTTAATGTTCAGTTTGGAATATAATTGTGTCATTTTGAGCTTACAATTTAAAACAAGTACCAAGAGAAGTATTATCCTGTTTTTGATTGAGACATTTTATATTTAGCATTTGGTGAAGGATTTCAGGAGATAACTTGTTAGATGATTGATATTGCCTCTCCCATTTACTGTTTAGATGCATGAAATCTAAAATATAACTAGTGCATGAACTACACCAATCGCATTAAAATCAGACTTCCATTTGCTCCCATTTACTGATATGTTGCATGGAGATCTGTTGAAACAAAGTGGGAATGTCTCTCATAAAACAAGTATAGGTTAATATGTGTGTGAAAGATCTTGCCGTGAAATAATGATTTAAGTCGCCAAAGAATTTTGAAAATCGCTAAATCCGTAAGCCGACTGACTTCATAGCAAGTCAAATCGCTATCAAAATCGGTAAAGGAAACAACTTGTGATTGACAAGTCTCACAGGTAAAAAAATGGCGGCTGACACGGAAAATCGAGATTTTCAAACGACACAGGATTAATACTGTCAACGATCAAATTAATAAATACAACGGCGACTTTGAACATCCTTGGATATAACTTTCAAAACTATTCAAACAGAAAACTGACCGTCTGTTTAAGTTATCATTTTATGATGATTTTCATCTGAGGATGTTGCGTAATCACTCAGCTGATTTGTTTTATTTTATAACTTGCACGAGTCGATCAATTTTACTATTCGGTAGGTAAAAGGTGGGAATTAAGGGTAGATTTATCATATTGATTGAATAAAATTGAAATATAAAAGTTAGAAAGACTGCTGATGGATAATGTGATTGCAAGCGTCACGACACTCGACCGGTTGTGATCAGCAGTGGATTTTTTTCACGACCATTTCGTTGATATGGATGATTTTTTAAAAATGATAGAAATTAGCTCTTTGTCGGATAATTAATATGCGATTGAAAGATATTTTCATTTATAGACTTGCAATCTTCAACGATAATCTCAATTTACTAACATAATGTCCTGGACCATAGATGTAATACCCATAGTATGGGTATTACATCTATGCCTGAACATTCAATACTATTTTACAAAATAATGACAAGTGGTGATCTAAATTAAATTCCCAGTCATGTGAAATTCATCAGGTAAATTGGGAGTTATATTTTTCTGGACTTTTAAAAATAAATTGAGGCAGATGCACATGAATTTAATGCATCATAATCATGATATTACTAGGCTACTCCTCATGTCCCAATCAACTAATTTTATTTAGAACACAAATGGGTATCAATAAATAAATAACAACTATATATTGTCTAAACCTTTTTATTAAGAACTTTCTTTATATACATTGTGTACAAAACACATGAAAAAACTGCAAGTATATCTTTTATTGAATATATATAAAACAATTTCCTTAGTGATCAGCATGAAAACACGATGCAACGAAGCGGTAATGGAATCTCACTTCTCCAAGAAATTGACCACTTCTCCTTCTCTCTCTTGGAAGGAGAAGTCACTTCTCCTCTTCAAAATCCTAGATTAGGCCCTGTCATGGTCTGTATTTGTTATTTTGCCAAGTTTGGTTGTATAAAAGTGAGACTGAAATGACTGAAAGATGGCTAGAAAGAACTAAGATAAATCAACGGTACATATATAGTCAGGAAGTCAAAACAAATTTATCCTTGATTTGCATTTTATAAATCATGCTTTTTGGTTAGTCTGATTTTGACACATAAGATCAGCTGAATAATGCTGATGTTAACTCTATCATCATGTAACATAGTTGCAGAAGCAAATGAAAGTTGGATTTTATTCAGATAAGGACTATGTATACTACTATCCACTAGGAATGGGACTGCACTTTATATTCACTCATTAGTTGTTAACTAGTGCACACACTATAGATTTATTCATTAACACACTTTCAGGTGTTACTAAAACCTTTAAAAATTGTACACTTTCAAGTTTTCGTGGTTAGATCTGGTCCTTGATTACTATAAGCAATAGGTTTGTATTTGGTGTTGAATGATTGTAATGGATACTAGTCCTCCTTCAGCAGGATTCAACTGAACTTGACATCACTCATGGATCATTGATTATGTGCCGTTTGTGATTCCTGTAGGAAAACCTTTATCTTGAATACTTTCAACATAAATTCAATCATGATCATTAAAGCAGTTGAGGCATTTCAAAGTGTATATTTTTGTTAAAAACTTGAAACAAGACTGAATTTGAAGAAACAACTAAAATTTATGTCATTTTGTTGGACTTGTACATGTTATAGGCGAAACCAAAGGATATTTTATTTTGGATTGAAGATTTAAATGAAAACCATATGTAAAAAGTCTTGCCTTTGGGAAGCTACTACCATATCACATTCAATTTGAATTTTAACAGGATTTGATAACCAGATTATTATATTGATAACAAGTCAGGCAGCTTAGTTGCTTGACCTCTGTCTGACTTATATAACCAAATAATCAGAATAATGCCTTATCTTTCAGATCTTTCCACGCTTTTACTTTGCTCTAATTCACCTACTCAATTTTTTTACTGATTATGTCTTAGTCATTTGTTTGCTTTTGTAGTAGTCCTGTGCTAGTTGTTAGTATGTTGCAAACACCAGGGTTCACAGTCAGTTGGACTAACAATTACACTGGTAACAAGTAGAATTTGTTTGTCACAAGTGAACCCTGGACTCCAATTTTCTGCTGTTCTTTATCTGGTAGCCCACCAGTTTTGAGTGCAAGCTATTCAAGCACATGTGTAATTTAAAAAAAAAAAATTTAATGAGTCTAGCTAGTTGCTTTGTTAGTAAATTGTTTCAACTGCAGCTGTGCAGCAAGAATTGGCTATTTTACTATATAAATATTGAAATGCTGCTGATGATCAAAAGCTGCAAATCTGAATGGAGTAATAGCACAAGTAGGTTTAGATAAGGCTTTGCATTTGTCTTGCTGAGTTTATACATAGATAAGTTTTATTAATGATTCTAAATTTTATTTTTATGATTTAACACTTTAGATGTAACTTCTCCCTTATGGAAATTCTCTGCTTATTGAAATTGTATTGTTTTGAAAACAACAAGACAGTTTTGTCATTTTTTTGACAGAAACAATGATATAAACTAATTGAAAAATCAAGTTCATTTAACACAGCACAAGATAGCACTAGAAGGAATGTCAGTTCATGTGTTTTAACTGTTCTATAGCAGGGTAAAATGCAGATGTGCTTTGATTCCAGGGAGTACAGTAGCAGCTAGGAAAAAAGTGATTAAAAACAAGATCAGAGCCATAGGCAAAATGGCTAGGGTCTTTTCAGTACTCAGGTATGTTAGCTTGACAACTTAAATCTCAGTGTGTGTTTGTTAATTACATTACAGATGGTGCAGTGGCAGCAAGAAAAGAGGTCATTAGGAACAAAATCAGAGCCATTGGAAAAATGGCTAGGGTCTTCACAGTTCTCAGGTATGTCAGCTGACTTCATGATGGATTCTTACTTTCTTCCTGGATTTTTAGTTTTCCATGCTAAAATTGAAGTTTACATCAAGATTCAAAAGAAAAAGTTATTAGCAAGACAAATGTGATCATAAATTTGCTTTGAAATCACCAGTAATCATGGCAATGAAATTTTATTTATGCCTTCTGCTTTTCAGTTCAAAAAAGGAAAATGTTTGATATTTGTTATTGAATTTTGTTATTAATCAACTGAATTTCAAGTATTAAAAGTGATTTCAATTTAATAAGCATGGAAAAGTTTTGTCTTTTGATTTTTTTACAGGATTTTGCAATAGTTTTGTTTATTTTGTAGATGTTCACTATATAAAATATCGGTTTTATAATATATACATTTCCAAATTTTTCCAACCCTATATGTATACCTGTCGTGTTGTATCTATTCACTTCTCTTGGTACTGGTGAAACCGCACACAATGACTAAGTAGGTCTTAATCAGTATTTAGGGGGTTAACTTTCAGTTGGTCACAGTAGCAGTTTAGACTTAAATTTGAGCAAATCTTTGCTTTTCCATCATTTGACAGTTTTTATCACCAAAACCAAAAAGTAATAATAAGCACCTGACCCATAAAATCTATACTACTACAAATAAATCAAAATCGTAACAGCTTATCAAGGTGCTTCTATAATTTTCAATAGGTAGATTGGAAGGTATAGGCTTTCAAGTCGTTTCTACAGATGCTTATTATTAAGAAATACTATGTCAGGACCTTGACCTGAGGTTATCATCAAAGTCAAATTTAAGATTGTCAACATTCTGTATTTATTTTACCTAAATTTGTTACCAGTAACTTTGGGATCTACAATCTCCCAAGTTTAAATACTACCCAATAGCTTGAACTACTTTTCCTGTTAAAAGGAGTCTGCATCGTGACCTTTTCAAAATCTTTTTATTTAAAAAAAGCAAAGTCCTTTTATTCAAAAAAAGCAAAGATTAGCAGTTAGTATGTCATTGTTAATGTTCAGTTTGGAATATAATTGTGTCATTTTGAGCTTACAATTTAAAACAAGTACCAAGAGAAGTATTATCCTGTTTTTGATTGAGACATTTTATATTTAGCATTTGGTGAAGGATTTCAGGAGATAACTTGTTAGATGATTGATATTGCCTCTCCCATTTACTGTTTAGATGCATGAAATCTAAAATATAACTAGTGCATGAACTACACCAATCGCATTAAAATCAGACTTCCATTTGCTCCCATTTACTGATATGTTGCATGGAGATCTGTTGAAACAAAGTGGGGAATGTCTCTCATAAAACAAGTATAGGTTAATATTGTGTGTGAAAGATTTGCCAACTGTTAGACATTCACCAACATTTACTATGGAAAAGTCTTGAAAGTCAAAGTTGATCATGGTCTGTATTTGTTATTTTGCCAAGTTTGGTTGTATAAAAAGTGAGACTGAAATGACTGAAAGATGGCTAGAAAGAACTAAGATAAATCAACGGTACATATATAGTCAGGAAGTCAAAACAAATTTATCCTTGATTTGCATTTTATAAATCATGCTTTTTGGTTAGTCTGATTTTGACACATAAGATCAGCTGAATAATGCTGATGTTAACTCTATCATCATGTAACATAGTTGCAGAAGCAAATGAAAGTTGGATTTTATTCAGATAAGGACTATGTATACTACTATCCACTAGGAATGGGACTGCACTTTATATTCACTCATTAGTTGTTAACTAGTGCACACACTATAGATTTATTCATTAACACACTTTCAGGTGTTACTAAAACCTTTAAAATTGTACACTTTCAAGTTTTCGTGGTTAGATCTGGTCCTTGATTACTATAAGCAATAGGTTTGTATTTGGTGTTGAATGATTGTAATGGATACTAGTCCTCCTTCAGCAGGATTCAACTGAACTTGACATCACTCATGGATCATTGATTATGTGCCGCTTGTGATTCCTGTAGGAAAACCTTTATCTTGAATACTTTCAACATAAATTCAATCATGATCATTAAAGCAGTTGAGGCATTTCAAAGTGTATATTTTTGTTAAAAACTTGAAACAAGACTGAATTTGAAGAAACAACTAAAATTTATGTCATTTTGTTGGACTTGTACATGTTATAGGCGAAACCAAAGGATATTTTATTTTGGATTGAAGATTTAAATGAAAACCATATGTAAAAAGTCTTGCCTTTGGGAAGCTACTACCATATCACATTCAATTTGAATTTTTAACAGGATTTGATAACCAGATTATTATATTGATAACAATGTTTAGATGTCATTAAAATCACATCATTTACAGTATAAATGTATTGTTGTTTTGAATAGCTTACGTTTTAGTAGATGACAGTTTGTTTGTACATAGATAATATTTTTTTTTTAAATGTGTGCATCAAATGGTAAGATTGGCTGTGAAACAGAAACTTGGAATTAGAAAAAGTGAAATCAATTGACTCAAATGATCAGGGTGCACATTCTTCCCATTAATTCAATTATATCTGTAGTTTATTAAAAAAAAAATTGTTCCCAACCACTAAGCCAGTTGCAACCAAATTGACTTAAATCATCAAAAGAGTATCTCAAATCATGAAGAATTATTCTAACCATCCTGTAATGAGGTTTGGTTCTAAAGATAGAACTAATGTTCATACAAATGACTGGCTTATGAAACCAAATGCATAAATTAACAAGTTTTCCAGGTTCTGCTGGCTGCTGTCTTCAAAGATAAAAAATTAAGATGGGAAAATTGTATTTACCTATTATTGCATTGGAACTCTTGAAAATGACGACGTTTAAAATTCCTTCAACAACATCAAATATAGGCTTGTGATATATAAATGACTCTTGTCAGTCCCATACCAATTTTTCAAGCCAGCTACAGAGTTCTTGAAAAGCAATTTGTCTTACCAGACATTTGGACTGACTTGAGATGGAAATTTGTCAGTCCTGAAAACATTTCATTTATAATAGCCCAATTCTTCAATTCTGTTGAAAAATTTGCTGGCTAGTGCTAGACATTTGTAATGACATGTTTACAGCATATGGCTGACATTTCACATTTTTATCAGTCAAATAATCAGGATTGACACTTTTCAAGAACTCTGCAGCTAATGTTAGTAGTATCATAGACAGTTTTCAATAACATGTTTTAACAAGGTTAGTGTTGCAGGTTCAACAGAGTATTGTTATATACCAAATGTGAAATATTGAAATATGAAGAAAACAAAATTTTATATTTTTCAAATTGCAGAGAAGAAAGTGAAAGTGTGTTACAGCTCAAGGGACTTACTCCAAATGGTCTACTTCCAATGGGAGCATTATCAGGAGGAAAAGATACACTATCAAATGGTAGGTTATCTGTAATACTTGTCTATTTAGAGAGAATAAAAAATAATGTATACTAGTAATTGAAGTAAGGTCTTCCATAAAGTATGAGATTCTTTCATTTCAATTTACAGGAGATCCCATGAAAGCTAGTTCAACAAATATCAGTTTATGTACCTGGTACAGCCCTTAATGAAATACTTGACCTATTAAAAAAAATGTTGTTTTAAAATAAATATTTACATGAATGAAACTTATGTTTTACAATATTTATAGATTATTGATGGTTTTTCAAACGAGAGGGTGTTTCTCAGCTACAATCTCATCGAAGGGCGACAGCCATTGATAATCTGTTTATTGCTATTTTGCCTATGAGGTCGTTCATGTTTACATTGACAAAGTCACATGCGCCCTTAGTTTGTTACGATAATTTTCCATCTCAAGCAAGTAGCATGATATGAAAAATTATCACCAAAAAAGATCAAAGGAAAAATGCACAATAGCGATAAATATAATATATCTATTGGAAATTGAACTTAGATATTAAAATCATTCATATCAGGATGTATGTTTCAAATTAAAAATCAATTATGATTAAGCTTTCATGACCTGATAATATACATCTTTATATTTGTAGCTCTCAGTGGTTTTTCACCTACACACAAAATCAGTGGATTTGAAGAAGCAAAATGTTTAGATAAGATGAATGAACGAATGCCACCTAGGCGAGAACAGTTAAATAATACCCACAATAGTAGTTAAAATCTTATCAAATGACATGAATGAGCTGGTCTCCTTACGTGATAATTTTAACCATGTCCAATGGGTCTGTCCCAAGACATTCCTGACTAAAAGCTGGCCTATGTATGCATGATGATTAAACTGGAAAAAGATTGTACATTTTGATCTCTAGTTTGTATATTATTGAATGCAGTATTTATAGACTAAAAGCAATTCAGAAACATAACTTAAATATTTTATTACTTGAAATTTCTGCTGAAATGTCTACACAATTCATAATTTGAATGCTCACAAACTGTGTAAATGTTCTGTAAGTTGTTCCTTTCAAGATCTAGTCAATCCGTTATATGAATGTTAGTGTGTATGTGTGTGTATTTGTTAGGCCAGCTTTTTCTTAGTATGTCACTTTAATGGACAGCTTAACGAGAGTTCTCCACAATGCTCAGTCCAACGCAGCTTAAACAGAAGGCAGAAGGTAACAGTCAGTTATTGGAATTGGTGGACCGGCTTATCACAGCAAGGACCTAGTAAGAAGAGACATACTCTTGGCAAACCATCTTATCTCTGCCTATTATTGGTTGTGCTGCAAGTGATGAGTACGCAGAATGTTACATTAGAACAAATAACTTTTTTTCTGAGATTCAAATATTTATTATTATAATTAATCAACTTTTTTATTATCCATGGCTGTAGATGTCCACATCGACACTGCTTCATAAGGAATGTTTAAATCTGTTTGTTATATTTCCCCCTGAAGTGGATGTCAAGTAGGAACTTGCCAGATGAATGTTTTGTTTTAAATCCTCTTTTAGTCATAGTGCTAGTCCCAGTTTATTTTCATACTAAGTGTAATTGTCATCATCTTTTTTTTCTGTGGCATCTTTGTGTGCTGGGGAATAATTATGTTCCAGATATAAATGGAAAGATTTTTAGACCTATGTGTTTATAGTTGATGTGATACTAAGAACATTCAAGTGAATTTTTTTCCTTTGTAAGTGTTTGTTTGAATTTGATCAAAGTTTGTTCTATTATACATTGATTTTCAACGTTGTTTTTTCCCCTCTGGAGCTTGATATACATTAGCAGTTATAAAGAACTGTAAGAATACAATTCTAAATATCACTTCACGCATGTATAGTAAATACCATGTTTAAAGTAAAGTAGGATTGAATTACTTTGAGGAATCACTTTCAACAGATATTTTCAGTTATTAAAGGCAACATCTTTCATATATTTGTCTATTGGAAAACTAATACAAAAAAGTAATCAAATAGTGCTAATTGAATGTTCTTGGTACTGAAGCACCTATTGTACTACATACATTTTCAAATGGGTAAATGTTATTATCTATTGTATGTCTACAAAATTTCTGTGATAATATCTAATGAAAAACATCTCAGGATTGTAAAATATAAAATATCCTGCAGTTGTTAGTGTCTAGAGTTTTTATGTTGCTTTTGCTTTCATGTGTTATAGCTGAGTTTAGTTAGAAATGAAAATTAAATGTTTAGCCAACAGAGTAATGCTGTATCTGTTTTAGCATATTATTCTTAAAATATAAGTTTTTACCCTCCCATGTAGATTAAGCCAACATTCCTTTCACTTGTAAATAAGAATAACAAGGTTCGGGCTTGTGATACAGAATTACCATTTGAGTTTCTTCAGTTCAGACATAGCTAGGAAGGTACAGTATCTGATATTAGAATCTCATACTTTAGCTGTCTGTGTTTATACTTGTGTGAATAGGAGTTTTCACATGTTTTAACAATAAGTTACAGATATTTCCTTGTGCATAATCAGTTCAGAGAATGAGATGAGTATTACATAGATATAACTAAAAACAATGCCACATGAAGTTTTTAAAGGAAGTACAATTACATCAAGGTTTGAATTTCATCACCGATAAAACTCAAAATCCATCAGTTATGAAATAGGCTGTAAAAATCTATATGGAACAAACAATTGATGAATGGCTTGTAAAGCCTCCAAAGCGCAAACTTTGAAATTCTCTCGCAGCAATGAGTGACAACACTTCTCCATGTGAGGGAGAATGTGTAATTTGATGAAGTATTCAGGTCAAAATTACCATGCACAAATGTACATATCTCTTCTGATCTAATTTATAACAGAAAGAATATATTTAGGGGCAAGTGCAAGATAGATATAGAAGATTGTTCTTTAAACTTTTTATGTTGTGTACAGTATGTTGGTTCCTTTTTGTTTGTGTTGTTCATAGGTTTATTTTCCAGGGTTAAATGTCTTGTTCTAGCAGACTATTTTGTTTCTTTATCTTATGAATGGCTATATTGTAAGTGTATCATACAATGTTATAAATTATATTTTCAATTTATTGAAATCCAAATGCAAGTTGATACGTTTTATCATTTGTGTATACATGCTCATGATGGTTGTTTGAGTTTTAATTGTGAGAGATTTGTGTTATGAATCTATACCTATTCCTTATATTTGCAGAATCTGTTAAAAGTTGCATTCCATATATTTATATTTATGTATAATCTTATATTTTCTGACGCAAAAACAGACATAATAATCCTTGGTATTTATTAACAACTGATACAAGTAGTGGATTTTTATTTGCTCCTTAAAATTGTGATATGGATGCTGGTCAGTTTATATTATATATAATATATCTTAATATGAGTGTAGGTGTCATTTGAGGTACTGATATCACAATTACATTTACCAAAGCAGAAATGGCTGAACTGTCTGACAGTGCAATTTTGTGGGCAAAAAGTGATCAGTTGTTTGAAACAAATATTTAACATTTTATTTGCATATGTTGTTGTTTCATTCTGTGACATTTATGTTAGAAGGAAAAAGGATTTTTTATAGATAATATATATCATATCTTATTGAAAATTAAGATTTTGCAGACTGGATACGGTATTTGATAACCAACTGAAATATTGGTATATCGCTGAAAACAAAGTTAAATGTGAAAACTTGGTTTCGGAAAAACGCTGTTGGACAGGTCAACATCAACTGCTGTATATAGTACTGAAAGTAATGCCCTCTTACTTAAATTCCTCAAAATATTTTTTCAGTTTATGAGACAAATTCATAGACAAAATTAGAGTAGATAACAAGGCCACATGATATCAATAAGATACAGACTTTCTTTTCTAAAGGAGTTATTTTCTTTTTTGTTTTTTTCGGCAAAATTTTATATATATTTAAGAACAAAAATAATTTTTGATCTTCATTTGAGGATGTCAATTATAGCATGATCTTTTTTTTTTAAAACATCATAAAGGATGCTGAATCTGCATAGTTGTACTAAAGCATTCTTTTACAGTAAAATTGTCATGTTTAAGAATCTTAAACATTTTCGTTGTCTAGTTGTTCAAATTGTGTCTTTTGATATGTCTGTTTAAAGATTTCAACAAGTTATAGTATGTATAATTATGATAACTACAAGTAATGTTAGGGCAGTCATTTTATAGTTATCTAGCATTTATGATTTGAGCTAGTAGTAAACAACTATACAAGGAAGAATGTCTTCCATGGAAGCAGATGAAGAATCCACTACATTTTATCAGTGGTGATATTTCAGTACAGTTGGTGCACTTGTGGTACAGTTTATTTCCTGATGTATAAATGGTATTATTATTATTGATGTTCATTCGGAACTGTTAATGTTCCTTTTTCATTAAAATGATTTTCAAGATTCAAATATGTTAAGAAGTTATCTGTTGTTGACATGCATTTAAATTTTTTTCATAAAATTTAAATTTTTGGAAATTTTAGGTGTTGTTCCTATTAATAGTCTTTTGCTTGAATTTGAAAGCATATTGTTCCTTCACACCATTTTCTCTACCACCAAAATCTTTTTTATACTTAATAAAATAATTGCAATAATTTATGAACAAATCTTGTTGTCAATTTAAATATTGAGGAGTTCTGGAAATGATGATTCTGTTCTAGGAATCCGACAAAGTTTGCCTGCAATTTCAAGTTAAATAATTGTGAAAAGGTTGTGCCTTGATTATTATAATGAAATATTAACTATTATATGATACAAAGAATCAATATAGTAATTACAGGTCCATCTGAAAGATCATTGGAATGTGATCTCATTTTCTTGATTCATTGATAGACCCTAAGTTTCTCATGATAGTTGTTGAACTATAATCTAAAAAGCCATTCTAAAGTGTACATTCTGCTAGACAGGGTGACAACCTTGTTCCTTCATTTTAAGAGGTGAGGAGATTAGATAATTTTATCCAACATTGCAAAGTACCAGAGGTATCAAGCTTATTTACGAGCAAGTCTGCGAGTTAATTTGAAAATAAGGAGATGTGGTATGATGGTCAATGAGAGACTATCATGAGGACCATTGCAGGACACCACCACTTTTTGGTTGTATTCGTGTTGCTTAATTTTTGTTTTCTATGTTTTTTGTTTTTGCCATGGCGTTGTCATTGACTTGTGAGTTCGAACATCTGTATGGTATCTTGTCTCTTCTATGGCAACAATGAGCAAAACCCTATAAGAACTATAAAAGGCACGACAAAAGTGAAACAATTCAAGAGAAACAAACAACCAGGTTTATGTAAAAACAAAATATGGCAGACTGCAACCAACAACCACTGAATTATAGGCTCTTGACTTTAAGACAGGCACAACAAAAAGTGTGGTAGGGTTTGTGAACACTCCGCCTTTCCTAACCGGGACTGGTGTAACAACAGAACACATACTGATTTTGTATCATGGATGGATGCCCCATATCCTTTGTTTTTCTATTACAAGAACAAACTAAACATTGATTAAAAGGGCTCGACTTTCAGACCTAACGAAGCATAAAAAACATGTTGATAAGAAGGCTAAACATGAGTACTTGCATTTACTGAAAGCTAGTTCAAAGCTAATTTTAACTTAAAATAAACCCATTATTTTCTGACGCAAAACAGACATAATAATCCTTGGTATTTATTAACAACTGATACAAGTAGTGGATTTTATTTGCTCCTTAAAATTGTGATATGGATGCTGGTCAGTTTATATTATATATAATATATCTTAATATGAGTGTAGGTGTCATTTGAGGTACTGATATCACAATTACATTTACCAAAGCAGAAATGGCTGAACTGTCTGACAGTGCAATTTTGTGGGCAAAAGTGATCAGTTGTTTGAAACAAATATTTAACATTTTATTTGCATATGTTGTTGTTTCATTCTGTGACATTTATGTTAGAAGGAAAAGGATTTTTATAGATAATATATATCATATCTTATTGAAAATTAAGATTTTGCAGACTGGATACGGTATTTGATAACCAACTGAAATATTGGTATATCGCTGAAAACAAAGTTAAATGTGAAAACTTGGTTTCGAAAAGCTGTTGGACAGGTCAACATCAACTGCTGTATATAGTACTGAAAGTAATGCCCTCTTACTTAAATTCCTCAAAATATTTTTTCAGTTTATGAGACAAATTCATAGACAAAATTAGAGTAGATAACAAGGCCACATGATATCAATAAGATACAGACTTTCTTTTCTAAAGGAGTTATTTTCTTTTTTGTTTTTTTCGGCAAAATTTTATATATATTTAAGAACAAAAATAATTTTTGATCTTCATTTGAGGATGTCAATTATAGCATGATCTTTTTTTTTTAAAACATCATAAAGGATGCTGAATCTGCATAGTTGTACTAAAGCATTCTTTTACAGTAAAATTGTCATGTTTTAAGAATCTTAAACATTTTCGTTGTCTAGTTGTTCAAATTGTGTCTTTTGATATGTCTGTTTAAAGATTTCAACAAGTTATAGTATGTATAATTATGATAACTACAAGTAATGTTAGGGCAGTCATTTTATAGTTATCTAGCATTTATGATTTGAGCTAGTAGTAAACAACTATACAAGGAAGAATGTCTTCCATGGAAGCAGATGAAGAATCCACTACATTTTATCAGTGGTGATATTTCAGTACAGTTGGTGCACTTGTGGTACAGTTTATTTCCTGATGTATAAATGGTATTATTATTATTGATGTTCATTCGGAACTGTTAATGTTCCTTTTTCATTAAAATGATTTTCAAGATTCAAATATGTTAAGAAGTTATCTGTTGTTGACATGCATTTAAATTTTTTTCATAAAATTTAAATTTTTGGAAATTTTAGGTGTTGTTCCCTATTAATAGTCTTTTGCTTGAATTTGAAAGCATATTGTTCCTTCACACCATTTTCTCTACCACCAAAATCTTTTTTTATACTTAATAAAAATAATTGCAATAATTTATGAACAAATCTTGTTGTCAATTTAAATATTGAGGAGTTCTGGAAATGATGATTCTGTTCTAGGAATCAGACAAAGTTTGCCTGCAATTTCAAGTTAAATAATTGTGAAAAGGTTGTGCCTTGATTATTATAATGAAATATTAACTATTATATGATACAAAGAATCAATATAGTAATTACAGGTCCATCTGAAAGATCATTGGAATGTGATCTCATTTTCTTGATTCATTGATAGACCCTAAGTTTCTCATGATAGTTGTTGAACTATAATCTAAAAGCCATTCTAAAGTGTACATTCTGCTAGACAGGGTGACAACCTTGTTCCTTCATTTTAAGAGGTGAGGAGATTAGATAATTTTATCCAACATTGCAAAGTACCAGAGGTATCAAGCTTATTTACGAGCAAGTCTGCGAGTTAATTTGAAAATAAGGAGATGTGGTATGATGGTCAATGAGAGACTATCATGAGGACCATTGCAGGACACCACCACTTTTTGGTTGTATTCGTGTTGCTTAATTTTTGTTTTCTATGTTTTTTGTTTTTGCCATGGCGTTGTCATTGACTTGTGAGTTCGAACATCTGTATGGTATCTTGTCTCTTCTATGGCAACAATGAGCAAAACCCTATAAGAGCTATAAAAGGCACGACAAAAAGTGAAACAATTCAAGAGAAAACAAACAACCAGGTTTATGTAAAAAACAAAATATGGCAGACTGCAACCAACAACCACTGAATTATAGGCTCTTGACTTTAAGACAGGCACAACAAAAGTGTGGTAGGGTTTGTGAACACTCCGCCCTTTCCTAACCGGGACTGGTGTAACAACAGAACACATACTGATTTTGTATCATGGATGGATGCCCCATATCCTTTGTTTTTCTATTACAAGAACAAACTAAACATTGATTAAAAAGGGCTCGACTTTCAGACCTACACGAAGCATAAGAAAACATGTTGATAAGAAGGCTAAACATGAGTACTTGCATTTACTGAAAGCTAGTTCAAAGCTAATTTTAACTTAAAAATAAACCCATATTTTCTCAAGACTAAATCAATCGGTGCACTGAATGGCTTTGGTGTTGAGATGTCACTAACATCGCTAAAATATAAGCATTGACAGGATGAAGGAAACTTGTTTATGGACCAGGATCAATCAATACAAATAAAACCCATGCACCAAATAGCATAGGTATCTAGTTTTGACCTGTCTCTCGGTCATATTGGAATCTAGATGATGATTGCAACCTTACATTATTATACCGTCACATTTGAGATGAAGATCCCTATTGATTTTTAAGGTAACTGGTTAGGTCAAAGTCATATACAACTAAAAATCGTTGCCTTAAATCGCTACCACATTTAAATGTATAATTAGAAATGCACCAATCTCATTATGGGTTCACTTTCGCCAAGGTCAAAAGTAACCGAAATGAACGGATATGTTCAGAAAAGGAGACGTCAGCAAACTAGAATCTTGCATGGGATTGAAATCGGAAACCTGTATGTTCCATATATTATGAAATAGCTCCATGATCTTGCATATGATTGGAATCATGAAAACAAGGAGATGTAATATAATTATAAGTAGAAACATTATCACGACTTTCAACAAATAAATAAGAATCAGTTATGCAGCCAAAATATTCTATTGGTGTCCAATCTTGTAAGTCTATTTTCACTTATTTTCTTTCCATTTGCTCCGACATTATCACCAGGCCAGTAGCCAGTACTTTGGTACTGGCATGAAAATACGGATTTTGTGTTATTAAAATTTGCTGTTACAAAATTTTGGAAATTATTTAAAGTTAAGGAATGTATCTCCCTCATGCAAAGCTCTAATTCCTTGCCCAGCTTTGGCTATACTTTTTGGTCCTTTCTGGTTTATAGCTCTTCATATTTTTAATAAGCTTTGGATTTTCAAATATTTTGGCCTCGAGCATCACTGAAGAGACATTGATTGTCGAAATGCGCATCTGGTGCAGAAAAATTGGTACCATTTATGTTATCAATGTTGAAAATTCAGATTTTGTTTAAGCCTTCAATAAATGTTCTAGCGATTAAACCAATAAATTATGTGGTGGCTTTAAGTTGGGACAATGTCAACCGATCGTTTTCATCAGACTTTGACCTTATGTTTACACTCCCGGTGGTCATACTGTTAATTGACTACTTATGGCCTCTTAAAGTATATAGTCTAATCTATAATCAAAACCCACCAATTAACATGTACCTGAAAATGGCATTAACAGACTAGTAGACAACACAATTGTTTTCAGTATTGTCCTGTTCCCTAAAGGTTTCTTTAGGTTTTTCTTGTATAACAACACACATTGGGGTGTCAGAATTGTCAGAATATTTAAGATGGAAATTTAAACAGAAACCTCCTCCCCCTTGTATAAGTTTTTGGATTTTCAAATATTTTTGACCTCGAGCATCACTCAAGAGACATAATTGTCGAAATGCGCATTTGCTGCAGTAAAATTGGTAACGTTTATATTATTGCATTTGAATGGGGATTCTGCCTTGGAGCACATTTCATTGAAACATATCGGTACCGTCGGGGTTGTTTCTTCACAAGCCTATCGTTATGAATGGAAATAACTCCATATAGTTATATAATTAAAAAGAACTGCCAAAGATATTACACAATCAACACCATGACCCGAGGCCAAGGCTTCGTGTGCCAAGTACAAAATGTACTTACAATCGTGTGTATTGTCTTGACTGCCAAGTTATGGGATCCACTTTGTAATCATCGTCCACCATAAAAAGACAACACATTGGTTTCCATTATCTGGAAAATTTCCAAACGAGTCATCACTGAACAATATAAACTTGATATTTTGTCCAAGATTATGAAAGTGCATTGAAACTTGATCATGCTGCCCCTTCCTTACTATCTTATTGACATTCTTAAGATCTTTCAATTGTGCTAGTCTTAAAATTCGATGAAATAGTAGCAACATCAAAACCAATGTCTGGAAATGTTTGTCTGTCTTACCATAGTAATTATCCTATTTTGGACCTCAGTAAAGTCTGCTCTGGCGGTTTTCACCCTGTCCTTATCTACTAGTATTAAAAACTGTCTTCAACATTCTTACATAGTCGTGCTGGCTGAGAACAATACTATTATTATCTTCGCGAAGATCTAGACCCAAACATTTGAAAGATTTACAGAATTCTTTCCTAACCTTGAACAGATCACCAGATATCATGGATATAAATAACACTTTACTCGAATGATTTGGGTCCTGCCCAAAGAAAATCATCTACATGGACTGCTTAGACAACAGTCGAGGACAATAGAATACTGATGAATAAATCGTTGACACTGTTTCTCCACCATCTAAAAGTGTTGTTTTACCTTTTGTATACCACATTAAAATTGCATCAACAAGACCATATACATGATTGTTTAGGCGCCAGACTTTACCATTTTCTTTAGCTTCGTTGGGAGATCTCTAGTAAAGTTCCCTTTGCATCTTTTCTCCTTGAAGGAAATCAGTTTTAACGTCCATTGACTTGATTGACCATTTTTTACTAGCAATAATTGACAAGACCAGTCAAAGAGACTTTTGTTTGAGAATTTTTCTGTACCTCATCTAAGCTTTTGCTACCAATGTAGCTTTTCTATGCAACTCATTCTACAATTCTTTCATAGCAATACCTAACCTAGTGAATACACAGTTTTGATCATTGTCCTCAACTTCTTCATTGTGTTTTCTCCAATTATCCATTTCTGCCACCTCAGCATCGCTAAATCAATATGAGTATATCTTCACTCTCATCGTCTAACTGGTTTACAACTTTTAAATCATTGACGGTTCTTCGATCAATAGATATCTTATCACCTCTTATATTTTCTGGCTTAATATATTCTATTTTGTACGAGTTCTTCTTTTCGGTTTTAGCCTTTCAAGCTCTGTCTGAAATAAGCACATATCTTGCTTCATTTTCACCAGGAATTTTTGAATTCACAATCTGATCCTTCTTTAATTTCATGCATTCATTATCTCATGACTCGGCATCACATTCCATATTTTCCTCATATGTATCAATATCTGCCTGAATTTCCAAATCAAGGCTGTCTCCATCATCAGTATTAGGAGGGATGTCTTCACCATTTAAACTACCATTCATGTTTCCACCAGGAACGATGTTTTCAGCATGACAATCACCTCCATCATAACTATCAGTAATACTCTTGTATGCAGAGCCTTCGCCATTTTCTTGGCTTTCATCATTGTCATTTTCAGTATCATGAGGTTCGTCTTCATCACTGTCATAGTACATGAGGTCCTGATGAACATCAGTACTGTGGTAATTGTGGTATTTACGTGTAAACTTGTTTTCTTCCAACCTCAATGTCGCTTAATTTTACTTTCATGTACACGCACATATGTTCCTCAGATCATATCCTACAAATACAGTGTCTTGATGAATAGACCCAGCCAGGTCCATTCCACTGATTGCCACGAAGAAAGAAAGCTTTATTGGCATATTTGAATTTTTCTCCTGAGGGCCTGATTTGTTACGTAGTACTTTCTCAGAGGATTTTGCTTCAATAAAAGCTTTAATTTCATGTTAGCCAAATTAATGCTTTCCCATAATATTAAGAAGTGTCTTACCTTCTAATGCAGGAAGCTTGTTAAAAATGATTCCTTCAAAAACTATTTGGACTATAGCTAAAGACACTTAACAGACTGATCTTAACATGAACTGTCCAACTGACGGAAGTCTCCCATAAAAGGTTGGGGTCTCTGTCATTTTGTTGATTGTTTCTGTAAGAGTTGGATTGTGTCTTTCCACTACTACATTGGACCATGGACTGTATCCTGCTCTTGTTTTCACTGACAGGTTTAAATGTTCTGCCATGTCTCTAATATCTGTGTGTATGAATTAAATTCACCTCCATTGTCTGTGTAAACACCAACTTCGGCAGCATCATAAACACCGACCCATATCTACAATAACTTTTGAAACCTTTTTAATGATGATTGCAGCTGCACTCAGTCTGCTGAATAAATGAAATATATGTAGATAATATCAGTTATGGTAAATTTCATGAAGGTCCAATGCCACAATTTGATTGACATCATTTGCATGTGAAAAGGCAACCATTCGTTTGGATCTGTGGTAGATTAAACACTTTGAGCAGATATCCTAAGAATTGTATTTATTTCAGAATCAACAGAACCAGCACTTTTCAAAAGGGATATTAGTTCATCTAATCATGCATGTCTAAAGTGCTTGTCAAACATCAATAGAACTCCCTTTTTCTTCTTAAAAATTAAATTTATATCAGTTCACAAAACCTCCTCACACTCATATTATAATTAAGATTGACATCTGCAAACAATATAAATAGGTGGAGTTAAACCTGTATACAGTATATTTGGATTCCTAACCTCCAGGATAAAATCCTATCAAATTTAAGTATAAAGTATACAGGTTTAACTCCGCCTATTTATATTGTTTGCAGTTGTCAATCGTAATAAAAATGCTTGAGCAAATGTTTATACAAACAAAGCAAGCAAGCCAAACAAAGTCTCACTCTACAAGCATTAGATAATTAGCTCTAACTAAACTAGTTATTGTTGTGTTTTTTTTTTTTTTTTTTTACTTTCTGATGTGAGCAAACTTGAATGACACATGCTTTTCATATCAAGTAATTTAATCAAGTCCTGGATCAAGTGATTCTACAAATTCATACAACCATTTAGAACCACACATTGTCTTAAAGCATGCAGTATCAATAACTGCAGCAATGTAGGCTTCTGCGACAAACACTGTTAGAGGCTTAAATTCTCGTGATGAGGTAAAAATGTTATATTTAGAGTTCCATTTGATTCATCGCTCTGATGTTCTGTTGAATTCACACCAAGCTGCCTGTGAGGACACTCTTTGACCCAATGAAATTTGGAATCAAATTTTCTACGTCTTTACAGTTACAATAAAATCTTGTTTTCCAGGAGTATCGTCAGATTGTGATGCAGATATTGTATTCAAAGTTGATTCATTGTGTCCAATTTAAAGTCAGAGCATGCAATTAATGCCAACTGAAGATTACTTTGACTTAAACCAGTAATGTCCAGAAGCTTTTTATAAAAGCTAAAATTGCATCAGGAAGTGCCATTTCATGTTTCTTAATTTCAATTTTTATATATTTGTTCAAACCCAATAATATAATCAGACATGCTTATATTTCATATCTGAGAAACGGGCAATATCTGCCCTCAATTTTAGAATTCATTCATATACATTTTTGCATTATTCAAAATTATCAGTCAATATGTGTTCTACGAGGATCACCAGTCCTTAACCTCTCATCTGATACCTTGATTACTAAAATATATTCTAGAAGTACATAGTTTTATATTTACACCTATGCGTAGGAACTATTTAAAAAACATCTGTACTACTTTCCAGTATGTTCTTTTTTGACCGGGTCCTATTTGGTGGTGTTACATCTTACAAAGTCTAGCCAAATTATTTTTGCAAAGAATTCGGCTCAAGCAGGTGCTAGGGGCCGTCTTAAATTTGCAGTGAGGTGAGAGTTTTTTTGCTTCGTGTTGAAGGCCTCATTGTGACTTTAAGATAAAAAAAACAGCAATAAAAGCTCTGTTCCTTTGCTCTTTTGTGTGTTTGTTGCTGTGCATGTACTGATGTTGTGTCATGGATGGATATCCCATATCCTTTGGTTTTTTTTATTATATTCTCCTATCTGTGAAAGTTATCAAATATACTATAAACAGCATTGCCTGATCTATACTATCCCTAAAAAAGTTTGTCCACCTGTGCCACCAGATTATCTACCCATTCATCGACATTCAAATCACTGGGATCGACTTCTAGGGCTATCTCCCTTGGTGTTCATTGTAACGACAAAACTAACGGTATACCTCTTTTCTTCTTGTCAAGTTCAGTCACAAGTTGCCACAGTTTTACCTCATGTTTTTTCCATTGTTGATAACTTTTAGCGTTGATTAAATTTGGTGGGTTCTTGTAACAAAGTGTTGTTGCCATCTTTATTGGCTCTCAGCTACCACTGTTAATTGACTTCTTATGGCTTCAATATAAAGTATAGTCTGATCTAATATCTTTACTAATCTATAATAAAAACTCACCAAGAAGCATGTACCAATTTCAAGAATTTTGTTTAGAACTTATACATTATTAGTCAACATTTTACCATTTTACAGCTTACCAACACATATTGCTATTAATATGAGTGATTACATAGAGATCAGACAAAGGTAGCTGTTCGTGACTGTCTATCTCTATACATAACTATATTAATTAGGAAACAAGGAGATGCGGAGAAGTGACAACCCAACTCTAATTAAATACAAAGTAGCTGTGCAAGAAAATTAAGTGCTAGATCACACGAGATTTTGATCCCAATTGACCTATTTTTGATATAATTGCTTGAAGATTTCATAAAACATAAACGTTTTCTCCTAGTTCACGACTGTCATTCGGTATATCGAAAAAAAAAATGATCGTGAAAGAATAAGTCATGGTAGTCAAGTATCGCGATCATAAGAATACGTAACGGTGGTCAAATCTTCAAAATCTGTGAACAAAAAACGTGTGTTATCAAAAGGGGAAAAATCAGAAATAACATATGCGTCTCTCAAAATAATTAGTATTCCTCGATAATGCTGCGCAGGAAAGTAAACAAAAATGCAGTACGACACAATACCTATGCGAATTGACAAAGAAAAAAATAACACGTTTAAAAATCAATCATATAGTCACATTCCAATATATATTATGCTACATTTGAAACTAAATTTGAAAAAAAAAAGTTCAGATTATTTAAGAATTTAACTGGCCGTGATCGATCCCATCACTAAGTCAGTTGATATGAATATAAATCATGGACCATCTCAACCTGAATGAAACTACCTTTGCTGTATATGTGATAAACCTGTCACCTGGGAAGATCGAGGTATGCGATACTTGTAGTTTAGAGTGTCGATGTCAGTTGCCAGTCAATGTAACCCAATACGTACCTAGTCCTAGAAGATGCGAACGACTCTGCAGTTGTCCGAACCTTTAACATTCTATTTTTCCATGGTCTGACTCTCCAATTAAAAAGTCCCACACCATCAAACAAGATGCAACCAATCCATGCATCCACAAAATCACCCACCAAGGCACTAAATCTAAGCAGATCTGAGAATTCTGAATGTAAGTTTTCAATCAATTAAAACAAAACAAACCTCAGCTTGAGAATATGATCGACAGCACAAACCTGCATATCATCTTTGGTAAAGGGACCTGAATTGACTGATTGTGAAATCGAACGGTGCAAACTAGATCTCATTGGTTGCAAGCCACATAACTATCCTGCTATAACAACTCTAGAACGCCAAATAAATAAAGCATTAATTAGTTTATCAGGAATATAGGAAAAGCATCAAGGATAAATACTTTTTATTATTACTGCTGGAGATTTCAGCAGATGTTTGGTATAACAGATTATGGCATGGTTTATACTATAATTGGTATTACACCTGCTAGACACCGGAAAAACCTTGCAAGATAGCATTATTTGGCAAAACGATTAAATGGGAGAATATTAGAAATGAAATCAAAACGATCCATCCCTCATTATCATTTTTTTTATAAAATTAAATGAAGGCAAGGCAGAAACCAATATGTGGAATACATTTCAGCCAAAAGTTAGAAGAAAGTATTAAGAACAACATATCTCATAAAAAAGGAAAACTTGGAACACTGAGGATGCGGCATAGTATAAACAGCCAAAATAAAAGGCACAACGAGAATTTCGACGTGCTTATTGGAAATATATAGAGAATTTAGTCACTCTACAACAATTGCATGAAGCGCTTTTTGTACTTACGCTACATCATTCAAACACAAAAGATCTGATAACAACATCCCACTCCTTAAATTTGAGGATGATTACATTTAGATTCGATCAAAGGATAAGACGCACATTTTAAATACCTGATTTCAGAAGGCTTTTTCACTAAAAGCAAATGTAGCACAATAAGAATCTAAAGACATATACAAGATGACACGATATTCTCCAACTACGCCTGACATATATATCACTGAAAATGGAGTCACCAAACTGCTAAACAACTTAAACGTGCATTAAGCAGCTGGACTATGCTTTGAATGAACTGTCCGCTGAAGTATCGCCCATTTTAACTTTGATATTTAATGAGTGAAACAGCACCGGAGAAGTACCCAGCATGTGAAGATTATCAAATGCATGTCCCGTAAGAAAGGAAAGAAATTTGAAGCAGTAAATTATAGACCAGTGTAGCTAACTTGTATTGCCTGTAAAATTAACATCATGACTCATCCTTATCAGCACAATATCTTAAAGCCATTACAAGAGAGGCGGAAGATACCAAAGGGATATTAATACTCATAAGTCGAAGACAAACTGACAACTCCATGACAACAAAACCGTAAAACGACGAAAAGACAGTCTACAAAACGCAATATAAAAAACTAAAGACTAAATTCACAACAGGGTTTTCGGAAAAAGACTACCCTGTGAGATTTAGCTAGTGGAATTCTTAGACGACATGTATAAAAACATGGATTAGGTCAACAGATAGATTATTTAATCCGACAAGGTGTCTCACAGCCTATTAACATATAAACTTTACCACTAAAGGATAAAAGGGAACACAAATATATTGAATCTAGACACCCTGATAGACCTGAAACAGGCTGTACTCGTGGAGAATCGTCAGGATATAAAGACGTAGAATCTGGAATGCCACGGGAATCATTTCTCAAGCTGATTTTTATACTACATTAATGATATGCTAGAATAAATCAGATCTATGTAAGATTATTCGCGGATGACACCATTTTATATCTTATGATAACATCAGTTGCCAACAGAATCCGACTTCAAGACGACCTTTATAAACTGGCACTCTGGAAACAAACCAGGCAATGCGTCTCCACCGAGAAAAATGTAACGTACTTACCATCACTACCACCATGCAAACGGCAGACGCAGAATCAGTGATATGTCTCCTGCAAACTGCATTTACCTTTTCAGTTCGAAAAGGGTGGTATATATAGTACAATTAAAGTATCGACTCTTATCTTGTCGAATTAATCAATCTTTATCCTTTGGTTTTGTATATGGATAGCTTTCACGTTGGCTATCATACAACATCTCCTTGTTTTTTATAAACATACAAGAACACTTTTGTCGCTAATCATTCAACCCAAGAGCATAAAAATCGTAGAATCGCAAGCATTTATTTTTTAAATATTTGTGTTTTTTAGGTTATGTTTTTTGTGTCATGTCATTTGCACATTTAATAGAGGTAAAACAATTGTAACTGCTCATTTAACTAACCCTAAATATGAAGTGAAAAAAAAAAAAAAAAAAAAAAAATAGGCGTAAGATCCATTTTGTTTACCAAAGGTACATACACAACTCATACAAAGTCGAGAGCAACTGACAAAGTAATGCCTAAACCAAAAGACGACAAAAAGACAAACAAGTTCACAAACCACAAAACAGAAAACTAAAGACTGAGCTACTCGAATGCAACAAAAAACTCGTGGTGATCTCGTGTGTTTGAGAAGGGTAAGCTCCACTGATTGTCTTTAAATGTATATTGCATTTCTTTTTTCGTTAAAGGATTTTAATGATATTAATCAAAGTTATTGATAAATAAAAAAGTAAATATAGATAACCAAAATGATTATATCTATGCTACAAGGTACTAGTAACAACAACCTACAGAAAATCATGTTACCATGGTTTGGGGGCAAACTTCACTATGAATTCATATAGCATCTTTTATTGAAACCCTTTCAAATGAACTTGACATAAGCTGGGCTATGATCGTGTGGTTTATGAATGAGATTTAAATGTAAGTAACAACATTACTTAAAGGAGGGCTAAACACGAGATAAAATCGGTGACTGATTCGATCGTCACGACCCAAGTAAGCTGAGCGATTGATCTAAGAAATGGCTGATGTCCTTTAACCCAGAAAACATGAAATTATGATGTTTTCTTTGTTGAAACTCCAGAAATAAATTTTATATTCAATTGTAAGAATATTCAGTTTATAGATTTTCATAAACATTTAGGCGTTACATTTTGCAGAGATGCTAAATGGAACACCCATGTGGAATGTATCAAAATAATGTATCGAAATTCGGAAACATTTGAATGCACATAGAATATTAAAGTACAGATTAAGGTCGATTAAGTGTATACCGCCATCTTTGATTGTAAAATGGCAGTAGACAATCGATCTAATTTTTTACTTGAATTTGCAAATTTAGAGTCAGATTTACAATTAATGTGTAAGACTGTCATCTAAATGAAGAAAAATAAGTTATTACTTGCATTATTCAGACTGTTTTAACAAACAACAAGTATTTGTTTTTGTTCAAATCATTTTTCAACTTAGTCATTTAAGGGGAGATAATTCTAATAGTAAAAATTTTATGAAGGAATGTTAAAGACATTTATAATTTTTTACTTATAGCAAGAAAACAAGTTCGGTGACACCATTTTTCTTTGTTTTCCTAATGCATATTATAAAATCTATCTTCTCATAATTTATTTCAAAAATAGATCAGCTACGATTTATTTTTATCAGCGATGTCTCTGTTTTTATTAATAGGGCAACTTTGCACGACTTGTAGCTGAATTGCACGGTGACCCTTTTCATAGAATTTAAAAAAAAAAGCATGGTAAAATCTACATTTTGGCAAAGTATTAAAATATTCTATCAGATGAAATATGTACCGATGATCCACACTTAGAAAAGCTGTACTGCTTGTCTTTAAGAAGACCGAATTGTAATCAAATAATTGTCTAACATTTTGAGACTATCACATTCTAAACGTGCAATAACATACATTTTAACATAGAAATAGGCATAGGATAAGATATGGTCTTTAAAGTTATTATATATTGTTCTAGGTTCAACCTCTTCTAGTCATGAGACCCTGACTGTTCTACAGTTTCGTGAACTACACAATAATTGATATCATAATAATTATAAATAATTTAATTTTGGATGTAACCTTTTTTCTGATTGGCTGACGTTGTTTTGTTTATCAGCTCATAGACATAATTTTGTCATGTGACCGTGACGTCATCAACGTTTTTTCATGGTTTACTCCGGTTAAAAATGGAATTTATAATTAAATTATAAGAAATAACTGTAATATTTTTTTCTGTCTATTCGAAATAACATAAAAAATGTGGTGCACACTTTAAAATAACCCGCTACGCGGGTTATTCAGTGTGCACCACATTTTTGATGTTATTTCTTAACAGATAGAAACAGTCATTCCTTAAATAATTTAATTTTGGATGTAACGCGTCTTCTGATTAGCTGACGTTGTTTTGTTTATCAGCTCATAGACATAATTTTGTCATAGGACCGTGACGTCATCAACGTTTTTTCATGGTTTACTCCGGTTTAGAATGGAATTTAGAATTAAATTATAAGAAATGACTGTAATATTTTTTCTGTCTATTCGAAATAACATAAAAAATATGGTGCACACTTAAGGAATGACTAATATTTTTTCTGTCTATGAAGAAATAACATCAAAAATGTGTTGCACACTGAATAACCCGCGTAGCGGGTTATTTTAAAGTGTGCACCACATTTTTTATGTTATTTCGAATAGACAGAAAAAATATTACAGTCATTTCTTATAATTTAATTCTATATTCCATTTTAAACCGGAGTAAACCATGAAAAAACGTTGATGACGTCACGGTCACATGACAAAATTATGTCTATGAGCTGATAAACAAAACAACGTCAGCCAATCAGAAGACGCGTTACATCCAAAATTAAATTATTTAGGAGATAACTGTATTGTATTTTAAGCTTGGCCTTCGTAAAACGTAGATTTTACTATCGCAAATTGAGTTTACCTAGCGACGCGGAGCGGAGCTAGTTAAGCGGATATTTGCGAGAGTAAAATCAAGTTTTACGAAGGCCAAGCTTAAAATACAATACAGTTATCTCTATTCTAATGCAGCATATTAAAAGAAAAACCATTTGATAAATATTGTGGCGTAAAATGGCATAAATGAAAAAGTCCGCGAAACTGTCGCAATGTCTTTAGCAACTAAACAATGTGACGTCATATGTATACTCACGATGTAAGGGAGCTGCCATTTGATTTTTATGGGGGGCTAGGATGAAAAATTTTGTCCTGCTCTTTTTTTAGTTGTAATCTCTGTCCTGCCTTTTTATTTTTCACTCTATTCGGTCCTGCCTTTTTTTTTTAGTTTATCCTGACTTTTTTTTACATAAATTGTCATCCTGCCTATTTTTTTTGCAAAGTGTCTCATCCTGCCTTTTTATTTACTCAAAACTCCTGTCCTGCCTATTTTTTTCAAATTTCATCCTAGCCCCCCCCCATAAAAATCAAATGGTAGCTCCCTAAAACATAAACACTAGACGTATTTATACCTTTCGTACGCTTCAGAATGGTTTCAATGTTGACAAAAACAAGATTTTGGGACTCAAAATGTGACTTTCATGTTTATTTTGTGAGAAATTACATACCAAAAACAATCGGAATTCAAAATGGTGGCTTTCTTAGTTACGGACTGGTAGAACGTGGAATTTACCCCTTCAAAATATTTGTCAACGTCCAATGAAAATTATCGTTACAATCGGATTGCATTAGAATTTAGAATAACCCGCTACGCGGTATATTCAGTGTGCACCACATTTTTGATGTTATTTCTTCATAGACACTGGGAACAGTATATCAATATATATGTTCCTGATAGACAGAAAAAATATTACAGTCATTCCTTAAATAGATTGAAGACCTGGATTAGTCTACTAGATGTGTTATAGTAATCTCAGCTTGAACCTTGCGGAATTCCTTTGAACCAGAAACATATATATATATGTCTCTCGGTCTGCTGATATTTTTTTAAATAGCTGAGGAGAATATTTTAAATTTCGCGCATTTCAAAATATTAAGTCAACCGCCATCTGACGGAATTAAAAAACCGGAAATGAGATGCACGGAAGTTAACTTGCCATAATAATCAGACGCAATGGCGAAAATACACAACCCAGAGTATAAATAGTGAATTTACCATAACATGTTCAATGACAGATTGACATTAAGATCAAATTCAAGTATGCCCATCTTTTTCAGTTTTGCACATTTGATGTTTTGTTTGAAACGCAGGGAATTCCTTCATTCAACAGTTGTACATTCCATCACTTCAGCTGCTGAAACAGAAAATGGTTTATCGATCATAAATTTGCAGATTTTAGGCACATTAAATTTCAAATCTTTACTTCTCAATTATGATCAGTCCAGCACATTTCAACATTAATTTCTTAAGTCTTTACCATTATCAGTTGACTATTTGTGCAGGAAAACAACATAAAAAACTTACAAGTTATTTCACTTTCAGAAATCAAAGCTGTGCGACATTTTATTGTAAGAAAATTATTTATAATCATACTTTCAGACTTACCGATATTTTATTGCAGCAGATCTTTAAGTTAGGAAAATAACAAACCTAAACGTTTGAGGATGAGGGAAGTTAATATATAATAAGATTAAAAAGATGATTTCATCTGAAATGTCGGAGGAAAATTAACATGGAGGATTCCCTATGCTAAAAGAGTTTAAAAAATTTAATGCAGGTAAACATTTTACTTGCAACAAACCTCTACCTCAATATTGACGAGTTAAAAAGACCAATTTAGGGGTTCAACTTATCTAATCCTTGGCATTCTGCAATAACATGCTACTCAAAGAATCTAGTCTGTAAAATTTTTAAAAGTTATTGCATCTAGTGCCAGTACATTTAGCACATCCTGCAACAACATGTATACTCAAAGCAGGTATGCACTAAAACAGACACATTTTCAACCAGAATCTGTTGTTATAAAGAGAATACTCTTACCTGCCAACTTCTGAAACCTTCAATTAGGGAGATCTCCACTATCACAGCTGAGGGGGAGATTTTGTGTAAATGACATTTACAAGCTAAATATATGACTTGTGCACTATATACATAAAAAAAACACCAATATGGGTTAAAAAATATACTTTATTTATTTAATTCATTGTTATAATCCATACAACAAATGTTAAATATATCTTATGGTTTTCAGAAGAGAAAAACCCAATCTATTTTGTAATTTTTTTTTAGCCTCCACTGCCTTATTGTGAGTCACACACATATCATGCCTTTTAACATCGTACAGACCGCCAAAAGCAACCGAAGAGTTGACTGAACATCATGTGCAAAATGAAGATTCATAATTTGTAGAGTGAACTTGATCATGAATCAAACATAAAAGATAATCAAGAAAAATTCCAAATAATCGCCCATTGTTTGTTTATTTCTATTGACAGTAGTTTAAAATCCCAAAAATTTGACCTCAGGTCATTCTAGGTTAAAATATCCGAATGCAGAAGATTCTATACTCCCGCGTGGGAGCCGACCGGCAAGCAGGAGATTTCCTGAATTTCGTCGTTTGTGCGGGAGACCCCTGCTAAAACAGGAGGGTTGGCAGGTATTGAATACTTTACCTTTGACATGTTTAACAGTAGTTATATACCTGTTAATCAGTTTTGTTAAAAAAAGTGTTCCTAAACATTACAATAATTTCTGGACCTTTGGCTGGTCTGGCCATGAAAATACAGACTGTCAATCAGAAACTAGCCCATAAAAAAGGTAAAAAATAATCTTGATGTTCATATAAACCCACTTTGAAGGCTTTATTAGTCATCAGCTGTCTAAAAATGAATTTTATTGCACAAAAACTTTCATATTTGAAAAATTCATCTGGGCAAATGCGAAACCACACACTTAACTGTGCTACCTTATGTCCATAAAATGTGTTAGGATAGATACATGTAGGGAGAAATATTTGTGTATTTGCCTTCAGCAGTTTCAGAATTTTAAATGATTCTGGAAGAAAAAGAGAATACTTTAAGTGCTTACCAGTGTATTGGATGTACAGAAATGCACTGCCTCCAGGTGTGATAATTTGTTAAAATTTCCAGGCTTTTTTTTGCAAAATTGTGGCTATGAAATGGGATTCTGTAAGCAACTAAATCAGAAAGTAGACCCATACTCAGAATCCCAACGGTATAAGGGTTCAACTTCTATCCTTTAGAATTTTTTTGAGAAAAAATGTGCTATTTTGCATTCATATGAATTGATTGATCGTTCTTTTAATAGATTGCCAAGGTTTCTGTTAAATTTTTGTTCAATGTATTCTGGTAAGGTTCCATACTCTGACAGCCCTTTAATGTCACCTATTGGTCAAACAACACATTAAGTCAGACAGCTCATAATAGTCCAATGACCTATGTCCCTAGGACTAAATATTTTTTAACCTAAACAACAAAGAATGGGAGACCCTCCAGTGTTCTCCCCAGAAATTTTGGATAGCATCACATTTGGCGTAAAAAAGAAAAATTGTATTTTTTTTCAATATCATTTGTTGTGTCGCGGCGATGTTCTATTTCCTTTAAGTCATGTTTATATTGTTCAATTCATAACTGTGAATACAATAAAAGTATAACAGTTGTTTCAGATTATGTCTTCAATATTCATTTATAGTTACAGAATTATAATTTTCCTCTTGTCAGAAACTACCAACTAAATATCTAGTACAAGAAAGAACTTTTTTTATATCAGAAAGGAAAAGAAAGTATCATATATACTAGTAAAAACATTTCAATTAAAAAGTATTCTGTTTATCATGTTTATGAAATTCATTGTTTCCTTTGGACTCAATGTATTAGTCCCATTTATTTCAAATAGATATATGTTTTTAACAAAGTTAAGCTACTTTAATCAGTAAATTGAAAAAATGCGTTTACATAGAAATTAATACATTTAAGCAGGGAGATCTAACAAATAGTCTGTAAATGCGTGCTGAATGTGTAGTTTTCCCTTTTGGGATCATTATTATTCTATCAGCTGTGCCTTTTGTGAGTCTGTAGTTATTATCGTAAAAATGCGGATTTTGGTCATTGCTGGTCCGCTTCCGATGAATCCTGCATCCGTTCGTAGTTTAGACAAATATTTCAATGGCGGTCGAAGAAAAATTAACGAAAATAAACAATGTTTGACAAGCGAATTGGAATGAATATCCCGATTTTAATGTAATAAATAGATGAAACTTTAACTAGTGGCAATTTTCATCACATTCTAATGAAGTATAAAACTTATTTTGCCGAAAATCAAAATGTTTAATGAGCGCTCTAGTGTATTAAACAAGTACCTGAATGAAAAGAAAATACTTCTTTAAAAGTTTTTAGTTTGAAATAACACACGAAAGTCAGTGCTTTCACCTTTTTTCTAAAGAAATAAATCGTCTATATCTTTGAATATATCTTTACTTATAAGTGAAAATTACTGTTTAATCGACATGGAAAAAAATTCGTAATTGTACAATTTGGCTTGATCATCAGCCATTTTGCATGTTTTGTCAACAGCGAGGTTCCCTGCGCAGTTTTTTTCTTCTCTTAAAAGACGTTTTTGCCATGATGATGCAAACGTAGATTTCGAATTGTTTTATGTTTATGATTTTCTGATTCCATTTTCTCAAAGTCCAAATTTGTGATTGGACCACGTGTTATTAGTCATGTCATAAGTGTCAGGCAGCTTGGGGTATTCTTATCCAAACATTTATCACCCAAAGGGCAATTAACACCTATTTAATCACTCTAACTTGCTTCTTTTGTCCGACTTGAAGGGATTACGATTAAAGGTGATATAATTTTTATGATCACAAGCGGTAATTAGATGAAAGTTCAAAAATTAGGTCATTGATTTTGCAGCAATGTGTAGACATGGTAGAGACAAGAAAAATAGCTTCCTCGAAATAATTATTGTGTCGCGGAAATTATTATAGCGTCACGGAAAAAATTAAAGCGTCACGGTACCTCACTGCCCTCCACCAGGGTTACTTTGTTGGCATACTTTGCAAAGAATAACTTTTGATGGGTTTTCATTGAACCCTGTTCGGAATCATAATGTCAGCATTTCCCTGAAATTGCTAGAACAATATAAACTAAACTTGGATAGAACATTATCTTTGAAGGTTCTTTATGATAATTTCTCTTTTCATTTGGTTGGAGGACATACATGGGTATGGTCATCAGAAGGAATTTGTCACTTTTTTTCTTTTTAGGGGGCATTAGCTGTCAAATTCATGTTCACCTATTTGACTCAAATTCCTATATTTGATTTATAACATACTAAAACATCTATCCAAATTATAAAAAGTCTAAACTAAAAAATTTGTAAATTGCATAGCCTCGATAATATGTATCAGCATTTCGTGTGTATTTCTATCTAGACTCCATCTAATTTATAACTATCGAGATGACCTCCGAAGACTGCCAGTGGTCATATAACCCAATATAAACATAAATAGATAGCAAACACATCCAATTGGATTTTTTTTAGGTCTGCTTGATTTCACATAAGGTTGAAAAAATATGTTAATCATTATTTTTACTTGTATAAGAATGAGTTTTTTTGTGGATCGAATAAGTCAACCAAATGGTTTACCCTTGTTTCACTTTCAATGTTACCATTTCTTTTATTGACTGAACACGCCTAGTTTATGCTTCATCCATTCTAAGGGGTAAAATTGAAGGTCACATGAATACAGATTCAATGAGGTTGAATTATTCACTTGCAAATGAATAATTTATCAGCGATGTATTTTATTTTATGTTGACAAAATTGAACCAAACTGTCTTCTATAAGCGAATTATTATTTCACTATTTTACTTTCATTAATGATTAAACGAAAACAAGTCATATTTTATTTTTTTTTATATCTTGTAGCTAATGCCACTTTAAGGTAGATTAAAGTGTATACCACCATCTTGGATTATAAAATAGCATTGCACAATCGGTCTAGTTCTTTGCCTAAATCTGAAAATTTTGAGACAAATTGCCAATAAATATGTAGACATTTTATTTGAATAAGGAAAAATAAGTAATTTACAACAATTATTAAGACTGTTTACATTTTGGCAAAGTATAAGAAAATTCTATCAGAGGAAATATGCACTGATGATCCACCTTAAATGATTAAGCTATTGAATAAAAATAATAGTAAATTTTATGTAGTAATTAAATTTAATCAATTCTTCTATTATTAAGGTCAAAGAAAATGAGTAACTTTTTAAAGAAGATGATGCCAGGAAAACATACAGATATGAGCCTGGGATTAAATCATCTTCGAAAATTGTTTGCAGAATTCCGTCACCCAAATAGAAGGGCATCTCAAGATGAACAAGAAGAAAAATTGTATACAATGATACCATTGTTTTGCAAGGTACAAAATGTAATGTACATTATTTAGTTGTTAATCTAACATTTATTACTTCGTATTAAAATTATTCTTTAATGGAACAAGGAAATGAAATATTGAATGATAAACATTAGTTTGCACTCATAACCCACAATTAAACCAGAAAACAGAGGTCCCAGACCAAATTGAATGATGAAAAGTAAATTAGAATGGCTTATAACCATTAAAAAAACACAAAAGTTGTCAGATGATGAGTTGAACAAGACAGATGATAAATGCATGGTTACAAGGAGACCAAGAAAAAATTTGGTGAGACAGCTATCTGGCAACACAAGTTTGATGGTGCCATGGCGAGTCTGTTTTATTGGACATGATATTTGAATGCCCCCTTGGTAACTTTTTTTATAGTGACATCTAAAGGTAAACTTTATATTTAGACTCAGGGTTCTCGTTAAGACGCGTATACGCGTCCTGGACACATGAAAATCGAGCTGGACGCGTCATTTTTGAAACCCGTGAGTCCCTGGGACGCGTCCGCATTGTATCGCCTGAGTCCCAAACACATCGTTTTGCCTTAGAGATTCATGATCTCCGACATTGTTGACAAGAAACTAAACCGGAAGTCGATGTTGAAAAATTTACGTGATGCGTAGATTAATATTTTTGTTGACTGATAATTATTTTTTTAAATTAAACGTATTTCATCCTAAAAGTATAATAATTCTGTTCAAACTAATTAATAAATATATATATGTAAAAGTCACCGATGTTTTAAAAATTTTACGATTATTTGAAAAGCGTTAATATTTCCACGTGTTGAACATCACGTACATATCGATTGAAACAAAAAAGTAAATTTTGTTTGAAAGTGTGAAATGAAATGATATAATATTTTATAACTGTTACTACTATGCATAAAATAGATCGTAGAACAGTGTAGATATAAAAATTTTACGGGTAAAAATAATTTTACTCTTAACATTTTCTTGTATTGTGCATGTTGAACATCGCGATCGTAAACAAAGGTGAAAAATGTTTTAAAATTGAAACAGATCGGATTAAAAAATGATTAAAGCCAAAATCATTATCATGAACAGTGTTCACTTTAGATTTGCTTGTTTTTATTAAAGACTATAATAATTATAATGATAAAAACATCAAAGTGATTATTAACTCAATTATAAGATAACAAGTCCCTTATTTAATGTAATTAAAATTAATTAATAATGATGAACTGGGTACTAGCTTGTCTAACAAAATGACATCAGTATCACAATGAGTCAGTCAAAGTTAAAGTCCTTCTTCAAAAAGAAACCTGATGACATTGAATCATCAGTTCCAAGTAAAAGACCAAGAGTTAATGATCCACTACACCAAGAATTGATAGACATAGAAAGCCAAGTCTGTTATGTTGTAATGAACAATAACTATTAAGAGATTATAAATTTTATTGATATAATAAAAACTACCAATCCAACACGCGTCGTTTTAGTTTTAATTCGTCATGTTTCATTAAGACACAAAAAATTACATGCATCCTGGACTCATCAAAATTTAGTGGGACTCACCATTTCTAAAAGTGATGAGTCCCAGGACTCACCATGAAAAATTCATAGTGAGAACCCTGAGACTTGTGCTAATTAATAGAAATTGACAATGTTTTTGAAATGATATTGAATGTTTGCTGAAGATTTTTTTGAAAATATCAAATACTAACACTTTTTATTAAGACCTAGTAGAATATACAAAATTGTAAGTGTCAGACTAGATGAACACTATTCATGTGGTGGGTTGATCAGTCAAATTTAAAACATGGAGAATGTACATTTTCTATGTGATCCCCTAGCCTCTCATGAGTCTGATTATTAGTCATTTTGATTTCAGATTCTTTAAAACATCAAATTGGTGTGGGGAAATGCTACATTTTTTCTTGCAGAAATTCATGGGAGAAAAATCCAATAAATGTACCACATTAATAAAATTTTCTTGTAGACCTTTGGTGAGGTACCATCCAGTGAAATGATGGAGAAGTTTGGTGATATTTTACAGTTTTCTAGCCACTTATCTAAATTAATGGTCACAGAGATAAGAAGGAGGGCTTCAAATCAGTCTACAGGTTTGATTAACTACAAAGTTCTAGATTATTATTTACATAGAAACATCATCAAACAATTTGGCATGTTGTACCTTGAAATAAAGTATTGATCTTTTACAAAAGTTTAACATTATTTTTCTTTCCTTCTTAGTGTTTAGAAATTCTATAAAAATGGACAAACTAGCCTTCAGAGTAAAAAGATCAGATAGTAGATATAAGAAGATGTGGTATGAGTGCCAATGAGACAACTCTCCATCCAAGTCAAAATTTATAAATGTAAACCATTATAGGTCAAAGTACGGTCTTCAACACGAAGATGTTGATTAGCAATTTAACCACATACCTTCTACAGCTGTAGGCATTGTTGTATTATTATGTCACTTTCGTCATATATTAATTGAATCCCTATAAAGTTTAAGATATACCAATATTGTAAAATGACTTGGTTAGAAAAACTTAAAGTAAAAAAGAAAAAGAAAAAAAAGTCCAACTAAATCCAGTTGGAGGGTAGTAGATATTGTTTATTTTCAGTAGTAATAAAACAAAGTTTTTACCTTCTTACAGAAGCTGCAAGTTGTGCAATAGTTCGATTTCTAGAGATAAACTCATCAGAAGAAGCTAGTAATGGTTGGATGTTACTTCAGGCTTTAACTCTCTTATCTTCTGGTGGACAAGCTTTGATAGACAACATGACAGGAGCTTCTCTGCCATCAACTCTTGTAAAATGTCTCTACCTATTCTTTGATCTACCAGAAATCCTTGATGGAGATGCAGTTGAACCTGGCTGCAACTTTACACACACAGAAAGAAGAATTTTATTACAGAAAGTGTTTGTTCAGGTATATCTATTTAATAAATGTGTTAATTAGGACTGATACTTCAGATATGACTTTGCCTGCTTAATTATGATCATGAACAAAAAATTACACTAGACTTTTTATACGATATTTTGAAAATATATTGGTATCACGTCGTCGTCGTTGTCGTCAGCGTCGTCCGAAGATATTTGGTTTCTGGACAATAACTTGAGTATAAGTAAATAGAATCTATGAAATTTAAACACAAGGTTTATAACCACATTGATTTTGGGGGTTATAGTCCTAACAGTTTAGGAAATAGGGGCCAAAAAGGGGCTCAAAAAAGCATTTTTCTAGTTTCCAGACAATTAACTTGTGGAACGGTGTATGGATCTCTCTGAAATTATACCACAAGTTTCCATACCACAAAGGGATGGTTAGGATTGGCTTTGTGGGGGTAATGGCTCAAACCGTTTAGGAATTAGGGGCTAAAAGGCGGAAAAACAATGGTTTCCTTGTTAATGGACAATTACTTTTAAGTATAATGTTTTGTGTGTGGATTACCTCCTTACACTGCTTTTAAAGTATGTTTAAAGAAATGTTGCATTGTCTTGAGGTGATTAGCTGTCAATTTATTTTTGAAGTTACTATTAAAAATGCTGATTAAAGAACATTAATTTTAGACATGATTATGTATGTCATTTTCTATTTTAAGTCTTTTATGATGTATTTAAACGGGTAATTATGGGTGAAAACTCCATTGGAAATTTGAATTGAGATAATGACCATATCTTGAGGGAAAGAATTTTTATACGACCGCAAAAATTAAAAAGTTTTTGGTCCTATAGTGGTATCACGTCGTCGTTGTCGTCCGTTGTCGTCAGCATTGTTCGAAGACAGATAGTTTCCGGATAATAACTTAAGTATAAGTAAATAGAAATCAATAAAATTTTAACACAAGGTTTATAACTACTAAAGGAAGTTTGGGATTGATTTTGGGGGTTATGGTCCCAACTGTTTAGGAATAAGGGGCCAAAAAAGGGGCCCAAATAAGCATTTTTCTAGTTTCCAGACAATAACGTGTGTGTAAGTGTATGGATCTTTCTGAAATTGTACCACAAGGTTCCATGCCAAAAAAGGAATGTTGGGATAGATTTTGGGGGTCATTGCCCTCACTGTTTAGGAATAAGAATAAAGGGGCCAAAAACAATACTTTTCTATATTGCTTATTTCTTGACCAATTTCAATGGGGTTTTATTCTTGAATTCTTAGGATTCTTTTATATGCTGAATCTAACAGTGTATTGAGTTTTTGGATTTTGGGCCCCGTTTTTAAATAGGTCCACATTGAGGTCTTAAGGGTCTAAAATTAAGCTTTGTTTGATTTCATCAAAAATTGAATTCTTGGGGTTCTTTGATATGCCAAATCTAACCGTGTATTTAGATTTTTAATTTTTGGTCCCGTTTTCAAATTGGTCTACATTACAGTCCAAAGGGTCTAAAATTAAACTTAGTTTGATTTTATCAAAAATTGAATTTTTTGGGTTCTTTGATATGCTGAATCTAAACATGTATTTAGATTTTTGATTATGGGCCCAATTTTCAAGTTGGTCCAAATCGGGGTCCAAAATTAAACTTTGATTTCAACAAAAATTTAATATATGGGGTTCTTTGATATGCTGAATCTAACCAATTATTAAGTTTTTGGATTTTGGGCTCTGTTTTTAAATTGGTACACATTGAGATCCAAAGGGTCCACAATTAAACTTTGTTTGATTTCATCAAAAATTGAATTATTGGGGTTCTTTGATATGCCAAATGTAACCGTGTATTTAGATTTTTGGTCCCGTTTTCAAATTGGTCTACATTTAGGTCCAAAGGGTCCAAAATTAAACTTTGTTTGATTTCAACAAAAATTGAATTCTTGGGGTTCTTTGATATGCTGAATCTTAACATGTATTTAGATTTTTGATTATGGGTCCAGTTTTCAAGTTGGTCCAAATCAGGGTCTAAAATTAAACTTTGTTTGATTTCAACAAAAATTGAATGTATGGGGTTCTTTGATATGCTAAATCTAACTATGTATTTAGATTTTTGATTTTTGGGCCCGTTATCAAATTGGTCCACATTGAGGTCGAAAGGGTCCAGAATTAAACTTTTGTTTGATTTCATCAACAATTGAATTCTTGGGGTTCTTTGAAATGCTGAATCTAACTTGTATTTAGATTTTGGATATTTGACCATAATAGATAAATATCCAATTTAAAATTTTTAAGTTCTAAGATCACATTTATTCTGTGTCAGAAACCTTCAGAAATTAAAAAGAAATTTTCTTCAAATATAATTTTTGTTTTGAAAAAAAAGGAGGGGGTTAAAAAAAAATTTTTTTTTTTGGGGGTCAATTTGCAACAGCATAGTGTATTGCATAAAAAGCAAAAAGAAAGGGGGGGTAAAATTTAAAAAAAAAATTTGGGGGGGAGGGGTATAATTCGCAACAGCATAGTGTATTCCACAAAAGCAAAAAATTGAATATAAATTCAAATCATATAACCAATTCTAAGTTCTTTGACTACAGTTATTCTGTGTCAGAAACCTATCATGTGTCAAATATTTAATTACAATCCAAATTCAGACCTGTATCAAGCGCGAATATTGTGTCCATTTTTGCCCCAACTGTTCAGGGTTGGACCTATGCGGTCGTATCCAGCTGCGCTCGTCGAAGCAATTTATTATATTTAGTATACTGTTGCATCAGCTGTTATTCACCATAGTATTACAAAGAGCTTATTCTGCTTAAAACATGTATACAGAGATTTTGCTAGTGCTCGATTTTCATCATTTACGAAAAGGTTTTCAAAATGACGAAAGTTTTTCAAATCAATTTTGTCACTTAAATTTGAAAAGTGTAAAAATATTTTCGCATGAAAATACTATATTTCTACCTGTCTTCATGTTTTTGACAAGTTTATGACCCTCATCTAACGTTTACAGGTGTTATAAGTTAATTACAGGTTTATCTGCTTATCGCCATCCGATGAGTCACTAATCCGTTAATTAATAAACCTCATAAATTATTGACCATCATAATTATTTTCCCCAGTAAAATCAGTCAGTCGGCATTTCAATTTCAATATTTCTCAAACAACCACATTTTACAGTTCGTTTATCATAGTTTCGTCATTTGAACAAAATGTTTCCCCCTGGGACACTTCGCATTTATTTCAATATTTCTCAAACGATCACAATTTGCAGTTCGTTTGTCGTAGTTTCGTCATATGAACGAATTTTCGTCATATTTTATATAACTTTTCATTAAAAACTTTCAACAATTTCGATAAAAGAAAGAACGTTATTCAAAACCTTCAGAAATATTTCCACGAGTTAAACAGGTGCTTCCATTATTATGTACTGCACATGCGTGAATGTTTTCTTATAAATTAGACATTAAAACATAATATAAGAAATCATTTATTATCAAAATAAACAAAGGAGACAAATATATTTCTTACTACGCAACTTGATTTAGGAATATGATAATTTCCTGCCTTTTGTCAAAAACGAACCAATCCGTAGATGAATCCGGATTCATACTGAATTTATTATCCTCCTGTCACTTCCTGTTTTCATTTTGTTTCAAAAGCGAAAGTAAATATCAGTGTTCCAGCTAGGATTTCAAAAGGGCAGGGAGCCAGTCATGAAAAGGGCACTTTAGCGCAATGATTGATATTTCAAAAAGGGCATGTCAAACATTGTCTTATGTAAACTGCAGGGGTTTCAGCTAGAAGGTTTGAGGGGGTTTAGTCACTTTTACGCTAAATGAAAATCAACCTTATTATGGGTAACAGTATAAAAGGGAGTCCCGACCAAGGACCGATGTACATGTATATTACTAGCTCAGTCATCCCTAGAAAATTTTTGATGCATGGTGGGTCTAAGGTTAATTTGCAATGCAGAGCGCAGCAGCATTTTGTAGAATTATGTTTATTTCATTAGTGAAATGAATTGTGCATATGTCAGTTAAAAAACTACACATAAATCTGCAAAACAGTCAGGAACAATACCTAACATTTTCTCCAGGGGCCAACCTGGATCCCAAAACTTTTTTCCAAGGGCCCAGTAGAAATTTTAAGGCCCTACCAGGGTATTTTTACTACAGGTACATACTTATTAATACAGTGTAGTCTTGAATGTTCTTATAAAGGCAATTAAATATGTTTGAAATGCCTAATACATGTAGCTTGTTTCTGATTATGATAGAAATAATAAAGGAATTAATAAACCACATTGAGTTTTTCAGAATTAAAATCCATTTAACCATGTCTTTTAAGACTGGTAAACTTGTATTTGTAATATTATACAAAAAAAAATTATAAGTCGATAAGCGGATTATCTGTAATCACAACTTATTACACCTGCTGTAAATGTTAATTAGCTGAGGGTCATAAACTTGTCATTATTATGAAGACAGGTAGAATAATTGTATTTTCATCAAAATATTACGGCAATAAAGGCATGGACTTACAAAAAAGGGCAGGGCGTCTTAAAAAGGGCACAGGGCGGCACTCGGGAAAGGGCGGGCGGACCGCCCTGTGAAAACGACCTAGCTGGAACACTGAATATGATCTATTCTTGATTCATTTACAATATACAGTCATTAGAATTGTTCCAACAAGGATTTGTACAAATTCTTGGTTCCAAGTTTATAGAAATGAATTCCAAATATCGATTAAACCGTTTTTACAAGGATAATGATTATGCAGTGAAATAGTCGTTACAGGTTCATTTATGCTGTGATTCCTGGTTTAAAAAAAGGAACCCAACTTTTGTTGATCAGGAATGTCCCCTGAAAATAACTGAAGTGAAATTGTAAACTAGAAATGTGGATCCTTATTAGATCTTATTATAATTTTCATATTTAAGCACCACATCTATCAAATTATGCAATAACTGCCTGAGCATGCCTAAGTCCTTCAAAGGTGTATAGCTACTATTACATATCTTTGGTCCATTGCTTTTACCCCCAAAAAAGTGATTTTCGTCTTGCACAAAAGTGACTAAAGCCCTCAAAATCCTAGCTGAAACCCAACATGTATATGGTCATAGAATTTTATCCTCTAAAAGAGAATTTTTAACCAGATTTTCAAAGGAAAAATCAGTTATTGATTTGGGGATGTACGGAGGGCGGCTACCAAACAGTGTCCGTTCATTAACATGAAAACGCTTTGACGAATTTTTTTCAAATTTAGATATGTTGTTTCCTGTGACTTAATGAAGGTCAAGTTCAATTTTCACGATTTTAGCTTTTCTGGTTGAGCTGCAGCCCCTTTCAGTAGCCAAAAGTGGTACTTATTATGTGATTGAGTTATTTCCCTTTAAACAGAAATGGTTAATTATATATATAAAGTTTGATTACACTAAGTGTTTTTAAATAATTTTCACCTGATATCAGATTACATATGGTAAATATCAATCACAGAATTATAATTGGAGTGACAGATTTATTTGAAAATTTTGTGTTTCCTAAGTGTTGATGATTATAAGCTCTGTAGGACGGTATTAATATAGTTAGAAATTTACTGTTCATTATTAGACATTTTGAAGATAATTACAGATAAGTTTTATAGATTTTTAAAAGACATTGTATTAATGATAAATGACATTTTTGATTTATTTTTCTTTTCTTTGGTAAATTATTTGAAGAATTTTGTGGTAGGTTTGTTTGTTATTCTGCATAAACTAATTTTCTGAATGCTATATATATTTTTTAATCCCCCAGCTTTAAAAAAGTGGGGGTATACTGTTTTACCTCTGTCTGTCCGTCCATCCATCCGTCCGTGTGTCCATCCGTCCCATGAATATTTTTCATCGCATCTTTCTCCAGAACTACATTACAAGGATTTCTGAAATTTGGTTTCAGGGTTTATATGAGTCAGCTATACTGTGTGATGTGTTTTCGGATTCATCACTCAACAACTTCCTGTTTACCTTATACTTTGAGCAGGGAGGGGGTATCATTAGTGAGCAGTAGCTCACAGATTCTTTGTTTTTGATGAAGTGAACTCCTTTAAAAACTAAGCTTATATTGTCTATTAATAAACATATATTTAGATTTCTGATTTTGGGCCCAGTTTTCAAGTTGGTCCAAATCGGGGTCCAAAATTAAACTGTGTTTGATTTTAACATAAATTGAATATATAGGGTTCTTTGAAATGCTGAATCTAAACATGAATTTATTTTCATTATTAATTAAATAATACCACATTGAGGTCCAAAGGGTCCTAAATTAAACTTTTGTTTAATTTCATCAAAAATTGAATTCTTGGGGTTCTTTGATATGCTGATTCTAACTATGTTTTAGGGGTTAAATCATATCTAATTTTAGAGAACTATTTTTGTTGTTTAGTCATCACTGGTTCATGGAAATCAGTTTGAGTTATTTCCCTTTGAAAAGAAAAGGTAAATGGATTTTATTCTATCAATGATTGTCTCTGTTCAATTGATTTTAGTCATTAGTTGTCAAAAATTTCTTAATAACTATTTTTTTTAAGTCATGTGTGTTATGAAGGTAGATGTCATAGTCGTTATGTGGTATTTTATTTTTGTTGTGTGTGTTAATGTTTAATTTTTACTTGATCCTGTTTGGGGGTTCAGATTTGCAAATATCATTTTCATTATTAATTAGATAATAATCTATTTTAAATATTCAATCACAATCCTAATTCAGAGCTGTTTTAAGCTTAAATGTTGTGTCCATACTTGCTCAACTGTTCAGGTTTCGACCTCTGCAGGGAAATCTGGTATGCTGTCATTCTGACAGCCTCTTGTTACAACTTCTACTGTGATTAGGTGGGCTTATGAAGAATAACTTATTGTAGACCATTAATATTTAGAATGCTATTGTACTTTTTTCTGAATATGCCATCTTCTAAAAGATTGGAATTCCTCATTGGTAATTTTCCACTAATTTCAATCAATTTAATTGTTCAATATTATTTGTTTTAATAAGATTCCGTTTGAAAGTACTGTGCCAATAAAGGATAACCACCTTTATAAATGTGTAGTAATATTGTTGATTTGATTTTGCTACTTAGCAAAGAAATGTACGTTATTAAAAATACCTTTGCAACTATAGTTGTCAGACAGTAATTATGTTTCTGGTTTTATGAATTGGTCAGACTGTACTATCACGTTTGACTTTATTTTAGAAGACGTGTTGGTCAGTCTATATATTAGGTTATGCATTTGATGTTATCTTTTAGGTTTTGGTCAGATTATGTAATTATGCCTCCCCAGCAGAAGAACTTGCAAAAAAAGATGATCTTAGTTTACTATTTAGTGCAATAACAAGCTGGTGCCCTGCTCATAATGTGGTATGGAGAAAAAGTGCTGGAGAAGTGTTAGTGACTCTGTCCAGACACGGACTGATACCAAATGTGGTCAAATATATACATGGTAAATAGGATGGATATATTTTCTTAATATTAACATGAATATTCAGAGCAAATTTAAGTCACCTATTATGGATATACACTACAATGAATTAGACAGACATCCTGAGTTTGACATTTATACCACCCACAAATAAAAATTTAGAGGGGTATATAGGTATCACCCTGTCTGTTCGTCTGTCCGTCCATCCTTCTATCTGTCTTTCTGTATGCCTTGTAAGCTCTACTACCCTTAAAATGTTAGAAGAATATTGATGAAGCTTTGCACAGATGAAGAACACTACTTAAAGATGTACATAAAGGAATATAATCCAAGTCGAACAAGTTACAGTGGAAATAATCCAATTTACTTACTTCAATATATAATAATAGTATTGCATGGTGGAGGTTATCCTTTTGTGAATTTACTGTTTTAGTTTTCACATGCTAGCTCAAAAGGTAACGGTGTGCAAGAAGATTTGCCACCATTTCTAGACACATTATCCCAAATCCGAGCTCACCTGTTTTTATTAGACCGCAAACAATTTTTTGGGATCGTATAATGGTATGATGATGTCGTCGTCTGCGTCGTCCGAAGACACATTTGGTTTACGGACAATAACTTTAGTTTAAGAAAATGGATCTCTGTGAAATTTTTATGCCCCCGCCGTAGCGGAGGGGGCATTAAGTTTTACCCTTGTCCGTCTGTCCGTACGTCCCGAAATTGGTTTCCATTCTCTAACTTGAGTTTGCCTCAACCAAATGTTATGAAACTTATACACAATGCTTATTACCACAAAACACAGATCAAGTTTAAATTTTGGTGGCGTCACTTTAACCGTTCTGGAGTTATGCCCCTTTATAAATGGAAAAATTGCAAAATTTTTAGTTTCCGTTCTCTAACTTTAGTTTGCCTCAACCAAATGTTATGAAACTTACACACAATGCTTATTACCACTAAATACAGATCAAGTACAAATTTTGGTAGCGTCACTCTAACCATTCTAGAGTTATGTCCCTTAATAAATGGAAAAATTGCAAAATTTTTAGTTTCCGTTTTCTAATTTAAGTTTGCCTCAACCAAATGTTATGAAACTTATATACAATGCTTTTTACCACAAAACACAGATCAAGTATGAATTTTGGTGGCGTCACTTAAACGGTTCTAGAATTATGCCCCTTTATAATGGAAAAATTGCTAAATTTTTAGTTTCCGTTTTCTAACTTTAGTTTGCCTCAACCAAATGTTATGAAACTTATACACAATGCTTATTATCACAAAATACAGATCAAGGGTGAATATTGGTGGCGTCACTCAAACTGTTCTAGAGTAATGCCCCCTTTTAAATGAAAAAATTGCAAAACTTTTAATTTCCGTTCTCTTACTTAAGTTTGCCTCAACGAAATTTTATGAAACTTATACACAATGCTTATTACCACAAAACACAGATCAGGTTTGAATTTTGGTGGCGTCACTCAAACTGTTCTAGAGTAATGCCCCTTTATAAATGGAAAAATTGCAAAATTTTTAGTTTCCGTTCTCTAACTTAAGTTTGCCTCAACCAAATGTTATGAGACTTACACACAATGCTTATTACCACAAAACTCAGATCAAGTTCAAATTTGGGTAGCGTCACTTTTACCGTTCTTCAGTTATGTCCCTTTATAACTATATGATATGCAAGCGGGGGCATCATCTGTGGACACATGTGGACACAATCCACATTTATTTAAGAAGGTTCAATACCACAAAAGGAAGGTTGGGATTGATTTTTGGGGACGATGGTCCCAGGAGTTGGGGCCCAAAACAAGCATTTTTTCTAGTTTCAGGATAATAACTTGTGTACAACAAGTATTTTGATTGCTCGGAAATTGTACCACAATGTTTAATACCACCAGTAGAAGGTTGGGATTCATTTTGGGGGTTATGGTGCCAACAGTTTAGGAATTAAGGGCCAAAAATAGGCCAACAAGCATTTTTGTTATTTCCGGACAATAACTTGTGTGTGAGTGTATGGATCTCTCTGACATTGTACCACAATGTTCCATATCACAAAGGGAAGTCTGGGATGGAGTTTGGGGGTAATTGCCGCAAACATGCAGGAATAAGGGGCCAAAAACAAGCATTTTTCTAGTTTCCAGACAATAACTTGTGTTTAAGTGAATGGATCACTCTGAATTTGTACTACAAGGTTCCATACTACAAAGAAAAGGCTGGGATTGAGTTTGAGGGTAATTGCTCCAAGGAGAGATTCAAAAAGTTTGGGGGATTTTTTTAAGGGGTTCATATTTTTTTTCAAATTTCAAATTTTTGAAAAGTTTCAAGAAGAAAGAAGAAACCTTCAATTGCACAGTATTGCACAATATATTTGTAAGATTTTTGACCACATTTATTTTGTGTCAGAAACCTATATTATGTCAAAAATTAGATTACAATCCAAATTCAGACAGTATCAAGCTTTAATATTGTGTCCAAATTTGCTCCAACTGTTCAGGGTTCGACCTCTGCGGTCGTATCAGGCTGCGCTCAGCGAAGCATTTTATTTTTCTTACTAGAATAGTAGAAAATAGCAGTTCTGAAGCAGGGCTTCCGAAAAATATTTCAGCCAGCCAGACATTTTTTGTCTTATCTCAATTTCAGTCCCTTAAGAATTAGTAACAAAAGGCAAGCATTTTAATCAGTGGGGCATCATATAAACAATGATTGACACAAAAACGATTTTAAATTTGACTTTTGATATAAATTCGATGTTCTGACGTAAACTGTTCAATATTGATGGTGTATCATTCGAAGTGTGCAATATCAGCGTACTAATTAATATCTGCCTTAGACTCTTTATTTGTAGAAAATTACACTGTCAAAAACTTCGCTTTCGATTTTAAAACACATTTTTCTAATACCATATGTTGACTTGACTTGTAAAACATGGACCAGAGACAAATACTTAAATTCTGTGTACATTTTCAAAGCACGATTGAGTTAAAGTGGCTCTTTCCATGTTATTTCTTCAGGTATTACTCGAAATGAACGTAAGAAAAAGGTATCAATGATAATTTTAGCATTTTTGAAAAATTTGGATGCATAATTAAACCTCACACCTGTGCAGATGTGCACACGTGTACTAGTTGAGACAACGTGGTTCTGACACATGCACACACATGTACTAGTTGAGACAACGGGGTTCTGACGATTTTTCGCTTACAACCTTTATTACTATCTTTTTTTAATTTTTTCATCAAATCATGTTCAAATACATATTTCTGATAATCTAAATCTTTTTGACTAAATTGATAAGATGCAAACCGCTGAAATTAAAAATATTACTTTAAAATAAATAGACTGATCAAAGTCGGGTACAAAATAGTTTACCCTGGTGTGTGTAAATTATGATCTTATCGTTTTAAATACGTTTTCTGATTGTCTCAATCTGTTTTGCTTAAAAGTAGTGAGATTTAGACCAGGAATGTTTTTAATTTAAATAAAAAAATAACTTCCAAAAAGATCTATCGAAGTCTGGCACGAATAGTTTACCTGACACCAGTGATCACAGGTAAATCTCACCTGTTAGACACTTAATTAACCTTGATTGTAATGAGAGGGGATTATAGTAGGGCTTGTTTATAGAGGACTGTCACTTTAATGACCGGAAAAGTGTGGCTGTTTAAGTCACAAGGTCAAGTCAAAATGGTTGATTTTTCAGAATCACATGAACATTGAAATGGCAAACCTACTTAGGATGTCCGTTTCATGCTTGGCCCAATCGGACAGTGTCCAATAAATTTAAATTTGTCTGGCAAATATGACCGTTTTGGAAGCCTTGTTCTGAAGTCCTTGTTCATGTTACCACAACACTAAATAGGCAGATGTATATAGGATTGAGAAGTTTAAATAACTTTTTATACGCTCGTTTACATGACGTATTATGGTATACCGTTGTACGTCTGTCTGTCCGTCCGTCTGTCCATCGTCAACATGTCGGACATTAACTCAAAAACGCTTTAACCAATTTGCCTAAAACTTTGGTGAATTGTTTATATCTATTGACGTGAGCTCCCTTTTCGTTTTTTATAAATTTTAGATTTTACGTTTCCGAGTTATGGGGTTATATTTATTAAAAAAGGGGGATTTTCCAGTTTTTGACAATAACTCAAGAATGCTTTCACCAACTTGCAAGAAATTGTGGTGAATTGTTTATATCTATTGACCTGAGCTCCCTTTGGATTTTTATGTATTTTAGATTTTACGTTTCTGTTTCAGACAAAAAACCAAAAATACTTTCAGCAGTTCTTATGAAACTTTGGTTAATTGTTTATATCTATTGATGTAAGCTCAGTTTAGAATTTTATAAATTTTTCATTTATCATTTCTGAGTTATGGGGCTTTATTCATTAAAAAAGGGGGGATTTTCCAGTTTTCGGACAATAACTTCAGCAGTTCTTATGAAACTTTGGTGAATTGTTTATATCTACTGATGTAAGCTCCGTTTAGAATTTTATAAATTTTTCATTTATCATTTCTGAGTTATGGGGTTTTATTGTCGAGCCTGCGACTTTTGTCGCAGAAAGCTCGACATAGGGATAGTGATCCGTGGCGGTGGCGGCTTTAGCTAACTTTTAAAAGCTTTATATTTTAGAAGCTAGAAGACCTGAATGCTTCATACTTTGTTTATAGATGCCTTATGTTACGAAGTTTCCGTCTGTCATATGTCCATTGTCCTTGACCTCATTTTCATGGTTCAGTGACTACTTGAAAAAGTCAACATTTTTGTAATGTTAATTTCTTTCTAAACATGAGTAATAGGATAACTATATTTAGTAAGTGCGTACTGCAAGGTCCTCATGCCCGTCAGACAATTTTCATTTGACCTCGACCTCATTTCATGGATCAGTGAACAAGGTTAAGTTTTCGTTGTCAAGTCCATATATCAGATACTATAAGCAGTAGGTCTACTATATTTGGTATATGGAATGATTGTAAGGTGTACATGTCCAACTGGTAGGTGTCATCTGACCTTGACCTCATTTTCATGGTTCAGTGGTCAAAGTTAAGTTTTTGAGTTTTGGTCTTTTTTTCTAATACTATATGCAATAGGTCAACTATATTTGGTGTATAAAAATATTTTATGATGTACATGTCAGTCTCACAGGTTTTATTTGACCTTGACCTCATTTTCACGGTTCATTTCTCAGTGTTAAGTTTTTGTGTTTTGGTCTGTTTTTCTTCAACTATAAGCAATAGATCAACTATATTTGTTGTCTGGAAGGATTGTGAAGTGTATGTGTCTGTCTAGCAGGTATCATCTGACCTTGACCTCATTTTCATGGTTCATTGGTCAATGTTAAGTTTTCATGGTTAAGTTTGTTTCTTAGATACTATAAGCAATAGGTCAACTATATTTAATGCATAAATTGATTGTAAGCTGTACATGTCTTTCTGGCATGGTTCACCTGACCTTGATCTCATTTTCATGGTTCATTGGTCAGTGTTAAGTTTTCTTGTTTAAGACTGTTTCTTAGAAGCTATAAGCAATAGGTCAACTATGTTTGGTTTACTGAATGATTGTAAAGTGTACATGTATTTCTTGTTTGGTTTATCTGACCTTGACCTCATTTTCTTGGATCATGTTAAGTTTATGTGTTACTTGTAGTAAAGCTTTATATTTAGGACTATCAACATAAAATCAATGGTTAGTAAAGAAAGACATTTCAGCGTGTGCACTCTTGTTCATTAAAAAGGGGGATTTTCCAGTTTTGAACAATAACTCAAAACTGCTGTCAGCAATTCTCATGAAACTTTGGTGAATTGTTTTCAACATGTCGGACATTAACTCAAAACGCTTTAACCAATTTGCCTAAAACTTTGGTGAATTGTTTATATCTATTGACGTGAGCTCCCTTTTCGTTTTTTATAAATTTTAGATTTTACGTTTCCGAGTTATGGGGTTATATTTATTAAAAAAGGGGGATTTTCCAGTTTTTGACAATAACTCAAGAATGCTTTCACCAACTTGCAAGAAATTGTGGTGAATTGTTTATATCTATTGACCTGAGCTCCCTTTGGATTTTTATGTATTTTAGATTTTACGTTTCTGTTTCAGACAAAAAACCAAAAATACTTTCAGCAGTTCTTATGAAACTTTGGTTAATTGTTTATATCTATTGATGTAAGCTCAGTTTAGAATTTTATAAATTTTTCATTTATCATTTCTGAGTTATGGGGCTTTATTCATTAAAAAAGGGGGGATTTTCCAGTTTTCGGACAATAACTTCAGCAGTTCTTATGAAACTTTGGTGAATTGTTTATATCTACTGATGTAAGCTCCGTTTAGAATTTTATAAATTTTTCATTTATCATTTCTGAGTTATGGGGTTTTATTGTCGAGCCTGCGACTTTTGTCGCAGAAAGCTCGACATAGGGATAGTGATCCGGTGGCGGTGGCGGCGGCTTTAGCTAACTTTTTAAAAGCTTTATATTTTAGAAGCTAGAAGACCTGAATGCTTCATACTTTGTTTATAGATGCCTTATGTTACGAAGTTTCCGTCTGTCATATGTCCATTGTCCTTGACCTCATTTTCATGGTTCAGTGACTACTTGAAAAAAGTCAACATTTTTTGTAATGTTAATTTCTTTCTTAACATGAGTAATAGGATAACTATATTTAGTAAGTGCGTACCTCGCAAGGTCCTCATGCCCGTCAGACAATTTTCATTTGACCTCGACCTCATTTCATGGATCAGTGAACAAGGTTAAGTTTTCGTTGTCAAGTCCATATATCAGATACTATAAGCAGTAGGTCTACTATATTTGGTATATGGAATGATTGTAAGGTGTACATGTCCAACTGGTAGGTGTCATCTGACCTTGACCTCATTTTCATGGTTCAGTGGTCAAAGTTAAGTTTTGAGTTTTGGTCTTTTTTCTAATACTATATGCAATAGGTCAACTATATTTGGTGTATAAAATATTTTATGATGTACATGTCAGTCTCACAGGTTTTATTTGATCTTGACCTCATTTTCACGGTTCATTTCTCAGTGTTAAGTTTTTGTGTTTTGGTCTGTTTTTCTTCAACTATAAGCAATAGATCAACTATATTTGTTGTCTGGAAGGATTGTGAAGTGTATGTGTCTGTCTAGCAGGTATCATCTGACCTTGACCTCATTTTCATGGTTCATTGGTCAATGTTAAGTTTTCATGGTTAAGTTTGTTTCTTAGATACTATAAGCAATAGGTCAACTATATTTAATGCATAAATTGATTGTAAGCTGTACATGTCTTTCTGGCATGGTTCACCTGACCTTGATCTCATTTTCATGGTTCATTGGTCAGTGTTAAGTTTTCTTGTTTAAGACTGTTTCTTAGAAGCTATAAGCAATAGGTCAACTATGTTTGGTTTACTGAATGATTGTAAAGTGTACATGTATTTCTTGTTTGGTTTATCTGACCTTGACCTCATTTTCTTGGATCATGTTAAGTTTATGTGTTACTTGTAGTAAAGCTTTATATTTAGGACTATCAACATAAAATCAATGGTTAGTAAAGAAGGCGAGACATTTCAGCGTGTGCACTCTTGTTCATTAAAAAAGGGGGGATTTTCCAGTTTTCGAACAATAACTCAAAACTGCTGTCAGCAATTCTCATGAAACTTTGGTGAATTGTTTATATCTATTGATGTAAGCTCCCTTTACATTTTCATTAATTTCTAATATGACATTGAGAATTAATTGAACTTTATTTGTTTATAGTCTGACAACAGTTTTACTAAGTATTGCGCAACAGCACAGTGTATTGCACAACAGCAAGAAATCTTTAATTGAATATAAATTCAATTCATATAACCAATTTCAAGTTCTTTGACTAAATTTATTCAGAAACCTATAATATGTCAAATATTTGATTACAATCCAAATTCAGACGTGTATCAAGCTTGAATATTGTGTCAATTTTTGCCCCAACTGTTCAGGGTTGGACCTCTGCGGGTGAATCTAGCTGTACTCAGCGAAGCAGTTTATTACAGCCATAAGCTGATATCACATTATCATTTAATTTTATGAACTGTCTGAAAATAAAGGAAAGTGTATTATGTTTACCAGTTACTTTTCAGAATAGTATTGTATCAGTTTTCGAATGGCAACTTGCTTAAATACAGACAATGGACAGTATTTATAGAAGTTGAGTAACATACATCAAGAATGAAAAATTAACTGGCAATTTGTTTAAGCAGGAAACATCCTGTAAAATTGCTGCTTGGTATGGATGCCTACTAAAAAGGTCTTGTTATTTAATATGGACAAAGTTAATTTTTTCGCATATCTATTCTTTGAAAAAAAATTTTTTTTCCTTAATTTTCAGACAAAGGCTGTGTTCGACACTGTATAGAAAACATGCAACGTATCCAGGAGTTATCTCCCATAGAACAAGTGGAGATGTTTGTTACTGTGTTCTGTTTTTTGAAGGATTCCAGTGAAGTGTCACAGGTGTTAATGGAAGATTTCAAATCTTGTCAGGGATATAACTATTTATGTGAATTTTTATTAAGGTAATTATAATTTGATCTATTTATATATGTGTAGGGTCTAGAAACAGCAACAATAAAAAAAATAATTAAACAGGTGATTAGTCAGCAGATGTTACCCTTAAATATGATGTTGATTGGTGTTTTTCTCACCACCTGATATCTAGAATTAATTTGGGAGAATGTTAAACTTATATATTTTGTGAATAAGACAAAGGTGTTATAGATCACTTGTTTTGCTGCAAATTGAAAAAAAAAAAAGACAATATACCTGTAACTTGTGCATCAGGAATTTGTAAGTTGAAACAAATAAGACATGAAAACACTGATTTTTGAAAGCAGAGCTTGACTTACTTCTTATGCAAAAATCAAGTTATTACAGTTCTATTGTCAATTTACAATAAATTGTTAAAACCACAAAGATAATAAACTTACAAATGTCTTTATGGACTGTGGTCTTTATTACACATCTGCTTGTATTACATATACAGTAAGAATCAAGCATGTGACACGATCTTAGTGACAAAAATAATTCAGTGAGCTTATGCTCACAATAAGGTTTTCACAAGAGTGAGCATTCTGAAACAATTAAGCAAGTTCTGGATAGCAGCACACATTTAATGTCCAGACATATCAGAGTGATACAATTTAATCAATTTACAGAAAGAAACTACAGGAGACTAAAGACAACACATACTTAACTGGCTAAACATCGGGATCCTGGTTTTGTCCATGTTTGAAGTTGATACTATTCAAACAACAAGCCTAACAATGCTTAATAAAAATTATATTTATTTACTTCAGATTAGAATTGGACACTTGTTTAGAATCCACACAGGCATTAAGAAATCTCTTATTACTGGTTGGTTCCCTGACAACTTGTGGCTACATGGAACTTAAACCAAATCAAGCTAGTTCAGGATCACTCTATCAGATGCCAGGATTTTCTCTCCCACAACCTGCAGGCAAAGGTATAAATCGAGAAAAAACTGTGATCTATCTTTTCATTGAATTTTACATGTTTGTTACAAGATTATGTTGGTTATTTTCTTTCCTTTCTTTAGAACTAATTGTATTAAATGCTTTTAGTGGAATAAATGATATGCTTATTTCATTTAACTCACACTTTTATTTATTTTCTTTTATATGAAGTATATTTGCACTTTTATTTTCTTGCATGAACTTCTGCCAGTCAGGGTACTACTTGTACAAGTTATATTTATTTACTTGAAAAAGTAAATAATAATATACTTATATAAGTAAATTTTGTTATGTCCATTTTTTCTTATAAAGTTTGAATAATCTCCCCTTAATTTTCTCAAAAATTTACTTATATAAGTAAATTTTTTTACAATCCCTATAATTCTCAAGTTTTGAGATGTAAAAACATGCCTTAACAATTTTTCTCTGGTTAGCTCATAATTTTTGAATATAGTTCAATGTTTCATCTCATTAGTTCAACAAAGAAACTAATTGCGCAAAGGTCTTAAGTAATTGCGCAAGGACTTCAAAAATTGCCCCTTGGGGGCTTGTAAATGAGCAGTGTTCTGAAGACAACAGACAAATGAGATTTTCATTGTTAATGAAATTACACTTAAATGATTAGGAAAGACATCTGCAAAGGACAGACAATAAAAAATTCTATTAGAGCAAAGAAGTCCCGAGAAATTCAAGAAAAGAAGATAGTATGACTTTTTTACTTGTATAAGTAAAAAATCTGAATGTCTAAGGGACATAACTAAGCCAATAAAATAATTTACCTATACAAGTAAATAAAATACACTTGTATAAGTATCTTACAAATTTACTTATATAAGTATAATAATATTTACTTCTTCAAGTAAATAAAAATAACTTGTACAAGTAGTACCCCTGACTGTCTGCACGATGAAAATTATTTTCATATTTTATGGTCATAAGTTTTTCAATACAAAGAAATTAAATTTTATTTTGTATAATTTGCATGTTAAGAAATCCTCAACAGATTCTGTGTTGTTTTAGATGTGCAAGTGAATGCAAGCCCTAGTTCCAGTTAAGTTTTGTAAAAATTTAGTTTTAGTTGCTTGTGTGGCATATAGCTTGTGATGTTCTATTCTTTGTTTCATTCTTTAAATCTCATAACTGATCTTGTTTCTCTTTCTGTAAGCTTCTTACATGTAAATGAAAAAAATAGTGCACTCGTTTTGTGAAGACTTTCTCTATTTGCAGAAGTAGATGTTTAACAGTTTATAAACGCACTAGATAATCATTTTTGGAAAATTACGCAGTCAATTTTCTTTTACCATTGACCAGACTTCCAACCCGCTTTCCGAACTCGGTTCCGTATTTTACATACTTATTACTTATGTACTATACAGAATTTCATTTTTTAATTTCTTAACCTGTCATACCTGCCAACTTTCACTATTCAGGCATGAAATATTGACCCCTTGTCACGATTGCACGATTCTGATCGTGTAAAAACCTTTAAAACATGATTTTGTTAAATTCTACACAAAAATAATGATTGTTCCCAAATTTGAACTTTCTTCAAACTTTTCCCAATCAAAATCGTTTCTCCTGATCTTTGGGTATTGTAAACTGCAAATGTGCTAAATTTTGAACTTGTTTGGAACTCAGAATCGTAGAAATCATGATCATGGCAGACCAATTTTCAATTACAAGAAGGTTCTTACACAGCTTAAGAAGTAAATCATGACTGATTGACAAAGTTCAAAGATACAGTTCAACCATAAACATAATAAACAGTAGCTAATGGACAATACACTTATGGTAACAGAGCATACATGTTGTCATTCTTGAAATTAAATTACCAAACCAATTAAAGGACAATGTTCTATCTTTTATTTTTCACAAGGAATCAGATATATTTCCTTCTTTGTGCATATTTTTATATTTGAAAAGTCAACAATCACTTTAATATTCCTGTGGACAATAATCTGATAATCAACCTTTAATAAATAAAAAAAAACTTCTTAAAAAAAAGATTTCTATCATATTCATCTTGGAATATGATCAAATATGTTAACCTATTTTAAACATATCTTTAATAACATTTCAGTACTTATATGGAAAGAGTTATTCCAGTTCTTCCTTTGATATTAAAGGATATACCAATTTTAATTGCAAAATTGTAGTATGATGGATGTAATTAAAAGTTAATAAATAAAATTCCAATTTTGTCATTGAAAACCTTCTTTAAATATGTGTCAGTAATTTATGAAGTTGTAAAGGATATATAACTATTTTATAAGTCAAACAACTAAAAGTGAGAAAAAAATGTACCCACTGTGCTACATTTTGGGATGGGTGGTAATGAAATCAAATTATTAACGTTATCTAAGTTTTTAAAATTTTAAAGTTTGATAATAAAAATGTCACTTATTTGCATTTCTGTTAATGCACATGCAAATGTAAAAAAAATGCAGGTCTTTGTCTATTTAATATAAAGTATAACAAACATGGTAGTTGTAAATAAATGTTACTGCATCAAATTGCAAACACAACACTTAGGTGATATGGAATCAATCTAATATCGGGCGCTTACCACAGCGCTATAAAAAAATCCTGGGGAGAATACTGGATTGTATTGCTTTCAGAGTTATGTAATACACCTTGCCTAAGAATAGATCCTAGCTAGGTTCTTATAAAAAATGAGGCGATAATGATGTAAAATTACCATATTTACATTAGAGAGCAACCATCTAACTTCCGGGGGGTATGGGTTTTTTCTAAAAAAATATTCTGATCCCCAATTTGATGAAAAAAAATATTCTGGTCAAGCAGATGACCAAAAAAAATATTCTGAATGCTAATTCTGCTAATTCCCTCTATACATTAGAGTGTCAAATTTAAAAAAAAATAATCTAATTGATCGTGTCGAAAAACTAAATAAATAATTTTCTGACTAAGAAAAAAAACCATAACCCACCCCCACCCCACCCCCCTCCCCCCTTCCCCTTTTGAAGTTAAATGGTTGCTCCCTTACAGCTGCATTTTTTGCATTTGATATATATCATATATGTACATTGTACATGTACATAGAGTACAATTGATTAAATGCACATGGGTTTAATTACCACCCTAGGCATTAATATTAATAGGTGGCAGCATATATAGGGCAGATGGTCCTATATATTTGGTGTCCCCACATATACTCTGCTGTTCCTAAGTCTCAAATTCTGCTTGCTCTGGCTAAGTCCTCAACATCTTTCTTTTATACATTGTAAGTATAGATCAGCAGCTTCTCTAAGGATTAGAAATGGAGTGCTTAATAATAATATATAGTCCAGTGTCTCAGTCCTGTCTTTTTTGTCTCTCTTATTTTCTTATTTACATTATTATTATTATATTTCTTATATTTTCTTGTAAGCCACCCAGCCACAACTCCTCTTTTTCCTATGGTACCTGAAAACAATTTACCGGTTTGGTACATTGTTGAGGTCCGAAAGTGACTTATAACTGCCAACAGCCACATTATTTGGACTCTGGTGGATAGTAATCAGACTGTTATCTCATTGGCAATCACACCCCATCTCCTTATTTTATTACGGTTAATTATTTGAGATAAATGACTACGGTACTAAACATTAAATCATTTGAAAAAAAATAATTTTGCAATAATTAATGTTGTCATTTTAAGATTTATAACAATACTATTGTCTAAATCTACAGAAATTGATCATCTTTAGGTAACAGAAATAACAGATATATTAGAGCTTGTTTACTATAGGCTCTTCATAATCATTTTGTTAAATAATTCTACAAAGAAGGGAAACAAATTCACATATTACTTTGAATATTGTAGATTGTTCAGGTAATCTTGAGCTATTTCTTTGTACAGCAGAACAACTTGTAGTTATCTTCACTTCACACATATATATATATATATCAAGGCTTCCAAAACGGTCATATATTCCGGACATTTGTATAATGTCCGGTAAAAGTCCGGCTGGGCAAAGCATGAAACGGTCATGTACTTTTTAGTTTTCAAGGCTTTCTTAAGAGACGGTCATTTTAACATAATTCACGATCTTTTTGACCCAACCTTTTGCCTTTAACAGCCACACATTTCCGGTCATAAAAGTGACATGATCATTAAGTACTATCAAAACAACCCCTACTTTAATACCTTCTCATTTTAATCAAGGCTAATTAGTTGTCGAACAGCTGAAATTTACCTGTTCAGGTGACATGTAAACTATTTTGAACCGGACATTGATCGGTCTATTCAAAGTTATTTTCTTACATTTCAGCAGTTTGCATCTGATTAATTTAGATTTAAATTATCAGAAATACGTTTACAAATATGATTTGATGAAAAAATTTAAAAGGTGCAAATGAAAAATCGTCATAACCACATTGTTTGAACCAGAGACATGTCTCTGTTTGAACTAGTACATGTGTGCGCATGTGCGCAGGTGTGAAATTTAATTATGCATCCTAATTTCTTTAAAAAATACTTAAACTGTCATTGATACCTTTATCTCACGTTTATTTCGAATATTTTCTTGAAGAAATAACGTAGAAAGAGCTATTTACACTCATTCATGCTTTGCAAGCGTACATGGAATTTACGTATCCGTCTCTGGTCCATGTTTTACCATTGTCACGATAACATCCGGTATTAGATTTAAAAACAAAAGTAAATATTTGACAACGTTATTTTGCACAAATAAAGAGTCTAAGGCAGATATAAGTATGCTGATGTTGCACACTTCGAATGATGCACTGCCAATTTAACAGTTTACGTCAGAACTACGAATTTGAATCAAAGAAAGTTTAACATTTTTTTTTTTTTTAATGTCAATCATTTGGATGGCCAACTCAGCAACTGATTACCATAATTGCCTTTTGTTTATTTAGTCTTAAGAGATTAAAATCGGGATAATGTATAAAATGTCCGGCTGGCTAAAAATAATTTTGGAAGCCCTGATATATATATATATCTTGACAAACAAATAAAAACGCTATAGATTTTGAAAACAATTCATATCTATTCTATCAGTCACCCTACCTACTATGAACTGAAACGTCTCCTAAGATTCAGTAGGTAAATTATGTAAAAATCAAGACTTGCATCAAAAATATGAGAGACAATGGCGTCATTTTTCCTTAGAGCTTTCAGCTCTTTGATTGGTTGTGATCTTTTTACTTGTGTTGTGTTTATTCAAAAACATATTTATACTACAAAATCTTTTAAAGCCCTTAAATAAAAAGAATATTTTATTCAAAAGAAGGAAAAAAGGATCAGTCAAAACATGACCAATATTTGTTGGGATTATGTTTTTGTTGTTTTTGTTGTTGTTTTTTGGGGGGAGGGGGGAAGGGGTTGGAGATTAGATTTGAATTTTATTTGTTATGCTTTGTGTTGCATGTGTTAGATTTAAAAAAATCTTTACATATATATCACATGTTCAGTATGGCAACTAGTCGGAACATAATGTATATCTGGATAAAATGCATGCATATTTATTATTAACTTTTGATTTATTATTGAATAGTGATTACAAATTACTAATATTATATAAAATGTTGAAGGGCTAGAAGTTTAAAAGATAGTTACTTTATGATATTAAATGATTGTATTAAACACATGTGTAGTCTATATTTGGACTGAAACTATTTAAACATAGTAATATTATCCATATTACAGTGGCGTCTGCAATTTGGTAGGAGCATTTCGAATTGAGACCCATTTAGAACGGACCAAACATTATGTAAATAACACGTAGCTGAGAGGGTGATAGAGCAGATTGTTACCCCGAGAAAACATTGTCAACTGAGGCAAAGTCAAGGTTGACAATGTTTTTTTTGGGGGTAACAATCTGCTCTATCACTCTCTCATCAATGTGTTATTTAATTTATTGTTTTGAATGTTCTGTCATTATTGTCTTTTAAATTTTTAATTTAAAGTAGTACTTTACTATGACGTCATGTACATAACAACGTTACAGTTATTAGAAAAACAAGAAAAATGAAGCAAGTTTATTTTTTTATTATGACAGTCTATGAAAAAGTTCTGAGGCCAAAAACGCAGAACTTGAGCATTGTCTGTAAAATTATTGATGTAAATTCAATTCATTGTCCTTTAAATTATCGATTTTTGATTGATCTGCATGAGAGAGTGACATTCAAAAATTCAAAAAATTGCCTCCCACTAAGCAGTGGGATAGAGTAAATTATCTCCCTCATATTAGCCAATCAAAATCTGGCACTTTAATGTGAAGTATAATAAAAACAAAGTGCTAATTTTTAAATAGTATTTATCTTAAAAGTTAACATTTTTTTCTGTTTATTGAATTTAAAATTGATATTATACAAATATGGATTATATATATGATAGATATCATTTGTTTTACCAAAAGTCTATCTTAAGGTAACAATTCTTTGTTATACAAGCACCTTCTTTGACCTTTAGTGTAAATAAGAATAAAATAAAAGTAATATTTGTAATTTTATTTATTAATAAGTATAACTCTTCCTCTATTTTAGGTGTAAGTGTACGGAACATTCAAGCTTTTCAAGTGTTGCAGTCAGTTTTCATGAAGGTTTGTAATTCAAGTACAGTCAAATCTTTGGTTTTCAATTTTCTAAGGGTTATGAAATACTGTTGAAACTTTATTTGGTGATGGGGTTAAAACTCATGGTATTGTCTTTAAAATTGATTTTGTGGGGATGAATTTTTTTGGTTTACAGTTTGAGAAAGTATTGTTCTTTATAGGTTAATTTGCACCAACAAAAATGTTCTGCTTTTACAGCATTTAGTTAAAAATAGCTTTTCAAAGGAGCTCAATGAACTGCAAGAATTCTGGTCTGATTAAAAATATGTACTAAGATAATAAATGTGAAATAAAGTCATAAATCAGATACACATGAAATGTATATGAAAATTATTATACCTTAGCACAGAATATTTTCCATAACAAACACTGTGTAAGATCTTATATTGATTAAATGTTTTACTGTCTTAAAACTATGAAACTTTACTCCTTTACTATGTTTAGAAATGTTTATAATCAGGTCAATGCATAAAATTGGAATGATGTCTGGAAATTAAATGGCAAGGTCATAGGATTTTCAGACAATATTCAGAAAAATAAGTTTGCCTGACAATATTTTTGATAGTCCATAGTAAAAAATATTGAATTTTTTACAGGATTTGATTGGTTACCAATATGGCACTGAAAGTCCCCCCTTATAGGATGTTTTCAGATCTTACATGCCGCAACACACAAAGTAAAAGATCTGATTTTATAGTAATCAGCTTGTCCTTCCTTCAGTGCGCGCATCCGCCATCACAAAATGTTTCAGTTCTCTTTACTTTGAAAGCTCATATGAGTTTTGTAATGATACTTTTCATGATAATTCACCAGTTATAGAAGATGTATCAAATACATGGAAGTAAAACATATATTGATATTTACAGTCAAAAACTTAGTTCAAACTCTGTGCATATTTATAAAAATCGTTTAGGCTCTCTTAGAGTTCAGTGATAAAACTTGGCATTATTCATCACAAGTCTACTTGACAGTGTTTTGCTTACATGGAAGAAAACTGCACATTGAAAGTTATGGTAAAAAATTTAGTTCAACTAAGCCACCCCTTTGTACATGTAAAAAGATTGTTACACCTCTCATATTTTATAGCCTTTGAGTTGGTTATGGAACTTTACTTAGTATTTACTACTTCCTTATGATGCGTCACGTAGAAGCAGAGAAACTATACATTGAAAGCAATTGGGAAAAAATTAGCTCAACTTAGCCATCCCTGTCACAGTTGTGTATGTTTAAAAATCATATCTGCTCTCTCACTTTAAAACCCTATAAAATTGAACATGAAATTTTGCACAATTATTCACTACTACTTAAAGGTGTGTGACATACATAAAAGAAACAGTACAATGATGATCATTGACAAAAAGTTATTAGAACCAAAACACCCCCTGCAAGGTCTTCTGTGATACCTATTATCACTATTTATTTACTCTAAAGTTTTCTCTATACCATAAAATCTTTGATCATGGTATGAATTTCTTTTATCAATATTCTCTTATTTTATTAGAATTATGTTTTAATATCACATGTCAGATATAATTGACTTACAAAATCATACTTTTCAGGGCTCCACCAGCTGTCTTTGTAATACCATTTTAGAAGTCATCAACAGTATATATCATCAGGACAATGCTAATTACTTCATATTAGAACCACAACACACCATGTCACAGTTTGTAGAAAAAATATATCTGAAACCACAAGATGTTCAGGTACATAAAAGGAAGGCTTGTTATTATTAATTTTCCTATTTCATAAAGCTTCACAAAATTCATTCAAAGGACTGTTGGACATTTGATCTGGCAAACTGCAATAATTCATCAGACTGACCAACAATTAATGGGAAAATATGTTATCTGTAAAATATCGAAAAAGATTGTGTTTTTTCTGAAGCCCTACTGGAGTACTTCTTGACTTCCCTAATATATGCACATTAATAATACCCCACGCAACGAGTTGCGGAGGGTATAATGTTTTTGACCCGTCCGTCCATCCGTCCGTCAGTCCTGTTTCTTGTCATCTCAACTCCTCTCAAACCACACAACAGAATTTCACGAAACCTTTTTAGATAATAAGGACATACTATGTAGTTGTGCATATCGACAGGAAATTACGATTCAATTCTTTTTCTAGGAGTTACGCCCCTTTGAACTTATTTACTTTAATGTACTACTGCAACAGTTTGTCATCGCAACTCCTCTCAAACCACACAACAGAATTTCATGAAACCTTTTCAGATAATAAGGACATACTATGTAGATGTGCATATTGACAGGAAATTACGATTCAATTTTTTTTCCAGGAGTTAAGCCCCTTTGAACTTATTTGCCCAATATACTACTGCAACCTTTTGTCATCGCAACTCCTCTCAAACCACACAACAGAATTTCATGAAACCTTTTCAGATAATAAGGACATACTACGTAGATGTGCATATCGACAGGAAATTACGATTCAATTTTTTTTTCCAGGAGTTAAGCCCCTTTGAGCTTATTTGCTTCAATGTACTTCTTCAACAATTTGTCATCGCAACTCCTCTGAAACCACACAACAGAATTTCATGAAACTGTGTAGATAATAAGGACATACTATGTAGATGTGCATATTGACAGGAAATTATGATTCAATTTTTTTTCTGATACAATTTTTTTTTCTTTCACTTACTGTGAAAGTACTTTTATTCGTGGGGTACCAATTTTCGTGGTTTTCGTGGATGGCTTTATCCACGAATTTAAGTGTCCAACGAAATATAACTGTTGTCGGTCTAAATCAGGACATGAAAAGATCCCCAGGGCCAATACCACGAGAAAAGTAGTGGATAGAGGGCGCTGAATTATTCGAGTTAATTCTCACGAAAAAAAATAGTTTTGATCGATAAAAGTCAGACTTCCGGTGATGATATGCGATGATGAAGTATTCATTTTATATCCTCATAATTCTCATAGGGAAAATGAATAATTTCATAAGAAATTATTCTTCAAGTCAAAGTACATTTGGAGCTTTTTTTATGTACCGGTAACCGTTTTTCCTAAGTGACATGTTTATGGCCCAATTAACACCTTTGGTGACCGTTAATCTGTTGATCAAACAATCTCGGGTTAATAAGTGTCATTACTTCTGATTACACGTGTGCAACAATTAAAATGTTTACTTTGCAATTTCCTTTTATCCAGACAATTTGTAAGAATAGATGAATCGGCTTATTTCAGAAAGCAATTATCTTATTAAAAGTTGGATGAATGTTGTCAGTAATGAAAGACGAACAAGTAGGTGAAAATGAACCCCTTATTTTGCAATGTCCCAGAAATTATTATAAATCAACATAATATGATTATTTTCACGACTTTTCGTTTTAGATGGCTTCAAATTATTCATCCAATTTTTGTTCTTTCAAAAAACTAAAATCCACGAATTTAAGAACCCACGAACATGCAACTTTTGCTTAAACCACGAAAATTGATACCCACGAATAAAAGTACTTTCACAGTATTTTATTTCTCCAATGACAATGTGGGGACGTGGGGTATGTGAGCGCGCTCGCTAAGGTTCTTTCATAAATTCTATAATTATTTTGTTACAGGAAAAGTTTTTTGAGCTACTGGAGTTTATTGTGTATGATTTGAATTTTGTACCCTGTAAAGAACTCATCAGTATCAGTATACTCATCAAATCAGATCAGTAAGTTTTCACATAGTTCAGTTACTCATCAAATCAGATCAGTAAGTTTTCACATAGTTAAGTATGCTCATCAAATCAGATCAGTAAGTTTTCACATAGTTCAGTTACTCGTCAAATCAGATCAGTAAGTTTTCACATAGATAAAGATAAGTATACTCATCAAATCAGATCAGTAAGTTTTCACATAGTTAAGTATACTCATCAAATCAGATCAGTAAGTTTTCACATAGTTAAGTATACTCATCAAATCAGATCAGTATGTTTTCACATAGTTCCATTACTCATCAAATCAGATCAGTAAGTTTTCACATAGTTCCATTACTCATCAAATCAGATCAGTGAGTTTTCACATAGTTCCATTACTCATCAAATCAGATCAGTAAGTTTTCACATAATTCCATTACTCATCAAATCAGATCAGTAAGTTTTCACATAGTTCCATTACTCATCAAATCAGATCAGTATGTTTTCACATAGTTCCATTACTCATCAAATCAGATCAGTATGTTTTCACATAGTTCCATTACTCATCAAATCAGATCCAATAAGTTTTCAGATAGTTCCATTAGTTTTTTGTTTTTATAGCATTTTGGTAGTCTGTATAATCACTAAGGATCACTCTCAGTCTTTCTGCATCTCTGTTGTCTCATGAGGTTGAACAAATTGTATAAGTAAAAGATGTGTAATATATATATATATATATATATATTTACAGATCTAACATTGTTGGGCTGATGTTTAGACGAGTTGTATATACAGAAATGTACACAGCCATGTATCGCCATCACTGCTGGTGATCCGATGGAGAAATCTGTTGTAGAGTTGTCACTGGTTCAGACGTACTTATATATATATATATATATATAATTCGTCTCGCTTTAGCCAAACAATGTTAGATCTGTAAATTTGCAAATTTTTGTTTTTCCCTCAGTGGGATTTGAACCCTTGATTCTGAGACATCGTGGCAACTCCGCCTGCACTCTGTTCAGTGCCCTAGACCACTCGACCAACTAGGCTATATAAAAATATACCTTTCGTTAGTCATTATATATCATGTACTGTGTTACACCCCTAGATAAAGTGGACGAGGAAAGGCATTACTCGACTAACGAAAGCTATATTTTTATATAGCCTAGAGGTGTTTATATATATATAAAGTACAGCTTATTAAATAATTATATGGTTCTTATTTTCAGTTCCACACAGTGCAATATACTTTGTATGAAGAGTTTACTCAAGATTTTACAAACCCACACACTATACAAAGATGTTTTCCGAGAGGTTGGGATGTTAGAAGTGATGGTCACATGTTTACACAGATATGCTGCTCTTTTGAAAACTCCAGATAACGATACAGGTAAATGTTTACTAGAATTTCATTTTGTATAATTAATGCTTATTACAATAAACATGTGTACCAGATAAAATTACAGAAAAAAAAATATTTGGTTGTCTGAGTTTTTGTGTTATGTTGATATAGTCATTTCTCAGATTTAATTGCTGTGTATTTAGTAGAGATTGTGGCAATCTTCTTTTTGAATAAGCAATGTTTTAGCAGAAATGAAGATTTGGAAAAAAAAAAAAAAAAAATTTAATTCCCAAATTATGACTCGCTTGAATATATTTTATTGTTGAACTCGACAAGCACATCTCAAAGCCAATATGCAAAAAAATCAGATGAAATTTGTGAAATGGTTAAAGAAAACCAATAATTCAAAGGAAAAAAAATAATAAGGGCAAATTTTATATCTTTAAAAATTATCCATTGCAAAGAACATCAATAAAAACAAAATAATATGAATATATATACTGAAGATTTGGATTGTGTGGAATGCTTTTTATTCTATCTTAAATTAAGATATTCATACTACAAGTGACTATGTAATCTTACAAAAAGCATGTAGGTACAAAAATGACTGCCTGGCCTTGGTAGAGTGCCATTTATTCAGCAAACAGCAGAAATTAATGTCTATTACAAGTTGACTGTGTGTGGTTTACAATTAATTTATGATTAAAATTTACTATATTATTTTGATATGAAATAGTAGGAGACTGAAAGCTATAAAATTCAAGAGAATATGGATTTGGAAAATTAATTATGTGAAAGAATCAACACAGATTACCATGCATAAATAAACAAGAACTTTAATATAGAACTTTGTACAACTGACAATATTTGAAATTTCAGTAGAATCAGAACCAATAGCTGCTGACCAACAAGAATTAGGATCTTTGGTCATGGAATGTCTGACAGCTCTTCTTAGTGGAAATAGCAAAAATGCTGGTGAGTTATGGCTTAACATTTATTCTAAGGTTTACCATGAAAAAAATTACAAGCTTTAGTTAAACTTTTTTATCTTCAAAACACTGAACAAAAGAAAATTGTGAATAATTGTTAACTTAGTGTGTGACCAATCTGTTTCTTTTTATACAACTTAGTTTGTTAGTAGGACTACCTCTTATATGTATTCCAGTGCTTAATAGCATACTTTTATTTATCATTAAGCATGCCTTGCATGTTTAAAAGCGACAACAGTCACCTGTAGGTTGCACTTTGTAAATACAGCTGTTTCACAAACCATGCTTCTTTAGGGGAGATATATAATATTCATAGATATTTTGTTTTGTCTACCTACTGGTTCCCAGATATGATCTCTGTTTCTCATCTCATAGAGATACAACTTGGGAATTTTACCAGTATAAATACACATTGATAGCGGCCAAATTGAATTCTGAGGAACACCTAAAAGTGAAGGCAGGGATTGTACATAATTTTAGTATAAGTTTAAAATGCTTAGAAGTTCGAGGCATATAAATGTTGAAAATATGCCGCACAGCCCAATGTTTTGACCTTTAAAAAAAAATTGTAGTGCATATGAACTTTCCATTCTAGGATATAGTTTTTTACGAAACTTCATAGTACAAGAGGCACAGCTTTAGCCTAGGCCTTAAAAGGAGTTCCTATGGGAAATTGCATTGTCTATTTTATACAGAAGTGCAACCTGTATCAGCAATCATATAATTGATTGCTGCTTGTTTAAATAAAACAAGCTCTTTTTTGTGAAATCAATATACTTTCATTTAGAAATTTCTATTCAACATATAATGTAATGGTTTTTTTGTCTGTTTTCTAAGTTAATTTATTATATTTGAACTTTAATTGAATTTCAGATGTTTTTAGAGAGTGTGGAGGTGCTCGCTGTGCACATACAATGATTCCACATATGCAGTGTCGTCAACAAACTTTAAATATTGTACAACAACTAGTGCTGTCCCCTGGTGGTGATGATGACATGGGAACATTACTAGGGCTGATGCATTCTTCACCAGTGTTGTCACTTCAACTGAAAACACATATTTTAAAGGTAACTATAATAAAGATATTGCTCAAGGAATTGAAGACAAGAAAGAAAAATATAATAAATTCAGAAATTATTGCGTGCATTTATTATTGCGATTACTACATGACAGACCAAAATGTGAAAATGATTATTGCGATTGCAGCAAAATCTGCATACAAATATATGTGTCAGATTTCAGGATGTGAGTTCTGATTGTTGCTATACTTACCCATTTGCATTATTTTGCAATAATAAAAACCTTGTAACAATTTCTGAATTTTCAGTAAGTGATTTCATTTGAATAAAATTAATGAAAGCTACTAATCTAAAGCAAGAAAATTTAGTCATGTGTTCTGTATTTATTTCCAGCATATTCATAGCAAAAGGTCACTTATAATGATATTTATATGAATACTGTGATTTTTTTATGCCCCACCTAGGGGCATTATGTTTTTCGGTCTGTGCGTCCGTTTTTTCGTTCGTTCGTTCGTTCGTCCGTCTGTTCTTCTGTCTGTCCTGCTTCAGGTCAAAGTTTTTGGTCAAGGTAGGTATTTGATGAAGTTGAAGTCCAATCAACTTGAAACTTAGTACACATGTTCCCTATGATATGATCTTTCTAATTTAAATGCCGGATTAGAGTTTTGACCCCAATTTCACAGTCCACTGATCATAGAAAATGATAGTGTGAGTGGGGCATCCGTGTACTATGGACACATTCTTGTTCTGCTTATTCCAAAACTAAAACAGAAACCCATAACTATTCTGGAATATTTTTTGACAATTCCACTATTATAGAAAGATCTCACAAAGAGCTTGATCATCTATTTCAGTGTACACAATTCAACAGATCTCTTATTATATATATTTATATATGTATCTTTATTCTCAAACAGCCAATGCATAACATCGCATTGTATGTTAGTAATCTTAATACTAAAGTTATCAGTTACTTTTTGTGTGGTTTTGAGAGCTTGATGATTTATATGGCAGCATATTTTGCATTATTCTTACGGTTTCCAAGCTTTGAAGGGCTAATGGGGTTGAAAAATTGCTATTTTACTTGGTATATAAAATTTCTCTGTCAAGCAAAATACCATCTATGTTCACAATTACCTTTGATATACATGTAGCCCTTATTAGTGTGAATGTAATTGCAAAAAACATATTCCAGAATAAGACACCTGAAAATTAAAATGTTAACAGTATTTCTATTAAAATTGCATCACCAATGAACATGATGTTTTTTAGGCACTGTTGAATGTATTAAGAGAGAGTCACAGATCAAGAACAGTATTCCGTAGAGTAGGAGGATTTGTGTATGTTATGTCTGTCTTAGTGTCTATGGAAGGTTGTTTGTGTGATCCACCTAAAGTTCCCTGGGATCAAGGTAAATGTCAGTTACAGATAAATTTTCCTTTTTCTCATTATAACAAATTTAAACATGGATATTTTCCTAATTTCAATGCATCAACTTTTTGTGTGGGATTAAATATGTGCATTGGATAATTAGTGCAACCGTCACATCAATATTATTTAATAGAACAAGCAATATTTTCATAATTTTTGTTTCATTGTCTTTATTTTTAATTTTGGATTATTGAAAATTTTAGTAAGAAGAACAGATGTATTAAGCATGCTGAAGACAGTGTTCAGTACTCTAACTGTAGCCATGAGATATGAACCTGCTAATGCCAAATTCTTTGAGACTGAGGTATGTATTAAGTATGATGAAGACAGTGTTCAGTACTCTAACTGTAGCCATGAGATATGAACCTGCTAATGCCTAATTCTTTGAGACTGAGGTATGTATTAGGTATGATGAAGACAGTGTTCAGTACTCTAACTGTAGCCATGAGATATGAACCTGCTAATGCCAAATTCTTTGAGACTGAGGTATGTATTAAGTATGATGAAGACAGTGTTCAGTACTCTAACTGTAGCCATGAGATATGAACCTGCTAATGCCAAATTCTTTGAGACTGAGGTATGTAACACTAATAGGTTCTTATGATAAATGCAGCAATAAGAATTCTGATCATCTTTTTTTTATTGGTACTTACATATGTGAGTTTACACTTGGAATACTTTCTGTTGCCTTGCATTGTTGAAATTAGTCATCTACATTGTCCATATCCAAAAAGGACTTTTTAGTGAATCATTAAGTGGTATACATTGTCTTATCTGCAAATCCTTAATTATTTTTTATAGAATCTCATTATACAAAGTCTTAGCAGGAATTATAGTTTATCATTTTGATTTTCTGATAGCCTAAAATGGGCTTTTGTATGATTCATACGTGGATATCATGTCTAAACTGGAACTCCTCTTAGACCCATTCATCTGAAGACAAAAACAAACTTGAACAGAATGGATTTTTTTTTAATTTTTGGAAAAATTACTTATTTAATTGCTTCAGTCATAATTTTAAGGATTCAGCATCTGGTTGACTTCTCCCGGATAGATCCTGTTAATGTTTGATTAAAAATTGATAAAGAAATCGAGTGACATAAGACACTGAAAGGGAAGAAAATCTATGTTAAAAAACTGATTTAATTGGGAATCAAAGTGAGAACTCCATTGATTTGAGTAAAATTTAAATTCATCTTAATCTAAACATACCTCAGTCTAACTTGATAATAGAGGTGGCCATTTAATCCACATTTATCAATAGGGCTATTATGACATTATGTTATACAAAATTTTTGTTTATATTGGTTTTGCTAAATTTTTGATTTGATTGGACATAATTGAAAAACATAAGATGCATATACATTATAAACGCAACTTATTTATTACAGGTTAGATATGATAGTCTAACAGAAGCTGTAAGATTACTGGGCTGTTTCTCCTCCACAATAGATATACAACCATCTGGTGAAGTGACAGAAGCAGAAGAACAAAAAATGCTGTTTGAAGATGTTTTTGTAAATACCAAAGAATCTAAGTAAGTAGTTAATTAATCCTTATCTTATGGATAGAGTTATTTTAGAATAAACATATATTATCATTTTATCAGTTTTGTTGGTGATTTAGGTCAAAATGCAAGGTTATTTCAGATTTTTATCTCATTTTGGTGAGATTAAAACATAGAATTCATATTTTGAGACTGCACATATAAGCCAGCATGTAGATTGTGGATATAAACATTCTATCAGTCTTATTTTACAGGCTGTTTCAGAAACAAATTAATGGAGATATGGCATGCAATTTTCTCAACCAAGAACCCATGCAAATTTAATAACAAACCTAAGTATTTTTCGCGTTAATATTAATTTGATTCCGATGACCCTTGCATTGTTCATTTTAAGTACCTTCTAGTTACATTTTGAATTTTTGTACCTTTTAACTTCACCACCAATTAAACAATTGTTCCTGAAACAACTCTTTAGAAAAATGGTACAAAGACGTGGTATTATTCAGACATTATCATGGTCAATTTTATATCGGAAAAAAATGATACAATCAATGGCTCAGTGCATTTCCACAGCTCAAATAAAAAAACTACCTATCTGACTGAAATGTTTGTTGTATGCTGTAAAGAGGTGCATATTAAATCAGGTGTCAGTGTGAGATCTACAAAATTTAAATTGTTAAAGGTTTTTGTATGATATTAGTATTTTATGTATATTTTCCTTTCTATTTTACAGGGGCTACGATGACATTCCCATGACACTGTTATCTGCTTGTGTAATGTTAAAGTACTTGTATAATATGGCTCAGGATATCTTTGATAAGTAAGTGGCTAAGTATTTGCATAATAGGATGAATGGGAATAGTATGAAGTATGTATGATATGATACCTTTATACTACAGATAAATAGTAGGGGAAAGTTTTACCTTGAAAGTCATAATTATTGGTTATGTAGTCTTATATTAAATTCATAGGAAAATCATAAATATTTTTCATTATATCTTATGAAAAGTGTAATATCTTTGTTTGAGATAATTGATACCATCTATCTTTACATTTTAGACCAACATCTAGCCAGGCAAAGACAGATTCCCCATCATTAAAGAGGCTGACAATGTTTAAAGAGAGTAGTACCTCTCCCCAGTCCTCACCTAAACAAAAGCGAGCCAGTACAGGAAGTATACCTGAAGCATCACATGTCAGTGCAGATCAAGTTATTGTACATCCTGGTGCTGTCTTGTCTTTGTTCCACCTGCTGCCAGCCATAGAACATGATGATGATAAAAAGGTCGGTATTTAACTAAAACCTTGATACATATAGAAATAACATGCCTTTTTCAATATTGTATGTTGTTACATGTATCCTGACAATTTCATATTAGTTGGTTTTTATGTATGAAAACTGCTGATGTGGTCTATTGTAACATGCTCACCTGGGATGTGGGAAGTCCCGGGTTTGATCCTATACCAGATTATACTAAAGACTTGAAAATAGGTATTTGCTGCTTCTTTACCAAGTGCAAAGCATTTGGGAGTAAGAGCAAAGACTGGTTGGCTCAGAGTCAGAATGATGTGTTTGAATAGGGTAACAGGTTTTCCTGGGGACTCTTACTTTCGTAACTAACACATTAAAAAAAGGTCCTGCTCAGCTTGTCATTCTAGAACAAAGCAGAGTTCATATTGATATTACATTTAATTACATATAAACATAATAGGAATTACTGGAAACATTGGACAATACAACAGACCACACCAATATTAACATGTCTCTTCCTGATATGCATGTAATAATTGCCATTGGAGATTAAACAACAATCCATCCATCATATATGGAAATGGTAACAAAAACTATTTATATATCTTGCCAACAAACAAATTGTAAATAATTGGGAATTTCATGCATATGTTTTAACAGAAATAGAATTGAAACTTCTGTTAATCATATAGATGCATCTTTATTTCTTTAGAGAATTGGCAGTCCAGAAATACTCTGTCTGTTTGTCTGTTCATCCACTGTGCAGTGTTTTCAATAAGAGTCGGCAACCGTCAAAATTAGTCGCGTTTTGCATTTATTTTGCCAGCTATCGATTTTTCAACAACAAAATATTGTCTACGAAAATCAGCATAGTTAAGATCGGTAAATTGTCTGTTATCTACAGACTGTTCCCCGATTCTTCTGTTAGTAATCCATGTTAGCGTTCCTTACATCTTTTGAGTGTTTGAAAGAAAGCCAGAATATCCTTACGTAAATGTGATATTGACACAGATAATTTAGAGAAAAAGAAGAGAGATCCAAGGCGACTTTTTGAATTCTGACAGCACGAAAAGCAGAGTAAAAGTTGGATATCTGAAGTGTACAAAATTTTCTTTATTGTTTTGTCATTATAATCAGGCCTGTGGTTTTCTCATTGAATTGTTTCACATTATGTCATGTGGGCCTTACTGTGACAAATAGTAAATTTAAATTTACTTCATTTTGGACGCATGTGGATACTATAGTTGTCTCATTGGCAATCATATCACAACTATAATCAGTTTGAAGTTAAACTGAAGATGTAATCCGTAATAATTAAATTGCCTCCTATTCTTATAATATTTCCACATATTCAAAATCTTATTGAAAACACTGCTGTACATATAAAGTTCAATACAATGTTAGGATAGACATTTAAATGTAAAATACGTTGATTATACCCCACGGAACAAAGTTCTGTAGGGTATACTGTTTTTGACCTGTCATCGCAACTCCTCTGAAACCGCACAACAGAATTTCATGAAACTTTTTAGGTAATAAGGACATACTATGTAGATGTGCATGTTGACAGGAAATTATAATTCAACTTTTTTTCTATGAGTTCTGCCCCTTTGAACTTAGAATTTTTGCCTAGATATACACATACAGTGTTAAGCAGCCCATTGTCCACTCATAAATGTTTTTTCTTACAGCCTGCCCTAGCCCTCCAAATAAACACAGCTGAACTACTGAAGAGTCTGTTGCACACAGAGAGGAATCAACAGATAATGTGTGAATATGGATATCCTCATGAACTTTTAAGTCATGGATATATAGCTTTAGCTGATGAGACACACCCACTCCACCCCTCACTTAGATCTATGTTTGAAAGGCTGGCATCACAATCTCTGACACCAAGAGACTTGAGGTATATATATTTACACAGATATAAATGTAAAAGAATGTTAAATGTAAAACTGGAAAAATGTAAAAATTGTGAAATATTTTATTGAGAATACATTTAACATAGTTATATTCTTTTCCATTTAAACTGATCTTGAAATCTTTCATGTGTAACTTTTGTTAAGTTTCAATTGTATATTGTAAAATAAGGATCAGCTTTTGGTATATATAGTCTTAAACTGTTGAAATTAGCACCATATTTTAATTTGCTATGAAGAGATATTGACTTTTATACATGCATTAGAAGTAGGGGAGACATTTAATTTTGACATTTAAAATTTAATGTAAATTAAAGAACAGACTCATTAGCACTTATTTTATGCTTCAGAGATTTCTTACGATTGGGATCTCCTTTGAATTGTCGTCCTATGGACAATGACTATGATATAGGTTCTAACAATTGGAGTTGTAACTGGCCAGTCAGTAGGGCATCTAGTATTGAGGAGAGGAAAACACCTGTTGAGGTAGAAAGAAAACTGAAAACTGCTGGTGAGGCTGTCCCATTGACCAGAGTCAAATGTTTAGTTTCTATGACGACACCAAAAGACGCAAGAATGCACGGATCAGCTGTGACACCATCTTTTGTAGAGTTTGATATGACAGCAGAGGGATTTGGATGTCTATATTTACCCAGTATAGCTCCTCAGGGACCTCCAACACCATCTGTAGTTAGTGGTGTAGTTGGAGGTAATGATCCTGTGGTTATAGGAGGAATTGGAACAGGTATTGCAATGTTTTCACTCTAAAAACTCACAAAATAGGATCAGAATACCTATAAGTGTTGTACATCCCCCTATCATCAGAAAAAACACATTTTTTTTTACAATAAAAATGTCCCAAAAAATTGCCATCCCTGCAGCTGAAATACCTTTATTTTAGTCTTGTTTTCCACTAAATGATACAATCCATATAATATGTATTAGTTGTAAAGAAGTTATTTTTTTATAGTCTTAGCTCAAATTTTTACATTACAAAATATTGTTCCAATCAGTTCATATTTATTAAAAAAATAAATGTTATTGTCATAAGAATTCCGATGGTATTTTGCACAAAATATCTTTCAATAATTATTTTTCATTAATCTTACTTATTTTTGAAGGACTTATTGTTATATTTAAAATATGTTTCCTTTTCTAGGAGAAAGAGTATTTCCACCCCAGGCAGGGATGACATTTTCCACATGGTTTTGTGTGGATAAGTTCAGTAGTAGGTCAGATCCACATCCAGTTAGACTTCTTACATTAGTCAGGAATTTACAGGGTAGAGAAGAAAATTTAATATGTCTCAGTGTCATATTGACATCTAGGGAAAGGGCATTGATAGTGTCAACCGAGGAACATTTGTTACCTAATACTGGTAAGATTTGTTGACTATATCTTGATAATAGCTAAATATATATGATCTTAGAAAAGTAATGTGCATCCAAAAAGTCAATAGAATTAGCTGTTACAATTAAAGCAATGGAATTTTAAGGTAGATGTTCATGAAGACTGCAAGGAAAACCCAAAATATAAATGATAAGTGCAAAGATGCAGCTCAACATGCTGATAGTTTTTTAATGTCTTAAATTATGATTTTTTCCCATTCTAACAGAAAGTTAGAGATTAAAAAAATATGATATACAGTTGACCATAATGATGAAAAAATTCCAACAGGAGAAAAGACATAAAACAATAATACCCATATTGCACATAAGGGCAGTATTTGAACTAGTGTTTGAAAGTTGTTGTCTGAGGGTTGGATTATTTGTTTAATTGAAACTTTTTCCTTTACTGAGAAACCAGTAGAAAAATATGACATCAATATCAAATTCTGAATGGACGGAATGAAACATCTTTTGTTGTTACATAGCTTTTATATGATATTTATATAGGAAAAAACTTTATATATGATATATTGACTACTTTACTTTGTTAGTTACAGGGTCAGAAATAGACGAAGAATTACCTTTAAATGACAATAGAGTGAGATTCTGGTATCCTGAACTAACTCAGGAAGGACAGTGGCACCACCTGGTGTTAATATTTCACAGAGCAGGAATTATGAAGAATAGTAGTGTTGGTCTATTTGTAGATGGTGATCATGTGAATACTCAGAAGGTATCTCAATAAGTCATTGTTAAGCTATTTATATACATCCTTGTTTTGAAAGATTGATAAGAGTTTTTTTTATATCCTTATATGTTTATTAAAGATAGCCAGCAACTCCTTCTTTTACCTATTTAGTAAGTAAGTGGTATTTTGTGTTTGATTTTTTAAGGGGGTTGGTGGAAATTATTATGTCATATATGTATTATATGGTTGTTTTGTAATTTTCAGCTACACTATGTATCCCCTAACCTTGGGGTAGGAGGAACAGCTAGTCCCACAGCCTTTACCTCAGTCTTTGCCTACATTGGAAGTCCTCCCCAAGTCAGACGTAACTCACGACTAACTTGGAGACAGGGCCCATGTCATCTTATGGAGGATATAGTCAGCTCCAATGTCATTAGAAATATCTACAACCTTGGACCCATTTATATTGGCAGTTTCCAAGCACCGAATATGGGTAATATGCTGTTGATACATCACATATGGATTATGTTTTTAATTTTTGTATCACTATATTACTGTATTTTTATGGTGATTTTTTTTTTTTATAATCTTTTCACCAAAAACCAATGTTGTAACCACTAACTTGTTTCATCAAAAGTTTGCATTCAAATTGATCAAAACATGTAAACATCATAACTTCGTTCTAATGGCAGAGTTCTTTATTGGAGATATGTATAAAACTGGAGACAGATCTGGTGAAAACACTGGTTTCCACATTGTGACAAAAATTCTCTCTACCAACCATATAATTTTAGGAAGGAAATCCTTAAAATACTTATTTTGTATATCATAGATGAAGTTGACTTCCAAGGACCATATATTAATGAAGAGAAAGTGATGTATGGTGTACATGCACATACTGTATTGCAAATGACCGTATCAAAGATCAGAAAAGCTTACAACAAAATAGATAGTAAATCTATTGCCAAGCAGGTAAACATCTTATTCCAGAGGTTCATATTTTTAAAGACATTAAATTTATCAGAAACTTTGATAAATTTGGTAATTTTATGTTATTTTTTTTCAAAATTTCACACAGAGCTGATGCAGGAATTCAATTATAAAACTTTGAATAAACTAAAAATGTCTGTACTCTGCAAATGTAATTGATAACTTTGAAAAGGTAAATAGCTTTGTCAGAAAATGAATATTAGGTTTATCTGAAACTGATATCTTCTTTTATTTATCCATGAAAAGTTCAAACTACTGGCATATATTTACATATAACAAGAAGTTATATTGTGTTTCCAGCTTGCCATGTCAGCACATGATAATGCTACTCCTATCAGAATCCTGCCAAATTCGGCTGGGCATATGAATGGGCCTGCCAGAAGTCTTGGAGCTATACTAATTGGATATTTAGGTAAGGAAACATAAAACATTGAACATATCATCATTATACAAATGGATGAGACCTTTATGTAACACATGAAAATTCTGGTCATGGAATTTATATTAGATTACAACACTTTCTAATAAAAGGAAGTAGTTGGGAACATAGGAAAGTTTACTTATCATAGCAAGCATTGAAGAGAAGTGCATTTGAGGATATGTTTATTATTCTCTGTTACAGGCGTTCGGACATTTTGTCCAAAAGCTGTAGCTAAGATGTTAGAGAATGTTGGTGGAGCCTCTGCATTACTGGGGTTAATTGCCATGGCAACAGATGTAGAAGAGCTGTATGCTGCAGTTAAGGCACTTGTGTGTGTTGTCAAGAGCAATAAAAACATTTTAAAAGACATGGACAGAATACAAGGTTATCAGGTATTTATGCTAAAATTCAGTTACACAAGAACACATGGATTCAAACAGTTATGGTGATTCCTGTTTATCAATGTTTGTAATATTTCCAATTATTTTAAAGCACTTTATTTCAAGAGACAATTTCATGCTGTAATATTAGTGTAAATCTGTTGCAATGTAAAAATACTGATTGTTTTTATTGTACGTATTCAATATGTTATGTCTGGTAATAAGACACTTTCTATGTTAAACAAAAAGAAACAACACCTTTTGAACAGTCATATCTTATTTTTCTTATTCAATATGAAACTTTCATATTTTAGACACTTTCCATGTTATATAAGAAGAAACAGCACCTATTGAACAGTCATATCTTACATCTGACTTTCTCATTGATTGGCACAGTAGACAGTGGCAAAGAAAGTTCAGTCATACCCAATAGAAAGGCTTTTGAAGATTTACTCTGTGATTTGGAGGTAAGTTTAACTCTGTGATACAGTTGAGAAAACTTTTTTTTTCATTTTAAGTATTTATAAGTGTGTATTGAGAATGTTGACATTGAATTTCTGTGTGTTTATTGGTTCACTACTTGATCATATACAGGCATCAAATATAAAAAAATAGCATAAGGAAACTGAATATAGAATAATTTTATGTCATGGATAAGTGGTTTAACCACAAACATACTGCAAATGGTTCATATTAGTGTTTGCTTGCTTAAGTCTCATATACTTTTCAAATGTATAAAAAAAAATTGAACTAAACTCTTTGCTATAATAATTTCTGTATTTTTAATGCTTTGTTGATTGATACATTTCTCATCAGGATAAAAGTATGTGATTTGTTTGTCCTCAACAAAAATTAAATTGTGAGTTTTCTGATTCTGCAATTAAAGACAGAGTCAAAAACGGGTTATCATGTCTTATGATGTTACAAAAAAAAAATCTTTTATACATGGACAAATTAAAAAAAGGATCAATGTGTGACTGAATTCAACTAAGGTGATAAGAAAAACATATTCTGTATTTTGTGAAATAAGTTATTTCTTCATTCACAATACCTTAATTATGCCCCTGCCGTAGGCAATGGGGCCATTTAATGTTGCCCTTGACCCTCCTTCCGTCCTTCCATCTTTCTGTCTGTACATTCCATTTTGGATTCTGCACTCTTAAGTTTTCCTCATCCAAATTTTATTAAACTCTTACACATGTTAAGAACCAGAACTTGCAGTCAGAGTTTGAATTTGGGTGTTGAGTCATTTACAGTTCTAGAGTTATTTCCCCTTTTTAACTTGGATAATTGCAAAGCTTGAGCAGGAGCATTTATGTCCTCATACACATTCTTCTTTTATTTTCAAACATTTAAGATGCTTGGATATGTGTTTCAACAAAATGTTTTGATTATTATTCTATAGGTTTGGCATGAGGCACCATTCGATCTTCAGAAATCCCTTTATGAACATTTCTTTGAGCTTTTAACTGAATCAAGGTAAGTATTTGATATAAAATTTTATTTGCTTTACTCTTCTTTTTATAACTTTGCATGTGATGGTTGAATGCTTTAATTATCATTACATTAATATAATTGTATGCTAATTTATCAATGAATTCTAAATATATTATCATTATGTTGTCCTAATAATTTTTAATTGCTTTAATATTGATATTTTGTTGTCCCTGATAATTTGTAATCCTGCTTTTAATTAATATTTTGTTGTCCTTTTATAATTTGATATTCTGCTTGCAATTAAACAAATAATGGTTCTTCTAGATATGTTAGCTTGCAAAATTTGCTAAACTTTGAACAGCATTGAAATATCGGAGAAATATGTTGTAAATAATTAAATTTTTAATTGGTACCATCTGTAACAAGTATATACTGTAATTTGCTGAATTTTTCCAAATAGATGGATTAATGATAGGTAAGATAGAGTTCACCTTTGGTAGTGGTTCACTAACCAGTTTTGACAAGATTTTGTACTCGTTAAGTTAACTGTTTCCTATTCTTTTAATGTTGTAGAAGTTATACATTTTTGTGTCGCCTGTGATGAAAGTTGCAGTATGTGAGACATAGGGATTACTATCAAGTTGTGGCAGCGGTGTAAACTATATGTATAACATTTACATTTCACAATAGTAGAAGACCTTGATGCTTTATACCTTGTATACAGATACGATAAGTTATGAAGTTTCCGTCTGTTATATCCTTTGAGGTCCTTGACCTCATTTTCATGGTTCAGTGACTGCTTGAAATTTTTTGTTTGTTTTTTTGTCATGTGAATTTCTCTTTTATTATGAGTAAGGGTTAACCTGACCTTGACCTCATTTCATGGATCAGTAATCAAGATTTAAGTTATGTGATTAGGTTAGTTTCTCAGATACTATAAGCAGTAGTTCAACTTTATGTGGAATGATTGCAAGAGGTTCATGTATGTCTGCAGGTTTCATCTGACCTTGACCTTATTTCATGGTTCAATTGTCAATGCTAAGTTTTTGTCTTCAAGTACTATAAGCAAAAGGTCAACTATATTTGGTGTATGGAGTGATTGTAAGGTGTACATGTTTGTCTAGCAGGTATCATCTGACCTTGACCTTATTTTCACAGTTGGTCAATGTTAAGTTTTTGTGTTTTGGTCTAATTTTCAATAGGTCAACTATATTTGATGTAGGGAATAATTATAAGGTGTACATGTCTGTCTGACAGGATTTATCTAAACTTGATCTTTGAAAATGTAAAGTTTATGTGATACTTGTAGTAAATACTTTATATTTAGTCTTTTCAGCATAAAATCAATGTTCAGTAAAGCAGGCGAGACATTTCAGCGTGTGCCCTCTTGTTTTATTTTACAACTATAAAAGCTAAATCACTATTTTATGTTAAAATTTGTTTTTTATTTAGATGACTTGTCTTTAAGGCAATTCATGAAATTTTCCAAATGTTGGTACAATCTTTATCTATATATTTATCTGACTACACATTTATATGATCTTTTTATTGTATGAGTGTGTTTTCATCATTATTTTCAATCTGTAGAAAATGTATTTTCATATTAACCTAAGTATTGTTGAGTGATCCTTATAAAATTTTAACACAGTGTTCCTTTTCATAAAAGAAAGGGTGGCATTGATTTTGATGATAGAGGCTCAAAACAGTGTTTTCACTAGTTTTGATGTACACACTTTGAACATTGATAGTGTATGAAGATTTACTGTAAAAGGTCATAGACCAATAAGATATATTGAAACTAGGTAAAAATGCCCTTTAGTGATTATTTTACAAAGAAATTACTGACAACTGCATGAAGTTTCATAACGGTGTATTTTATTAACAGATATATGCATGAAAAATTTATGCACTAGTTTACAGAGTATAAACACTTATAATCCATTATATAATTATATAGATCTTCTGAAATATGCTTTTCACTAGTGATTGTTGTAAGATTATATTTACTTGGTTAGTATGATGCTGGCTGGTAATTTTGTTCATCCTTTAAGTATTTCATTTAATGTTATGTTAACTGAATATTAATTTGGTAGTGTCCTTGAAAATTTTTATTAGATTTCATATCAAATTGAATTGGATATTGCATGATATTAACTCAAGTTATTTCATTTCAATTAACAACAAACAAGCCTATGGCAATTTTTGTCCCCCAAGCAACGTGTTGTGGGGGACATAGAAATATCGGGCATCCGTCCGTCACTCCATCTATGCGTCCTTCCGTCTGGTCTTGTTAGCACTCTCACGTGTACAATTCTTGCCAGATTTTTATGAAACTTATATCATAGGTTTATATCAGCAATGTCTTGGACAATTTTGAAAATCAGTACCGATCATTTATTTTTAAAAGAGTTATGGCCCTTGGAAACATTAATTGTATGGAAAATTGCATCGTTACCGCTATCATATGTTCAGTTCTTGCCAGATTTTTATGAAACTTATATCATAGGTTTACATCAGCAATTTCTTTGACGAGTTCGAAATTGAGTGCCGATCAATTATTTTTAAAAGAGTTATGCCCATTGGAAACGTTAAATATATGGAAAATTGCATTGTTAGTGCTCTATTGTGTACAATTCTTGCCAAGTTTTTATGAAACTTATTTCATAGGTTTATATTATCAATGTCTTTAATGAGTTCAAAAATCATTGCCAATCAATTATTTTTAAAAGAGTTATGCCCCTTGGAAATATTAATTATAATGGAAATCACATTGCATATGCTCTGAAGCCTTCATTTCTCTAAGATATTAATAAAAAGTTTTAAAGAACAAAAAAAAGTGCTTTTTTTAGTTATTGCCCTTGTACCTTGGAAAGATAGAATATGTGTAACGCGGGGGGCATTGGAACTCTGTTCTTTTATTATTATTATTATTGAAATAGAATAACGAGAGTTGATATCAATCTATATTCTATTCTTATGTGTTGTTATATCTATTACTTAAAGGGTAAAAATGGTCTTTGTCTTGGTGAAATATTTTCGATTTCGCATGTTTCCCTTCAAATAAAAGTAATAAAATAAAAAAAATCTCCACTGCCAAGGGGGAAATTTGACCTTTAAAGTCATCATTGTTCTAATGATTTGCAAATGGAAATGTCACAATTTCGTAAAGTATTACTGGATATACCAATCAAATAAACACCTTTTTCGTATCGTACTCTGCACATGACTTAACACAAGAACAAAATCTTTTTGCTAATAATAAAAAAAACAAAGATAATTTTTTTTGTCTAAAAGTAGATAAAGAAAACACAGATTCTGCCACAGAATTTTGTGTGTTTCAATATTTCTGCACTCTTAACAATTAACTCCCATCATTTCACCTTAAAAACCAAATTGTAATATCAATCCAGTTTTATATATCCTTATTACACATGTGAGTTGTGTTTTTTTTTTGTGTGTTGATATGTTATCTATCTCCAGCTCTCTGTCTATGCATGTACTATTTTTTTATATGATTGTGTCTGGTTATAAATTATTTTTGATGGAGACTTTTTTGGTAAAATCTGCAGTATTAAGATGTTTACATATATATTGTGGTGTAGATAACAGAGTAAAAATTTATTATCTGTAAATATCATAGACTACTTTTAAAGTTGATGCTTGAAACTGCCGTGGATTTACTGTAGGTTTTGGGTTCTTTATAGAATAAGGAGATGTTGTATGATTGCCAATGATACAAGTATCCATCAAAGACCAAATAATGAAGATGTTAGCAACCGTATTTAGTCCATATTTGAAAACCTACCATCAACTGTCAAGAGCAGCAATGAATACTATTCCTAGGATAAATGGTCATTTTTCATTTCATATATCATTGGAATGACCCCTCCTAAACCCCCTCTAGCCCTTCATAAATAATTCAAATTCATATACTGAATCTGTTAAATTAAAGTAATGGATAATTGTCTTAATATTTTAGAATTAATTGCTATGTGTTTCTTTATTCTACATTGGCTAGAGGTATAGGGGGAGGGTTGAGATCTCACAAAACATGTTTAACCCCGCCGCATTTTTGTGCCTGTCCCAAGCCAGGGGCCTCTGGCATTTGTTAGTCTTGTATGTTTTTTAATTTGAGTTCATTTATATGTTTTGGAGTTTAGTGTGAAGTCCATTTTCACTGAACTAGTACACAATTTTATTTAGGGGCCAGCTGAGGACCACCTCCGGGTACGGGATTTTCTCGCTGTGTTTGAGACCCATTGGTGGCCTTCAGCTGTTGTCTGCTCTTTGGTCGGGTTGTTGTCTCTTTGACATATTCCCCATTTCCATTCTCAATTTTAATTGTGTTGGGTAGTTATAGTCTTGTTGGCAGTGAACCAATGAAAACTGTGTTAGCATGACTGTTATCTGATCATATAGTTGGATTTTGGGTCTGTTTGTTTTGCTGATATTTTGTGTACTGTGTGGCTGATGCTGTTAAATTGAATAAAACTATACTTTAAGATTGGTTTAAAAACATACAATGATCTTAAGTATGCAATTCATATAAATCAATTTATTAAAATATTGACATTGGTTGAAAGACTATATTGCAATATCCTATATCTCAATATGGTTTAAAACAATGAAATATTCACTATTCCTTATCAATATTTTTAGTACCCAAAAGTAGGAATTGTTTAAAGCAAACATACTTTTGCATTCAAATGTTATTTATGAATTACATTTACAAGTTGTAGATATCATAAACAAATTGACAAGAAGTTAATTTCTTATACAAATATAAGAAAAATGAAGAATTTCAAGTGAAAATCTTTGCAAATCTTGGGTCCTCCTATTTCAAAGTATCTGGGATATTTGTCTACATGGATAAGAACAGAGGAGTCACAAATGAGACTTTAACTAAATATAGGTAAAATTACCTTCTCTCCCCCTAATGAATATTCAAAATGCCAGTCCTACAAGACAAGATAACTATTTAAAGGATTAAACCTTTGTTACTTTGTCTTTAAGTTAATAATAAATATACAGATGTTTAAAGAAACTTCAAATTTTGAAGTTCTGATATGAGTTTAAAATGACTTTTTCTTATATTTTTAATATGTAAAGAAAAAGACATACAATGACACTGATACAAAACCTTGAGCAATATGATTATAAGATACAAAATAAGATCACAGTTTTGTCTTTTGGCAAAAAATTAAAAAATTGTTTTTAGAAGTTCAGAAAATGGCTTTCCGGATCCTTGTTCATAATTGAGAATTAATGATTTTGTGTTGCAGTGAACAGATAAGTAATTTCCAGTTGATGAGAGACATAGGCCTGGTATCCAGACTATTACACATCCTGAAAGACAACAAACTTACTCAAGCATCAATAGACACAATAACAAGTGTGATACATGTACTGTTACAGAGCCCACCAGATCATCATTCATTACTAAGGTCGGTTTGTCAGCCTCCATGAATAGTTTAATATGTGTACTGATACAGAGCCCCCCTTGATCATTGCAGTGGTGTGTTAGTGTATATTAAAAACTAAGACAAATGTGATACTGGTACATATCCTAGTAATAGAGCTAGTCCATATCCTGCCCATCACATTGGCCTGTCAAGCTTTAAACATTGACAGCTATGGTACATGTTCTATAAACTCCACATCATTCATTACAATGGCTTTCCAAGAGGTAAGCACCAAGAAAAGATTGATAGGTGTTCTGTTAATAATTCATCCATTTTATTGGCATGTCAGGCTGTAAACAAGACAAGTGGGATACATGTCCTGTTAACAGAACATTCCATATCATTACCGGTCATATTGACATGTCAGAAATTAAGCACAAAGACAAGTGAGATACATGTCCTGTTAGTAGAACCTTCTATATCATTATCAGTCATATTGACATGTCAGAATGTAAACACCAAGACAAGTGGATACATGTCCTGTTAGCAGAACCTACCATATCATTATCGGTCATATTGACATGTCAGAATGTGAACACCAAGACAAGTGGATACATGTCCTATTATCAGAACCTACCATATCATTATCGGTCTTATGCATGTCAGAAATTATACACAAAAACAAGTGAGATACATGTCCTGTTAATAGAACTTTCTATATCATTACCGGTCATATTGACATGTCAGAATGTAAACTACAGGACAAGTGAGATACATGTCCTGTTAACAAAACCTTTCATATCATTACTGGTCCTATTGACATGTCAGAAATTATGCACAAAGACAAGTGAGATACATGACCTGTTAACAAAACCTTCCATATCATTATCAGTCTTATTGACATGTCAGAAATTAGGCACAAAGACAAGTGAGATAGATGTCCTGTTATCATAACCTACCATATCATTATCGGTCTTATGCATGTCAGAAATTATAAACAAAAACAAGTGAGATACATGTCCTGTTGATAGAACCTTCCATATCATGACTCGTCTTATTGACGTGTCAGTATGTCAGCATCAGGACAATTGGATACATGTCATGTTAACAGAACCTACTGTATCAACGCCCATTTGATTAGTGCATCAGGGTTTAAACACCTAGTCAAGCATGATGCAGATACTAAAACTATCAACAATAATAAATGAAAACATAGTATGGAATTTATTGAAAATTCAGGCATATCTTGTTGCTGGTTGTGAGGTCTGACTTTACTATAAAAAAAAAACATTATAGTAAAGTAAAAAAAGTCTGGTATATGGTAATGTCAATTATGTATGAGATTATTGTTTTGTGAACAGCCATACTTATTATTCCTTCTCTATTGTAATGATGAAATTTTCAGATTTGGTCAGTTTATTGTATCAACATTACCTCAGATGTCTAATTCAGAGAAAAATCTGGCTCTCAATGGACTGAAGGTACCGGCCGAAGAGACACAAGAGGACAGCATATCGATTTCAGGTATTTGCAGCAAATATATACATCTATGCATCTTTTTTAATTTTCAGCAATTATGTAGAATTAAACATTTTGTTATATAATACCAAAGAAAATAAGATTCTAAAGTAGTTCTTAATGTACTCAGCAGTTAAGTTCAGAAATTAAAATATTCAACTGACATATGTTAGCCTTCAACTGGATTCAATAATCACAAAAAAAAGATAATTAAACAAAAAATTAAGTCAGAAATTTATACCTTGGTATTATTAATTTTCATTTTTTCAATAATTATTTTAAGTTATATAATTTTTATTGTCTCGCTTTGATGAGGTCAAAAAGCAAGACATAGGTATGCTGTTTCCGGCTGCGGCGACGGCGGCGGCGTCAAAAATGTATTAGTTTGTGATTAAGTCTAGTTTATGGTGAACCACTAGTGGTAGGTCAATGATATTTGGTATGCAGTTGTATTAGCATTGGCACATCTCATTTCGATGGAGATTATTTTGCCCTGCCCCTCAGTCATGGTCTATTGACTTTGAAGCTTTGGCTTAGTTTAAATGTATTAGTTTGTGATTAGGTCATTTTATGGGGAACCACTAGTGGTAGGTCAAAGATATTTGATATGTGGTTGTATAAGCATTTACACATCTCATTTCCATGGAGATTATTTGGCCCCGCCCCCTCAGTCATGGTCTATTGACTTTGAAACTTTGGCTTTGTTTACATGTATTAGTTTGTGATAGGTCAGTTTAAGGGGAACCATTAGTGGTAGGCCAATGTTAATTGGTATGCAGTTGTATAAGCATTAGCACATCTCATTTCCATGGAGAATATTTGGCCCCGCCCTTCAGTCATGGTCTGTTGACTTTGAAACTTTTGCTTAGTTTACATGTATCAGTTTGTGATTAGATCAGTTTAAGATGAACTGCTAATGTTAAGTCAATGATATTTGGTATGCAAATGTAAGTCTCGTTTCCATGGAGATTATATAGCCCCACCCCCTCATCATGGTTCATTGACTTTGAAACTTTTACATAGTTTACAAGTTAATGGTTGTGTGTAGGTTTGTTTAAAGGGAATGACTTATGATAAGTCAATGGTATTTGGTATGCAGTTGTATTAGCATTGGCACATCTCATTTCCATGAAGATTGTTTAGCCGTATAACTTCAGTCATGGTTTATTGACTTTGAATATTTGCATAACTTACATGTTAAAGTATTGCTATTTTAATTTCAACATTTGCATTATCAAAATGACAAAAAAGGCGAGACATATCTCTGTGTTAACAGTTTATTGCAATAAAGCAATTAAACATTTGTACTGTTGCTAGTATTGACCAATGGAATCCATTCTACCAATCATAAAGAATTTCAAATGTATGTTAATTAATTACCTCAGGGTTTTCTTTTTTACTTCTTAGATGATGAACAAGTGTCATCCTACACAATTAAACTAAGGAATATCTGTTTAGATGTGATACATAAGTTGATACTGAACACAGAGGTAGAACCTGTACCACTTAATACTCAGTAAGTATCAACATGGTGAGGGAAAGGGTGGCGTGGACCTTGATTGATTTAATGGTTAAAACTGACTGCATATTTAAAGAAAATTACTACAGGCCATCTTTGAAGGCTCAGATTTGTAAATGACTACAAGTTTGTTTTTCCACTCAGAATATTACAAATTTGTCATGGTCAATTTATTTATTACTATTTCATACATTACAGGATGTCAGATGAGATTCAGAAAGTGCTTGGATTTGATTGGTTACTGCTGTTTATGCAAGGTCACATTCATCCCTCAACTGTTGTCAAGGCATTGCTGATCCTACTGACAATGCTACAGAGCCAATCAGCAACAGCGAAGTTCAGAGAGGGAAGTCTGGGAGGTGGATGGCTTAAAGGAACAGAGCCAGTCCTTAAACAGCATGTTGGAGTTATGTTAGGTAAATCCATTTTTATATTTAACCTCTATTCTAATTTTCATCACAACCCTCGGTTGATGTTTTTGATTGCTTCTCCGAAATTACATGTTTGAATTTTAATGAAAAGAAAATAATGATATATTTGAATAAGGTCTTTTTTCAACCTTAATGGTATTAGATTAAATTCTGATGCATTTAACTGACAATTGTTTGTAATTTTACACTTGTCTGTTGTTTCCTGTTAAAATTTCAGTAAATACCCCTTTGAAGCATAGAAACTTGCTTGATAAATTATATTAGAAAAGCTGACTTTTAAAAAACACATATAAAGTTTTCATTGATATTCTTTAATGTAAATAAAAGATGGGATATAAGTTTTCTGTGATTAAAGTTATTTTAGAGTTACACATCTTACTTCAGTAATTTACAAAAAATACAAAAAAGGTACCTTATTATTTTTTCTTATTCCACACCAAACTACTTGGCTAAATATCATCTTTTCATATGAAATGAAAATTGCTATATCTTTTTTCCAAAATTTCATATATTTAGACAATGCTTCCAAGAATAAAAGTACTGCTATGCTTTATTACAGAATTATCTGGATGTGATGGTATATAATGAACAATATATTACACCTATTTCACTTGAGGAACTTCCCATTTTGGCTACTCTTTTTGTCTTGCTTGTGATGCAGTGAATTGGAAGCAAGACATAAGTGTTACTTTTCCAGTGTCATCATCAAGTCCTACTTATGACAAGTTTTCAGATTGGGCGTAATTTCAGATCGATAGACCATTGATGTTTTGTGTAATGTTGCATGCTTGCATCTTAGTGACAATCACACACCATTCTTTGGTTAACTTTAACTTCAAAAGTGTCTAGATATTGTTCTAGTGAATAGAATGTTCACATTGTTCAGATATTAAGTTTGATTTATAAAGATATATGTCTAAAAAACGATAAATAAATGGTTTTAAACATGACTTTCTGTTTCAGGCAGACTACTGTAAACCCAGAAATAAGTAGAATATTTTTATTAATGCCAAAAAATGTGTCTGTGTAAAAATTCCTGCCAGATTTTTATGAAACTTATATCATAGGTTTATATAAGCAATGTTTTTAACGAGTTCGAAAATCTGACAGTAATGATCAATTATTTTTAAAAGAGTTATGCCCCTTGGAAACATTAATAATCTGGAAAATTGCATCGTTAGCGCTCTCATGTGTACACTTCTTGCCAGATTTTTATGAAACTTATATCAGCAATGTCTCTGACAGTTTCGAAAATAAGTGCTGAGCAAATATTTTTACGAGTTATATCCCTTGGAAATGTTAATTATATCAGAAATTGCATTGCATTTGCTCTCAAGCCTTCATTTCTCTAAGATATTTAAAAAAAAAGGTTTTTTTAGTTACTGCCCTTGCACCTTGGACAGATAAAATAATGTGCAACTCGAGAGACATTGAAACGCTGTTATTTAATTTATGTGAAATCACATTCTCATTCTAATTATGCATATTTCAGTAGAAAATCTATGTGAGCCATATTTACAAGTTCAGCCTTGATGAATACATGCATTTGTTCCAAATAACATTGCAAGTAATAAGACCATTTATTTTTTTAATGCTGTTGTAGAAGCATCTGAATACGTTTTTTTTTTGAAGAAAATTTTGCTACCATAATGGTGCATTTCTGTTTCAAACTAGAATATGATCAGTGTGTTAATTAAGAACGATTTAGAATATATACATCCACAAAACAGGTGAGAGACATACAATTGTGTTAGCAGTTTGTTTTATCTGCAGAGTGCTTCTGTGAGGTAAACAGGGTTTCACCTTCTGCACATCATTTTATTTTGAATTCGTAACATTTCACAATATAAACACAAGTTCTTTTAATTTACTGAATACAAGTATGAAAACATTTTGAATTTGTCATTTTTAAAGCCTTAAATGTTTATAGTGTCAGAATAATAGTAAATGTCTGAAAAATCTAAAATTTTGACTTTGCACATTTTTATCAAATACATGTAGGTAAATGCAAAATCTGTTCTCTCATCTGAGAAGTTCTATATAGGTAAATTAAATGTTGTCAAAACAGGAAGTTTCCTTAAATTTCTTCATTTGCGTGACTACAATTTTAAAATATGTCAATTTTCTTTTACTATGAGGAGATTTTAATGTTAGAGAAAGATTAATGCTGTTGATAGAAGATTATATTACGCATATAAAGAATAAGGGTGTGAGCTGTCACACACCTCTTTTCACATCTTCACCATCTCCACTGAAACTGATGTTTACATGAATAATATATGGAGATCCTTTCTAAAAAAAAGTCCTCATTTTGTTCTGATTGACAGAGCTCCAGATAAGCTGCATATTTGTGTGATCACGCAATACAAATAATTAAAAACCCAATGCAATTGCCCATTGCAGGGTTCAATAACCCAATTAATTCAAAGGAAAACCCAATTATATGCCAAAACCATGAGTTCTTAACGCTTTTATTCGCTATCGTTTGCGTTATTTACCCTTATCTGATTACAGTCGTCACGTAAATCTATTTTTATAATATTTATAATTGGAAATGTCCTTTCGTTCTTAAAATAGAGCCCTGCATCAAGTAGCTGTAATGGGTCCCTGTTGGAATTTTCCGTTGCTCAAAAGGTACACGTGTTTATGAAAACATTTCGATCTTCTCGGCGTTTATCCAATTAGCGTGTGACATGTTGTCATATTTTTCGAATTGCTCTGGATTTATCATAACATACAATGAATTAAAACGAAAGTAAATGTCCGATAAAAATATTGAATAGAAGCATGTTTTCGGCTTCTTTTGATAGCTGAGGAAAGTTATGATGAAAACAAGACTCAGCTAGTGATTATAGAAAGCGTCCATTGAACGCACGGGCGTGTTTGCGTACCTTAACGAGAACATTGCTATAGAACGATAAACACGGGGTTTTGTCAAAAATGAAATCAGTTGGAAAAAGTGAAAGGCCAAATCAATTATGACATGATATGTAGTTGGAAAGCATATCGGAAACCAAAAGTTCTGATAAGGGACAACTTAATCCAGATTTATTTAAATTGAATTAAACCAAAAACAGTTTATATATTATTTTTTTTTCATTTTAGTTGATGAATGAATACACATATCCGTTTTTTTAAGTCAAATTATGCAGCTTGACACTTTCTTTCTTTTGGTCTAATTGTTCTGGATGCTTAAGATAGTTGTCTTATTGGCAAGTGCAGTATAACATTGTCATTTATTTACTTGATGTTGCAGATTTATTTGTAAATTTAAGTTGAATGTGGTCTCCATCATTAAACCACCCTATAAATCTCAAGGTTTTGGGGGTATATCTTAAATCTGGGAACTACTTTTTATTTTTATTAAAAGTAGATCTGGCAAATAGGTGAAAGAACTGGCAAAACTTTCTTACAGCACCTAAATTTCACATATATTACGTAAAAATCTAAACACTTAGCCACACCTACCCCAACTATAAACTGTAGGGTAATCATATGGGATCTAGAAAGACAATTAGTTACTGTCCAACTAGTGACACCAGCTGCAGTTTACATAAGTTTTGAGAAAATACAAAACTGACAGAACGTTTAAAACGGGACACAAATTAAACGTACAATTGCTCGTCAGTGAATAAACCAAATAAAACAGCTAAGCACATATACAAAGAAAGAAACACATTTAAGATGGAAACACATCTGGGGTTGATATAATGTGATTATAACATGCCTAAATATTCAATATTGTATTGATGAAAAAACCCAATACATTAAGGAGCTTGGTGGTGAAAACCCCAATTTGATATTTGCTTGAGGGGTGAATTGGAATTGATAATGCAATTAAAAAACTTTATCACCCAATTACATAAAATGGTGGGTAAAAACCCCAATTTGTGAATTCTTATCTGGAGCTCTGGATTGATATAGAACATGGTTTCTTGATTCAGAATGGTCTGAGGCAACAGGCCCAAATTGTTTTATATTTTGCAGCTTTACTTGCTATAGACTGTTTTGAATGTTGTAGGAATAATCATTGAGATATCAATCAATAGGAATCCTCACTTTGTACTGATTCAGAAAAAAAAAGAATGTTATTTAGTACATAATTCATTACACAATCAACCAGAATAAGCTATAACTTGAATTAATAGTTACAGTACAAAATACAGACAACAGGGACGCATTACACAGTACTTATACAATCAGACACTCCAAAACAAAATCCAGGACTAACTGTACACCAGGAACTTAACTCACTCAGTCATGAAAGCCTGAGTATATAAAAATAAGGAGATACCTGTTACATACAATTGAATTGAAAGAGGTTTAAGTGGATTAATGGATATCCAGACCTCATGTGTCTGTTCCAATATTTTAAAGAATACTAGCTTATGAAAAAAACCAGTTTGATAGATTCATTAAAAGTCTGTATACTGATATGCTGTATCTGTAATTCTCTTACCAACAGGTTTGAACATAGGAACAAGTAACAAAGGTCAGAAAAGGGCACTCAACAGAGAGGTGTGTCAGGTCCCTGGATTTACTATAGTACAATGGTTGCTACCAAAACATGCTAATGCTGCAGAAATATACTTTATACTGATGGCCATGTTACTGGGTCAACATATAAAAGAACTGCCCTCTGATGTACAGGTAAATAAATAATGTGACAGAAATATACTTCATACTGATGGCCATGTTACTAAGTCAACATATAAAAGAACTGCCCTCTGATGTACAGGTAAATAAATAATGTGACAGAAATATACCTCATACTGATGGCCATGTTACTAGGTCAACATATAAAAGAACTGCTCTCTGATGTACAGGTAAATAAATAATGTGACAGAAATATACTTCATACTGATGGCCATGTTACTAGGTCAACATATAAAAGAACTGCCCTCTGATGTACAGGTAAATAAATAATGTGACAGAAATATACTTCATACTGATGGCCATGTTACTAGGTCAACATATAAAAGAACTGCCCTCTGATATACAGGTAAATAAATAATATGACAGAAATATACTTCATACTGATGGCCATGTTACTAGGTCAACATATAAAAGAACTGCCCTCTTATGTACTGGCAAATAAATAATGTGACAGAAATATACTTCATACTGATGGCCATGTTACTAGGTCAACATATAAAAGAACTGCCCTCTGATGTACAGGTAAATAAATAATGTGACAGAAATATACTTCATACTGATGGCCATGTTACTAGGTCAACATATAAAAGAACTGCCCTCTGATGTACTGGTAAATAAATAATGTGACAGAAATATACTTCATACTGATGGCCATGTTACTAGGTCAACATATAAAAGAACTGCCCTCTGATGTACTGGTAAATAAATAATGTGACAGAAATATACTTCATACTGATGGCCATGTTACTAGGTCAACATATAAAAGAACTGCCCTCTGATGTACTGGTAAATAAATAATGTGACAGAAATATACCTCATACTGATGGCCATGTTACTAAGTCAACATATAAAAGAACTGCCCTCTGATGTACTGGTAAATAAATAATGTGACAGAAATATACCTCATACTGATGGCCATGTTACTAGGTCAACATATAAAAGAACTGCCCTCTGATGTACAGGTAAATAAATAATGTGACAGAAATATACTTCATACTGATGGCCATGTTACTAAGTCAACATATAAAAGAACTGCCCTCTGATGTACAGGTAAATAAATAATGTGACAGAAATATACTTCATACTGATGGCCATGTTACTGTCAACATATAAAAGAACTGCCCTCTGATGTACAGGTAAATAAATAATGTGACAGAAATATACTTCATACTGATGGCCATGTTACTAAGTCAACATATAAAAGAACTGCCCTCTGATGTACAGGTAAATAAACAATGTGACAGAAATATACCCCATACTGATGGCCATGTTACTAAGTCAACATATAAAAGAACTGCCCTCTGATGTACAGGTAAATAAATAATGTGACAGAAATATACCTCATACTGATGGCCATGTTACTAGGTCAACATATAAAAGAACTGCCCTCTGATGTACAGGTAAATAAATAATGTGACAGAAATATACTTCATACTGATGGCCATGTTACTAGGTCAACATATAAAAGAACTGCCCTCTGATGTACAGGTAAATAAACAATGTGACAGAAATATACCTCATACTGATGGCCATGTTACTAAGTCAACATATAAAAGAACTGCCCTCTGATGTACAGGTAAATAAATAATGTGACAGAAATATACTTCATACTGATGGCCATGTTACTAGGTCAACATATAAAAGAACTGCCCTCTGATGTACAGGTAAATAAATAATGTGACAGAAATATACTTCATACTGATGGCCATGTTACTAGGTCAACATATAAAAGAACTGCCCTCTGATGTACAGGTAAATAAATAATGTGACAGAAATATACTTCATACTGATGGCCATATTACTAGGTCAACATATAAAAGAACTGCCCTCTGATGTACAGGTAAATAAATAATGTGACAGAAATATACTTCATACTGATGGCCATGTTACTAGGTCAACATATAAAAGAACTGCCCTCTGATGTACAGGTAAATAAATAATGTGACAGAAATATACTTCATACGATGGCCATGTTACTAGGTCTATATATAAAAGAACTGCCCTCTGATGTACAGGTAAATAAATAATGTGACAGAAATATACTTCATACTGATGGCCATGTTACTAGGTCAACATATAAAAGAACTGCCCTCTGATGTACAGGTAAATAAATAATGTGACAGAAATATACCTCATACTGATGGCCATGTTACTGGGTCAACATATAAAAGAATTGCCCTCTGATGTACAGGTAAATAAATAATGTGACAAACTTTACATATTTATAGACTGCTAATATCACATGTGTTTTGTTTCATATTAATGGCAATATTCTTGCATCAGCTACTGTAGTTTGAAAACTTCACTTTAATATAAAAGTGAACATACAGTGAGATTTACTTCTTTTTAACAGCTGTATTTTTCTTTAGCAAGTTCACAAACTGCCTCCTAATGTAGAGTTTAAAGTACAGTATAATGGATCTGTTTTACATTTCAATGACCATGTAACTGGGCATTGTGCTATCATACCAAGACTCAAAAGCACTGTTTATAATTTTAGGTATAAGATGTTATACTTAGAAATAATTAGGGCCCTACCGAATTGCGGATGCCCTAGAGTGATCAGTCTGTTGGTCCGTCCATCTGTTCGTCCATCTGTCAGTCCGTCTGTCCGTCTGTCCGTAACAAATTGTGTCGGCTCTATATCTTGAGAACTGTTATGATTTCAAAGTTTATACTTGACATGTATATAAACCAACACCAGAGGGTGTGTCATAATTTATGTACAACTTCCTAGGTCAAAGGTCAAGGTCAAAAACTTTGGTTTCAGTTGACAACCCCATGTCCAATGATAAAGATACAAATTTTTTACCACACATTATTCACAGCGGGGCCCACAGAGATGGCTCCAATCTCAATGATATCTAGTTCTTTCATGTCATGCTCTTTGCTCATTGTAACATAGTTAAGCATTATATTTGTCAACATCTTAACATTGACACTTTGTTGTCAACTTGGTTATTGAGGGAGAAAAGAATCTTGTCATAATAAAATGGAAAGTAAAATTTATAAGTTTCCAACCAGCACATGATTGAAAGTTACAATTTTTTTGTTAAATGATTGTAGTTTGTTTTGTATCTTTCAGTTAAACTTGGATCAAGTATGGACAGTAATATTTGGTGTCCCTGCCAGTAAACCTGTTTCAGCCATAGCTAAAGAAAAACAGGCTGAACTGTGTCCTGATGCTGCTCTAGTGTTGCTTGCTCTTATCAGACACATGCTGAATCAGGTGGGTAATAGATGTTTAGAGAAGGTTCTTGCAGTGGAAAGACATTGTTTGTGCAAACGATGCCTTGTCTATCAATATACTAAATAAATAGACAATAATGTTGATAAACAATATGTACCAGTTAACTTAATGTCTTGTTTACAGATTTGATAAATTAATGCTGGAATAAACTTAAAAAGTAAAATTATTAAAAGAAATGTATCTAGGGATTTGGAATTTCAAGACTTTAGAAATATGTACATGTATGAAAAAAAAACAAAAAACTTATTACTGAATTTCAACAAATATTTTGTATAATTATACATATTTATGTCAATTTAAAACAGATAAATGAGTGTCAGATCAAGGGGTCGTTTTTGGATAGTCACTTGAGTGAGTGACCTAAATGGAAAATTTGATCTTCAAAAACTAAAAAATGGTGCTTATTGAGAAATGGCAAAAAATCTGCTTTCTCTGTTTCTTCCAATTGACAGTTTTATGCAGATCTCAAAGCAATGGAAAAGAAAGACTAAATATCTGCTATTTTCATAATTATTTTAATGGAAAGACAGTCCAATGTTTTTAATATTTAAAATGTTAAAACCACTCATTACAGGAGTCGGACCAGAAATGCAGTACATGGTTACAAGAATACCCGGTAACACTGATGCAGTTTCTGTTGTTTCTGTACCACAACCAGCCAGATTTTATCTCTTTGTCTATCACATCAGAATTTATCTCAGGACTGGTAGCAACACTGTTTCCATCTACCAATGTATCCACAGAAAGTAAAGTTACTACACCACAGGAGGAATACATGGTAAGAATGTTCTTTAAGTTATTTTCATTTGTTTTCTTTAGAACAAAAAATGTAACTGCGTAGACAGACATTTTATTGATGACATTTGGCATTCTATTTTATGCTATGATTAAATTTTGATTTAAATGACATTTCTTGAAGAAATTTTGTTGGTGTATATATAATTAGTGATAGGTTTCTACAGGATTTTTAATTTTCATTGGCTTTGAAAAGACACAACACTGTTATAGTATTATCATTGTTGCTCTTGCTTCATGTCTCATTTCTATTCGAAACTTATGTATGGTATTATTATACAGTCATTATAGAACAATATCACATAAACAAATCTTAATTGTAATTTCAGCCATTCCCAGATGCAGATGGATATATTCACATAAAAACACCAGATCCTTCAAATACCAGTAAGTATTTCTAGAAGATACTAGATTTTGTTATTCTTCAAAACTTTTACGTGTTTGTTTTTGGTTATTGTGTGAGGCCAAAACAATTTAAGATAAAGCAGTTTTTTAATACCTAGATGGACTATGTAAATTGAAAGCAAATATGTCTTTTGTAACATTTAGATATGAAGAAAAGGAGATGTAGAGTATACAAAAATGCACAACCAAACAACAGAAGTAACCAAAAGATATCCTTTACATTGTGTCAAGCTCTGTTAGGCTCTTTGGTCATATAGAAAGTTTTTCACTGTTTGTAAATTCGCATTGTATGTCTTACATATTTTCTCTTGGATTACATTTTCTCTTTTGTAATCAAATAGTATGTAGGAGATAGAGACTTAGCATCAGTACAAAAAGTCTCCTTTTTCAAAAAATCAGAATGGTTTTAAGAACATTTATTCAACATTTCAGGTGTATTAAGTGAACATCCAGCCAGAAAATTTGTAATAGACTTCCTAAGGACTATTATACTTGACAGTTTTTCACAGCAGTCATCTCCTAAACCAGTATTAGATGTTGTTCTAGATGTAAGTTGATTATATGACGTTATATTTATACCAGTGAATAATGGATGTGTAATTGATATTTGGTACAGGCCTGTTGACCTGTTTACTATGTTTTACAGAAGAAATCAGTATTGTTAGGAAATGGCCATAATGAAAAGAATGAAATAGGATTTGTTGTAATAACCAAACTGCTATGATGTACACTTATACACAGAAAAGGAATTATTTGAGGTGATGCATACATTTTGATGGTGAGGGAGTAAATGCTGTGCTATTTTTGATTTACAATATTCTAAGGCCTTTCCTTGGACAGTGCCTTTAAAACTATTCCTGAAATAATCAAATGGGGAAAATTGAAGCCTTTTCAATTGAAACTATTATTTTTCTTATATTTATAGGAATTGCTCATATACATAATTATACCGCCTCTCAAAAATTGAAGACTATATTGCAATCTTCTTGTCTGTCCTGTTAGTCACCTGTCTGTCTGTTTGTCCAACACACATTTTGTCAGACTTTTTCAGAAACTGTAGAACAGAATTACTTCATTTTTGGTCAGTAGCTTGACGGTGATGACTTTTAACACATGAACACTTTCAGATTTGACATATACAATGTATCTACTTCCTGTTTGGCAATTCTTTGATCTCAATACTATGTTTCAGGCTTCTCCAGACAATGCCAATAGACAACAAAGACATGAGTTTCAAACAGAGATCATGAAGACTATCATGGAACACTTAGTAGCTGCTGATGTTTTGTTAGGGGAGCAAGCTGCATTACCTATAGCTACAGGAGGCAGCTATGTCAGCATGGCCAACAATGTCTTCTACTTTGCTAGTAGGGTTGTGGATAAATTATGGCAGAGTAAGTATCCTTTTGTTTAATCAGAAGAATTTTACATGAAATCAGTACAGTGCATGCGCTAACAAAGCTATCGAAATCACATGTTGTGACCAGAAGACAATTTACTTATTCATGATGATATGAATTTACAGTTTATTAATTTAATTCCCAATTGTGTAGAGTCAGTCCAGTACAGGTATAAAACAATTGTTCTTATTCCACAACTTTCATAATCTCGTAGTATCAAATCAGCAATTTTGCTGTTAAAGTATTTTACATGTTCTTGGAATCATTTCCATGTATAGAGTTTTCTGCTTCTAAAATTTTATAAGATAATGAAATAATGTACATGAGTTTTATGATATTATGACAGCAATGATATTTAAAACATTGCCTCACAACAATACTTAGATTCTATTTTTAAAGTAGCTTGCAATAAGAGCAAACATATAAAGTTTGATATATTGTAGACATAAGTCTTCATTTTGTTTGCAAATGATGTTCAAAAAGAATGACTCATTTACAGGTATTATGTCAGCCTAGATAAATTTGGATGTATAGTGAACCGTCTTTTTTTTTGGTCCTGTATCATGTGTATTGTTTGATATAGTATCTGATATCTGTTCTTTTCCACACAATACAGACACCATTTTAAAGGCAGTTGTTCTGTAGTAGAGAATTGATAAGAAGTAGTGGATTCGTAAACGATAATCAACGAGCGACTTTAGTCGCAAGTTGATTATCGTTTCCGAATCCACTTCTTCTTATCAATTCTCTAGCTTAACCCATTTCTAGTAAAACGACTGTCTGTTTTACGTTTTGACAATGAATCAACGGAATTTCATAAAAATAATTTCATATTTTGTCTTTTTTTATTCTATAATAGCTGGAAATGATTATATCCACACTGTTCACATCTATATTTAGACATTTGACAAGTTAACACAAGTTTAATATAACTTAAATGGTGTGTTAGCTCCCCTTTTTAATACCAGATTTCAAATTTGTATATACATATTTCATTTAATGTTTAATCATTACAAATTATTCAAATTGTATAGATTTTGGTATCAATGATTTATTCAAAAGACATATATTAATATACAGAATTCATTTATCTTGTTTTGAAAAGTAAAAAAATTCTAATTACTAAAATTTAGAACCTTTGAAATTTACATATATAGTATTTAGCAACATGTAATAGTTTACAGTGTTTGAGGACTGGCTACAATTTAGCCAAACTAAGTCAAATATATAAATTTAGCGTAGTTGCAACAATCCTCCTAATTCATGATGCCCCATTTGATGTTGCTTTCCAAAATAAATAACATTATTTGCTGAATGTCTTATTTGAACAATTATACATGGATATGGTTAAACTGTTTCCCTTTCATTACGTTTGGATTATTTTAGCGTTATTACATTTGGCATCCATCGTCAACCAGTCAATAAACTAGTATTATCTGTGGTACGCATTCTGAATCACCAGTAGAATTGCTCTTGCTACAGATGTACAATGTTTAATTATGTCGATTTTTTAAATTTACATTCAAGCTGTTCATAGCCGTGATCGTCTAGTGGTTGGTAACAAAAAGCATAACTGTGAAATTAACAGTGTCGAGTTCAAACCTTGTACCCAGAATCCAATTTTTTCAATGACATTTTTTTCTCGACCATAATATTGTTTTAATCTTAGAGGTATTATATATTTCATTTTCATATAAAGGCGATGATTTTGTTTCTGGTTTCACTGTCAAAGAAATAGTGTTACGGTCGTGTCTTATATATCACACTTTATTTAAATTAGAGTCCGTTCAATGTTAACGTGATGTATATTTAGACCATTCATAATCAAACAAAGAAAAAATTATTGATAGTATGATAACGTTATAAGACTAAAACCATAAGTAAGCATTTGCTATGATGAAAAGGAAAAGTCCTTGTACGTTAAAAGTGACAAGTGTAATGGGCATATGGATGTTTATTTTATCAAGGAATTGTTCTAATATATACAATTCCTTGATTCTATAGTGTTATAGCCACAGTCGTATAAATATTCATCAGTTCATTATAACGGTGTTGAAAATCGACCAATGTTCAAACCTGACATCAGGAATAAACTCTTTTTTCTATGATTTTTAAGAAAAATGTTTTTATTTATTTTTTCTCTTGTCATTTTATATTTTCATACTGCTATATAACTATGCTCAAGAACGTTCAAACGTAGAACATAATCTTCCTTAAAAAATTAACGCCCAAAATAAAACAATTTAAATAAACTTGAAAAGAACATGAACAAACCCAGGCATAATATATATATTTTATTAGATAACAAAAGCGAATTATCTATGAGACAGAAATACAGTTTATTGACATGTATTGATAGTTGAGCACTTTAAGAGTGTTATTAAAATATTGATGTATGTGAGCACTCGTGGTATAGTGGTATCATGCATAGACTAGTGACTCTACTGATTATGAAGAAAATACGTGCGAGTTCCAACCTTTCATATGGCACTCGTTTTTGAGAGGATAAAATATCGTAAGTTAAAAGTTTAAAGTTATAATATAAGTTATCTTAAGTTAACACAGTGGTCAGTGGATTCTTGAAAAATAATCTACAGTAAGAACAATAGACTGACGTCAGAGAAATGGGTTAATTTATTGTGCTACTTTATCTCAAAATCTTTTTAACTCTCTCTGGGTTTAAATTCTTAGATTAAATTAGGTTAGATAAAGTACTTTCTAAGAAATACATATATTTTACAGGTGTATTTATGAGAGAATCTAAAGAAGTTTTTGAATTCATAAGCAAATTGATTGCTCAGGCAAAGAGAAAAGGTATGGTATATTTACTTATCTTACCTCCTATACATTTCTAGGAATATCATTGATTAACCGTGACTGTGTGGAGACCCTGTATATTTGATATGTGGTTAATGGGTGTGGCTTATTGTAATACATGGTTAGTAGTGTTGTTACGTCCCTTTTTAAAAACAACACTGCATTGAGGAAAAATCTGAAATATTTACCTGGACAACAGTTGAAGAAATTGATGATGAACGATTGAAATAAATGCAGAAAACACATTAAAAGCTAATCAGTTGTTATTGTTGGCATTTGTTTTTGTATAGACCATTGGAAGTAGGTTCTTAATATTGAAGACTTAATCACTTTGATAGGCCACTAGTCTAAATGCCACATGTTAAGATAGTCGGTAAGATAAATTCGTTACACAGTGTGCTAGTGACCTAATACAATATAAATGGGGTTGGTATTAAAATTCCATATGTATTGTTTTAGATCACTAGCACACTGTGTAACTAATAATATCAAGAACTTATATCATATAACAAGTAAACTAATATATAGTTTAATGTTTGATGATGTCAGGTTAGTTGCTTACTGTCTCAGCATCATTCTAAGTAATCTAATAATCAGAAACTAAATCATTAAGTATATTTTAGAGCGGCAGGGATAAAAAGTATTTTGGTTTATTTTAAAAACAAAAGAGTGATAGCTATTTGTAAGACAGACTTTTTTTGTCTTTTCTGGAAACCATGTAATGACTGTATATGATAACTGGTAATAAAAATTAATTTCAAACATATATGGCATAGGTAAGATTGAAAGGCTGTAACTTAAAAACTAAAGTAAATGTTCATCCCTCCCTTCCATACTGAAAGAAGTTCACAACACACTCATTTTTCCTAATATTGTGAAGCATATCATGCAAACCATTTCTACTTAAATTGATTTTAAATATGACTGTAACCATTATAGAAAAACAAAGGATATGGGGTATTCATCCTTACATCCCAACTCTAGATCTTGTTCTAACAGGGGTGATCTGAGTCAGATCACCCCTACCAGATTACCCTACCTTGAGTTTCTTTGTTCTGTAACATTTTGGCGGGAATGTCGAACACACAATAAAACTTAGAAATATTTAAGCGGAATAAAGACTAACTTTCTAAATTATGTAGAAAAATCCACTGAATTTCCAGTGTCTAAGCGGGGAATTGAACTCAAGACCTTTAGCATATGAAGCCACAATTCATACTTCTACACCAGGACGACTGGATACAAACTCACTGTTAATTTAATATATTTAAATGTTGTATCCGGGGCTCATAAAGGGTATATATAAAGTATATTATAATTATTGTATGGCATTCTGAACTAGATGTTATGAAGCGTAAATGTTTTTTCATATAGTCTAGAAGAGCTGGGATGTAACATAGTTATCCCACTCTGACTTGGTGTGTCAGTGTAAGATCAACCTCCGGCCTCCGGCCGTCGGGTGATCTTACACTGACACACCGTGTCCTCATGGGATAACTATTACATGACACAAACAGAGTTCTCGAAATCTTTTTTTTCCTGGTGGTCATTGGGACCACCAAGACTAAAAATCTGGTGGTCCTGTAATTTTACTTGAATTTATCAAACACCTATTAGTTACATGAAAGTCATTGCTCAATACTATATTAACTCCATCCTAGTTTCTATGTTATATGTTTGGGTTTTTTTAATGAAAGTTTGAACTTTGCATTGTTCACTAATTTTTATACTTTGTCAGTTTGATAACATGCTTGATTTCATTTTTGTTTTATGTCTCGTGCATTATACTACCTGTAGAGTCTTTTAAGGGCTCATTTGTAAGGAAATTCAATCCTTTGTTAGCCCACCCAAATTCGTACTTGTTTTAAAAGCTAAACTCCTAACAATCCTGCATTTTGTGGGTCACTTTTGGTTGACGAATAATTCAAATTTTAAATAGTTAATATTTAAAGAAGTCCAAATTCATCATAAGAGCTGGTATTTAATTTCTTCCTAATGCCAATCCACTCATATTAAGAAACAATAAAAAAATTGTAATAAAAATAATTTATCGCTAGAACTGGTCCATAACATCTTCCAAATGATGATCAAGTTGTATTTTAAAGTTATCAATGGTATGTGCAGACACAACATTTTGGGTAAACTGTTCCAATTGTTTATAATTCGTTAGAAAAAATGCCTTTAACGAAATGATGAATTACATCAAGGCTTTATAAGTTTAAAGCTGTGTCCACTGCAATCATTTACAGTGAAAAGTGCATTAAAATGATAGAAATAAAAGACTAAGTCTTGTAATATAGAAAACATTTTGTAATATAGAAAAAAATATTCAGTCTCTGTAAAAGTCTTAGTTCAAATACAGAGTCCTCTGGTTTATCACCCTCTCTGATAGTCCGAGATTATTCTGACGTCGAGCAGCTGTTTTGTCAGACAAGCTGGGGCCGTGGGACCGCCCCAGCTTGTCTGGCAAAACAGCCGTTGCACGTCAGAGTAATCTCAGACTACCTCTCTGAATGAAATGGGCCATGCCGAAGCCTTGATGACTTTTATGACTGGTTATTTGTCAAAAGTATTACCATAATTTTGAGCTATGCTACAAACTTTAAATTACAGTAGTAACCAGTACAAAAACTATCTGAATACCAAAGAAACCGACGACTGGTTCTTTTTCAAAAGTATTACTGTAATTTTGAGCTATGTAGTTAAAGTTTGTTTACATCAGCAACCAGTTCAAAAGCTATCTGAATACCAAAAAGATGTTAAAACAAAAGTGAACAACCACCAAAATGTTGTTGGTCATCAGGACTGCCACTACACATGCAATTGTCGGTCCTAGCCGATTTTTGGCGGTCAGGACCGACAGGACCGACGGTTTTCGAGAACACTGCACAATATCAGTACATGCATAGCAAAAAACACACAAAAAGTAAAGGAACAGTGCTTGTATTTCTATTCTTCATCTCAAGAGCAGAATTCTTTTCAAAATATTTCGGATAGACTTTGTAAGATGTAACACCAAATTATCTTATTAGAAGTAATTATAGTTACTAAATGATGATTTCTTTGCAGCTTCTGGTGTATCTCTGGATCTGATCTATAAATCACTAAACAGAACCATTCTATACCAGCTGTCTCGCCCGCTCACCAATGTAGCCTCATCAACAGGTGTACTGGATGCCCTACACAAACTAACCAGTAACAGAAGTCTTGTGTTTGGACCAAACAATTATGATACAGAGTTCCTTGTGTGTCTGTGTTACTGTTTGTTACAACTTACAGAGGATCCAGAGAAAGGGTAATGTCTTTATAACATGCAAAATTAAATTTGGATAAAAAGAAATTCAACTATTGCTTGCAAAGCTGATTAGATAATGATGATTCATATAAATTTACTGCTTTATTTAATGTAATGAATATTTTTGCAGAGTAATTTTTGCTATTTCATCTTTTTAAATATATAATACATTTTGCAGGTGTCATAGAATTAGATTTTTCAAATAATAATGTGAAATTTACATGGTATTCCAATGAATTTCACAAATTTTGGAAATAAAATCTCTAATTATATGTATTTTTTCTGCTATGTCAAGGAGATTTAGAATGAGATATACATTTTCGTAAAAATTTATCATTCAGCTGCTAAAAAATATGCTTCCTTTTCAAAAACAATTAATGCAGATAAAAAAAGCACCAAAAAGCCAAACTAACAAAGAATGACCTGAAGTCCAGTAATATTTGAACAAGGCTACTTAGAGTTCACATGTCTGCTGAAGATTTTGTAGATTTTGCATTGCTGTACAGCATAAGCACTATTTTGAAAATTTAATCAATTACAATGAAGAAAAAATAGTTAAATATTGATTCATCATTTAATGTGATTACTATTTTTTTGCAACAGTTACAAGTAAGTAAATCTGATGTAATAAAAGATTATCTTAACCGGATACATGTATAGGACTCACTCACCTTGCTTTAATTGCTTATTTACTATTGGTATATTTATATTCTTATACTGACAATTTACAGTGCTTTGCTGTGTTTTCTCACTTATTATTTAAGGCTGTGGTATTCCAGACTTTTACAAATATCCAATGTTCAATTTATAAAAGCTTTTTCACATTTGTAGCAAAAAACTTTAAATGCTGATGGCAAAATAGTTTTTTTGTTATTTAAATTACATTTGTATTGTATATATTTCACCTGATCTAAATTGTAATCACCTATAACTTTTTTTCTGCTCAGAAGATTTATATACATGTATATATTTATATACATTTTCTTCTTTGTAATTGTGATCCACAACTGCTAAATATTATGTGCTTTAAAAATCAGATCATGGGTACTTCATCTGTCCTCTCATTTATGTTTTATCTGTTTGGTTTTACAGATATATCAGATAATTACAAAACATGATTTGTAATCAGGACTTGCTTATAATATATTAGCAAATGTTTGTATCTGGATTTTTACACAAAATATTACTAATGATAACAAACCTTGTCATACAGGCTAGCCAAGTTATTTAAATGCCAAGATTGGGGGACCTTTTAAAACAAGTCAGTGCAACAAAATATTATTGAATACTGTGATTTAATTTAACTTTTTGTTTGATTTGTTCGAAAGTGGTTTTGGGGATGCTTACAATTAAAGTATCATAGTGAGAACTTAGTTCATAAAATTCAAGTTTGCTTCATTTAGGGGGACCTTAAATTCTTAATTAGCTGTTGTTAATACAGAATCAAACTGGTTTTTCAATCATCCATTTTTTACCCGTTTTATGATTTGACTGGCTAATAAAAGTTACTTATATTTTTTTATCATGGTAATGTAGTTTTTCTGTTCTACTTATAGACATGTGATTCTTTCTGCGGGAGTCAAAATCTCTTGATTTTTAAGCCCTCTTCCGTCTCTCCCGTTAATAATTCAAATCTTCCATTTTTTCAAAATTTCAACCCCAAAAAATTTGTCATTCTCTATTTTTTATTACCATCGATGTCAACATTAATTACATTTTTGTGTCACTAATGAAGGTAATTTTTACCTGTAAATCAAAGAACTTGTATAATTATATGGCTTTACTTGACAGCTTCCTTGTGTGTCAAACATGCTATTAATCAACGATTTTTACCTCTAACTGCCATTATGTAATAAAAGCTTTGTGTATTTGAAAACACTTAAAAAGAAATTTCGGGTTCCTTCCCTTGTTTTATCATGTTTTAAGTTACCCTCCTTAAAATAATGTAAATTGATAAAAGAATATGAATGAAATACAAATTGAACGGAGAATCATATAAGGATGGTAATTTAATGATTTTAAATGTCTTAGGACAAAAAAGAAAAGATTATTTTGAAAATTATTTGAGAGACCTATACTTCTTTTCAATGCTTAAATTGAAATTTATAAGATATGTATTGACCTTATATAATGACTGTGAGAGTGTTTATGCTAAATCTGGCAAAATCAAAATTAGCTAGAAAAATAGAATAACACTATTAAACACATAAATAATTATTGGATGATAGAATTGAGAAACACACTAATGATGACAAAGACGAGGAAAGGAAAAAAATCACATACAAATAGTTTAGCTTAGTGTTGACAAATATTTCACATGGTAACAATACAGAGAGAATACATTAATAGTAATACTGTTATCTTAAAAAAGGGGAAATATGTAGCTTTATCATCAAAATGAACACTGAAAACGACGATAAATATGTCAATAAAAAATCTCCAGTTATGAGGCCCAAACTCCAGCTGAAAATTTTCAAATCTCCAGTTGTGACTTGACAACTCTGTCACATGTATGTACCTAGAAAACAAGCAAACTTTACTTTGTTCTTTGTACTTTAATACTCTGATATACATATTCTGTGATTTAATTTCTTATTTGACTTTCTATGTATAAAGTAAGTGTCAAAAACTGAATTCTTTAAATATTTGATCAAACAAAATGGTTTAACACAGAGTCGTGCAGCTAACATAAAAACAATGATAGAAACTTACGTGACAATTTCAATAGATCAGTTAAGAAATGGTGTTGCAATATGAGAACTGAAAACATAAAAAGTATTTTATGAGGATGCTGAAAACGTGAAAAGTTATTTATGAGTTATTTATGAATGGAATGTAATTTCTGAATTGATCATTTATAGTCAGTGCATAAGATCTTTGGTTTAAGTCTTGTGTGTGATTTAATTTTAGAAAATAAAAAAGCGATACTTGAGAAATTTTATCAGAAATGCATTATTTTCAGGTCTTCTAACTTACATGGAGGACAAGCTATGACAACAACGTGGCATGTAAACCTAGGAGAAGAAGATCCTTACAATGATTTTGTTATCGAGGGCAGTGCAGTTCCAGAGGGACATTTATTGGTCTGTAAAGCATCAAAAAGAGTCTGGGAAGAACTATATGCTCACAAAAAACCTGTAAGTTTTTGTAGTTCACAACACTCATAGATTTGCTAAATTGTCATTAATATTGCTTTAAATCTGTATGTGACCTATAATTACAATTGATAAAATCTAATTTTTCAGGTCAAATAAAGTCATGTGTTTACAGGTTTCGAAATCTTACTTATCTTCATCTTAAAGATAATTTAGTATAATTTAGATCTTTATTGTATTACTTTCCCTTGATACATCTTTTAATAAAACTTTACTATTTTCAGTCTCTAGAAGAAGTATTTAAGACACAGTTAAATAATATTGATTCCATGAGTACAGACTTCACATCACCAGATTTGAATACAGTCAGGTATGCATATTCATGTCTCATAGTGTTTTCCTATAAGAATTGGCTACAGGTCATATTACTTGAGAATGAAATTATTTAAACTGCACAATAATTATATATTTAGTTCATAAACCAAAACGCAAGTGTTCTTAATTTAGCTTCCAATGGTACAGTTATTTGATTGTTAATTCAAGCCAACTGCTGGCATCTTTGTGCCCAGGATGAAAAAGGAACATTGACTGATTATAGATAGCAATAGACCTACTTATAGATAAAAATTGTCAGACATGATATTGTTGAAAAACTGAAAAATCTGCTGAAAAAAATCCTTTATTTTGAAATCTTAGCTTTAAGATGTCTTATAATAATATGTTAATTTGGTTAAAATATCTTTTTGGGTAAGGCCTTGGCTTATAATTTAATTTGCCCAAAGTCTATGTGTAAAATGGTCAAATACATCAGTGTGAACATCATAGTGACTTCAAAACTGTCTTTTCTTATTCATTTATCAGTAGAACTAACATTATTTGGGAATAATTAGAGAATTTTCCAATTTATGCAATTTCAGGGGCCAAACATTGGTTTTTATCATTCTTAACCTTTGTTATCTGACTATTTATGTTTCAGAGGATTGATACAGGAATCAGCTTCAAAAGTTTGGGTACAGTATGTTGAGAATGAGAGAAAATGTAACTTCTCTTACACAGATAGAATACCAGCTCAAATTCAGTCTGTAAGTTTAGTCTGTAAATGACTTGTAAGTTTTTACTGGTTCTGCTTTAGATTATTATTCAACCAAACATGTGACAGTCTTCTTAGTTCTCTATCCTTTAAGGATATAAATTTACTTCAAACTATGGATTAATTATTATTCCTGGGAATACCAATTTTTGTGGGATTTTGTTGGTATAGGTGAATCACAGATTTAAATGTCCAACAAAGTATAAATCTTCTATTGGCTTCTATGCAGCCTTTGGGAAAATCACAAAATGAAAAATCCACGAAAAAAATATTTTCCTCTATCCTTGAAAATTGGTACCCATGAATCTACAGTATTTGAAATTTCAGATAAGTTTAAAGCAATATATATTAGGTAATGAATTTAAAATTCTTTCTTTAATTATACAAACCATTTATATTTTTTACCCCATATTTAAAATATTTTCCAGAAAATAGCTAAAATGGGAAATGCTGTTCTGAAGTTTTCAGTAAGGAAGAATAAAAAAGATCTACCATTAAAATCTTCACCCTCGTCTACAGTTCATATGACAGTAAGTATGGTGTTCATTGCTGTTGTCTAGAATAGTAAAATAAACTATAAAACCTATAAATATATTGTTCATTAGTAATAAAAATATTAAGGACAGTTTACCTATCTTTAACTAACTTTAAATCTTTAAAAATCATTATACCAATAAGCTCTATAGTAGTAATGACTTTTAGTTTTAGTTTAATAAATGATATTGTATCTTTGTATTTAAGGTTAGTACTTATTTTTTGTTTGATTGAGACAAGATAAACCAAAGATATTTTAGGAATTCAGAATATGCAGCTTTAAAACAACTGCTTTCCATCCAGGTTTTTATTTTAATCTGTTTTATTAGGACTACATTTCCTGGACATTGACACACATGGCAGTTGTGAGAGATTTAGTACAATTACAGTTTCAACAGTATCTTCAGGTAAGACAATAATCTTATAACTGAAGCAACTGAGCTGCAAACAGGTATCATTTATATAGTTTGTAAATGGGAACATTTAAGGAGCATCTGTTTTCATTTGATACAAGTTTATTGCATGAAACAAAAAGGGCAGAATTTTTCATAAGTTGAAATAATTTTTTTTTAAAATGAAGGATATACAGTTGACCTAAATTTTCCATTACAGGGACATGAACACATGGAGAGATATCTGGTTGAAGAATGGGAACAGTGTGAGAATGAGTTATTAAGAGAGAAAGGACTATGGGGTCCATATGTTGGATCCAGGTTTGACAAATGGATGTTAGATGTAACAGAGGGACCTTGTAGGATGAGGAAGAAAATGGTTTTCAATGATTTGTTCTACACCCACTATCCTTATAGACCAGATTTAGAGAACAGTGTAAGTCCCTTTATGTAAGCTAGTAATGCGGGTTCTGGTGAATTGGAAAGTGTTAAATAAAAAAGTGATAAAAAAAGTATTTCATTTGCTTTTTATCTTTTCTTTCTGTGTATTTCTTCTCTCGCCACGATATAGCCTTTTTGTGTTGATGCGATGTAAAGCAACCACCATCAATCAATATTTCTTATCATTTAGACCAACCTTAATAAATTCTATGTTTGATGTTGCCTACCAATGCCTTGTAAGGTTGGGTAGGTAGGTAGGTAGGGATTTTATTAATTTTTTTAGGCCAACAACATAAGTTACATGTTTTAGACAAGAAAACGACGTTAGAGCTCGAAAAAAACTTTATAAAAGAATTTGAAATGATTTGTGTATAAAATTTTTATAAAAGAATTTGAAATGATTTGTGTATAAAACTTTATAAAAGAATTTGAAATGATTTGTGTATAAAATTTTTATAAAAGAATTTGAAATGATTTGTGTATAAAATTTTTATAAAAGAATTTGAAATGATTTGTGTATAAAATTTTTCGGGTAGGCTGCTTTTTAGGTGGGTAGGTAGGTAACATCAAACAATTCTAATTTTATATTTGGCCTTGTAAGGGGAAAATTAGATGTTTGATAACTATAATTACTTTATTTTGTAGCCACTGAAGTATAAGGTAGCAATGTGCTTAGACAGTAGAGAATATTATGAGAGGTACTTGCCTAAGACTTTGATAGGATTAGGCAATGAAATCTTGCCCATACAGATTGGTACAAATGTTGGAAGTGGTAGTGAAGACAGTGCAGAGGAAAGGTCACCTGAAGGTCAGTATAAAAGACCGGAAGGATTTATATATAAATTACTTGTTTTAAAACATGTTACTTCCAGTGTTGCTAGTAACAGACATGTAACATGATGGTAAAAGCAAATCTCCAAAATCACTTGTAGATTTCAAAACCTGACTTAACTGATATATGACAAAGAAGATCACTTCAAGTACCTGTCTACTGACCAGTTTTTTTTGCAAGTCACTCCCTATAATTTACCAACTTGCGCAAGTTTTTTTAATCATATATTGGGTCAATGAATAATACTATTGATTTTTAGTTTGCCTGTTTCTTTTTTTATTTTAATCATGTTTTACTTTTCATGTCTAAAATCAGATAAAAATTATCATGATACCACTTTAAAGAATTTTGAACATGCATACAATGAAGCAACTTTTTTCCAGATATTTTGCCAAAGTTAGTACCTAGAAAAACAGATCAGAAATCCACCGATCTGGATGAAGATTTAGAGGAAACAAATACAGCTGATAATAATACAGAGACCGACAAAACAGATGGTCCTATTGAAGGACAAGGTGATCAAACTGATGGTAAATCTGATAACCAAACAGATGTTCAAACCAACAGCAGGTCTGATAATAACCAAGCTATATTTAGGATTCTTGGGGAAGGAGAGAAGGTATTGTCTTTATTCATTATACTTGTTGAATTTCATGTTCAATAATTAAGAGGTAACTATTGTATTTGAAGCTCTGCGGACTTCCATTGGTAGTTTTACTGTCGCAAATTGAGTTTACCTGTCAACGCGTAGTGGAGACAGGTAAACAGATATTTGCAACAGTAAAACTAACGATGGACGTCCACAAAGCTTCAAATACAATACAGTTATCTCTATTCTAATGCAAAATAAATACATAATTCAATTTTAGTCATTATTTCAGTGTAGAAGTTTCATTAAACGAAAATTTCGCGAAATGATGTTATCTTCTTTGGCCACCTCAGAATGTAATAAAATTTGATAAAAAGAAGATTTCTAGGTGCAAAATGTGAGTTTTTTGCTTATTATTGGAGAAATTACATGTCAGTACATTCTGGAATTCAAAATGTCGGCTTCCTTTGTTAAAGACAAGGAGATAGAGAATTTTACACTTACTGTCATCCAATCAGAATCATTGATACAAAATAATTGCATTAGAATTCATTATTACATTGTTAAAATTTTTCAATGTAATATTAAAGAAATTGATTTAATATTTACATGTGCATGTAGAAGACTTTGATTGATTTAAAAAAGTTAACAGATGTATTGATATTCATTTGCTTAAGGTTGATTTCTATCTTAAGCTACTCAGATATTAAAGAGATTAAGCATTTAGCAAAACTCATATCATATGATATAAAGCTATGCAAGGCCCTGTGATGACAAATTGTGAAAAAAATGCTTAAGAAAAAACCAACGTCTTGATTTATAAAACACAGACAGACAAAACCAATTATGGCAGACAGCAAACAATGACCATCACCTGATTACAGGGTGCTGGCTTAGGACAGGAACATAAAGAATTGAATAGAAAGTAATTCTTGCACTGTATCTTGAAAGATAAGACAAGTTTTATTGTTTCAGATCACCAATATTTTCCGTTGTGCCAGAATCCAGGGTTTAGACACTGCTGAGGGATTGTTGCTGTTTGGAAAGGAATACTTTTATATTATAGATGGCTTGACCATGTTAAAATCCAGAGAAATTAGAGATATTGACAGTCTGCCACTTGAGTAAGCACATAATTTTATTAACATATTTATATAAGATTTTTAGAAATGATATTTGTAATGAATTTCCATGGAAGAAAAAAGACATTGTAGATGCATTGTTTTGGTGGACTATTTGAAATCCATTCCTAAAAAGTACTAATAAATTAATTTATCGGCAATTAGAACATTTCCCCTTTGATCTTGCTGCCTAATATTTTTAATATCATGGACAGGATTTGATACTCGAAAATATTAGGCAATGACGTCATGTATCAGTGCAGTAACGTCACATGTTCTTGTCCATCCGCTTCAATTTATCAATGAAATGCACGCGACTTCATTCATACAACCGAACAATGAACCCAACGTTTTGTACGCGTAAAAGTAGTTTTACTTATTATTTCATTTTACTTCTTATTCTTTACAAACAAACATAGAGTTAAGACAGATTGCCGATAAAAAGAATAATGGCATTTTATTTTTTGATACTGACTTCATCAGCTCGAATATCAGCTCGCCCTAGCGGGCTCGCTTGATATTCTTGCTGATAAAGTCAGTATCAAAAACAAAAATGCCATTATTCTATATATATAAGACTTTTTAAAGACAATGTCAATAAAGTTTCATTCTTTTATTTTGAGAAAATTTATCTTTCTTATTTTTATTACATATTTAAAGATCGTTTTCTTCATCTTCAGCCTTCATGATCCTATCATACCATCTAAGGGATCATGTTCACACAAGCGAACGTAAGTATTAGTTTAAGTGCTTGAATGAAATACTGTTGATATAAGACAATACATGTTACATGCAATGAACAGTGAAAACTTTGTGAACAGAGAATAAATATGCAAGCTTCTTATTTTGAAATAAAAGAAAAACTCAATTTTGAATTCAGTTTTAAGTAATTTGATTCTCTCTGATTTTAAGTGAAGCCTTGTAGTAGAAAGGGCACATGAACCATTCAATTCTGTTTGAAATGATACAAAAAATGGTAAAAGGGTAGATGGAATGTCCGTCCAACTAAAAGACGTTAAGATTACACAAAATAATGTTTAAGTAGACATAATTAATTTGAAATCTAGTACATTATAGAAGTTATTTTTTTATACGACCGCAAAATTTTTGCGGTCGTATATTGGTATAATATTGGCGGCGTCGTCGTCATCGTCCGAAGACATTTGGTTTTCGCACTATAACTTTAGTATAAGTTAATAGAAATCTATGAAATTTAAACACAAGGTTTATGACCACAAAAGGAAGGTTGGGAATGATTTTGGGAGTTTTGGTCCCAACAGTTTAAGAATTAGGGGCCAAAAAAGGGCCCAATAAGCATTTTTCTTGGTTTTCGCACAATAACTCTAGTATAAGTAAATAGAAATCTATGAAATTTTAACACAAGGTTTATGACCACAAAAGGAAGGTTGGGATTGATTTTGGGAGTTTTGGTCCCAACAGTTTAGGAATTAGGGGCTAAAAAAGGGCCCAAATAAGCATTTTTCTTGGTTTTTGCACAATAACTTTAGTATAAGTAAATAGAAATCTATGAAATTTAAACACAAGGTTTATGACGACAAAAGGAAGGTTGGGATTGATTTTGGGAGTTTTGGTCCCAACAGTTTAGGAATTAGGGGCCAAAAGAGTCCGAAATAAAACTTTCTTTGGTTTCATCAAAAATTGAACTATTGGGGTTCTTTGATATGCCGAATCTAACCGTGTATTTAGATTCTTAATTTTTGGTCCCGTTTTCAAATTGGTCTACATTAAGGTCCAAAGGGTCCAAAATTAAACTTAGTTTGATTTTAACAAAAATTGAATTCTTGGGTTTCTTTGATATGCTGAATCTAAACATGCACTTAGTTTTTTTATTATGGGCCCAGTTTTCAAGTTGGTCCAAATCAGGGTCCAAAATTAAACTTTGTTTGATTTCAACAAAAATTGAATATATGGGGTTCTTCGATATGCTGAATCTAACCATGTAATTAGATTTTGGATATTGGAATACCACAAAGGGATGGTAAGAATTGTCTTTGGGAGTTATGGCTCAAACCGTTAAGGAATAAGGTGCAAAAAAGGGGGGAAAAGGGTTTCAAGGTTAATGGACAATTACTTAAGTACAAAACATAATTTAAAATGCAGTGTAAGGTTGGTAATTGAAACTCATTTGAATATCTCACCTAAACTGCTTTTAAATTATGTATATTGGAAATTTGCCAAAAACTTTATTATTAATAAATTCCATTAGAAATTTGCCAATAACTTTAGTTTGATGAACTTCATTGGAAATTTGCCAATATAAAATGTTGCTGATGAAGCTTTTTTGTTTATCTCACCTAAACTGCTTTTAAATTATGTATATTGGAAATTTGCTAAAAACTTTATTATTAATAAATTCCATTGGAAATTTGCCAATAACTTTAGTTTAATGAACTTCATTGGAAATTTGCCAATATAAAATGTTGCTGATGAAGCTTTTTGTTTATCTCACCTAAACTGCTTTTAAATTATGTATATTGAAATTTGCCAAAACTTTATTATTAATAAATTCCATTAGAAATTTTCAATTGCACAGTATTGCGCAATAGCAAGAAATCTTCAATTGCACAGTATTGTGCAATAGCAAGAAATCTTCAATTGCACAGTATTGCGCAATAGCAAGAAATCTTCATTTGCACAGTATTGCGCAATAGCAAGAAATATCCAATAGCACAGTATTGCACAATAGCAAGAAATCTTCAATTTTACAGTATTGTGCAATAGCAAGAAATATTGAATTGCACAGTATTGCGCAATTGCAAGAAATCTTCTTTTGCACAGTATTGCGCAATAGCAAGAAATCTTCAATTGAATTTTAATACAAACTTTTTAACCCATTTTTCATTTTTAGATCATTCACCACATTTATTTTGTGTCAGAAACCTATATTATGTCAAAAATTTGATCACAATCCAAATTCAGACAGTATCAAGCTTGAATATTGTGTCCAAACTTGCATCAACTGTTCAGGGTTTGACCTCTGCGGTCGTATCAGGCTGCGCTCAGTGAAGCATTTTATTATGCTCCTGCCGTTCCTCGAGTTATGTTTTTTTTTTTAAGCAAAAAGAGCATGGTAGTCTAGCATTTGAGAAAGCACTGGAAATTATTAATGCCACTAGATAGGCCACATGGTAACAAACTAAAATGTCAATGAAATGTACACAATAACTAATGATTAAAGATAATGAATCTTATGCCACTAATAAGGCCACATAGTAACAAACTAAAACAGTCAATGCAATGTACACAATAACTAATGATTAAAGATAATGAATCTTATGCCACTAGATAGGCCACATGGTAACAAACTAAAACAGCCAATGAAATGTCCAAATAACTACTGATTAAAGATAATGAATCTAATGCCACTAGAAAAGCCACATGATAACAAACTAATACAGTTAATGAAATGTACACAATAACTAATGATTAAAGATAATGAATCTAATGCCACTAGATAGGCCACATGGTAACAAACTAAAACAGCCAATGAAATGTACACAATAACTAATGATTAAAGATAATGAATCTTATGCCACGAGAAAGGCCACATGGTAACAAACTAAAACAGCCAATGAAATGTCACAATAACTAATGATTAAAGATAATGAATATAAGCATGAAAAATAATACACAAAGTGAAGAAGTTTGAACAAAATGGGTTGGGGAAGCATGCCTTCCCGAAAAAGTGCATGGTAAGTTCATGTTCTGTGTTCTTTTCATTTAAGAATGGAAAACAATGTTAAATTTGAAGAATTATTACATTGTTTCATTATATATCTTTTGTTTAAACAGGAACAGTAAATTTGCTTATGATGATATCAAAGAAGTACATAAGAGAAGGTACTTGTTACAACCTATAGCAGTAGAAGTCTTCTCTTCTGATGGAAGAAATTATCTCTTAGCATTTCCCAGAAAGCTAAGGAATAAAGTCTATGCAAAGTGAGTACAACATATAATGGGGTATAGATATTTGTTAGAACACCAATGAACAAGATCATTTAGAAGTTATAGCCCAAAACATGTAGGTTTTTGGTTGCAAGATGCTTGTACAGTAACAGTAAAAATAATTCACATTTTCTCTGCATTTAAATTTGCAGCATGCTAACATTTTGTACCATGCTTCTACTAGGTCAAATCTACAGTGATATTAATTCACAACTTTTGCATTTAACTTACATTTTAATGAAGAAAAAGTGTTTACTTGGTCTACAACTACAAATCTCAGCATGTTGAATTTATCTAGGTCAGCTTTAATTGGCAATATATCTTAGTTTCTGTGACATATCAAGTTCATGTTCAATAAAAACATGTGTTTTCTTACATTGAAATACACATGTAGGTAATATTTGCTGCATATTTCACAGCAACAACATTACAGATACTTGAAATTAAGTATCAAAACTGGTCATAATATGGCCTTTTTGGGGCAATTTCACATGAAACAAACGCCCATCAATCAAAAGTTTGAAGATTTCTTCTAGTGTAGGTATACAAGGGGAAACATTAAACACCTGTTACAATAACTGTTAAGTGTCTTTAAATATCAGATGTATTTGTACTAGGCTAAGAAACAGGTGTAATGCAAGCTTCAGCGAGTTGTTGTCTTTATCCTGCAAATTAAAAAAAAAAATGAAAGACAGAAAAACTCACATTTATTGCATTTATTTTCGATTTAAAATATATTAGATTTTCGTTTATTTTACCTTTGAGGCCCGCATAGTAATATTAAAAAACAAAATCACACAATCAGCTGATGACTGGTACGTCGAAAAGAATCTCGCATGGTCAACAATAATACATTGCTCAAAGTTAATAATTATTTATTATAACATGACAACTAATTTCAACAGTAAAAAGAAATAACAAAACATTGTCTGATTTAAGACAAAAGTGTATGATTTGTCCTGCGCTTCAGAATTTCGAACTGACCGTGAAATTAACTGATTATTGATATTGTTGCATGGTTGATTTTGTGTGTTACGCATGTAATACATTTATGACATATAAAATATAAAATTAAAAGAATGGAAGACAAAATATTTTCTTTTTATTTCATATTGCTCTAAAGAAATGCTTGAAAACAAACAGAACATAAATTAATCTATAGTTCACATAAGGTCAAGCAATACCTCATTGGAATGTGACTGCAATACACACATGAGGTCACGAAAGTTCAAACAACACTGTCAACAGCAATACACAATAGTAGTCCGGCAGTGGGCGAAGCTTTAAAGCGATATCTGTATAGTATACAAATACAGGCTAGCAATATCTGTTGGGCTGTTAATGTATGATAAGACACCCAATTGCTGGATAAATGCAACACTCTGTTGGAAGAAAATGTATGCATTTCTAACTGTAAATCGTGTACTTGTTTAAAGCTGCTATTCTTTAAAATATGTAAATAGGGGAACATATTTGTGATAATTAGCTCATCTTACCTATTTGTGTTACAGATTTCTATCAGTGGCAAATGAGATGACAGATAATGCTCAGCAGTCAGTATCGGGACAAAAAGTGGGAGCCAAAATTGAAGCTAGGTATAATAGTGCCTTTGAAAGGCATATTGGGTCATGATTTTAAAAGTATGTGAAGAAATATTGAGTGGGCCAGGTTGAAGAATCAAAAAGAAAACAGAATAGTTTGAGGGTTAAAAGAATTAAAAGAACCTTGAATATCAAAATATTGTTTTAGATACATTTTTATTAACACACAATAATATTTGAGATACAGACATTTATTATAATGATGTTTATGCAATGGAATAAGATGAGATGGTTAGATAGTGTAACTGTGTTTTCCTATTTCAGTTCTGGTTTGATCAGCTCCTTTATTGGTGAGAAATCTGTTACACAGAGATGGGAGGTAACTCTATGTTGATATTTTATTTTTAAATTTTATAAATTGATATGCTTATTCAGTGTGCTTCATCATATTACTGAGTAATTTACCCAAGATAGAGTACTCAGTAAGATTAGTTTAGCTTCATCATATTACAGACTAATTTACCCAAGATAGAGTACTCAGTAAGATTAGTTTAGCTTCATCATACTACAGACTAATTTACCCAAGATAGAGTACTCAGTAAGATTAGTTTAGCTTCATCATATTACAGACTAATTTACCCAAGATAGAGTACTCAGTAAGATTAGTTTAGCTTCATCATATTACAGACTAATTTACCCAAGATAGAGTACTCAGTAAGATTAGTTTAGCTTCATCATATTACAGACTAATTTACCCAAGATAGAGTACTCAGTAAGATTAGTTTAGCTTCATCATATTACAGACTAATTTACCCAAGATAGAGTACTCAGGAAAAATAGTTTGGCAAGTCTTGAATTAACCAAATATAAGACTTTGATGTTTTTGAAAGGAATTAGTTTGGCAAAGTTATGGTATTGACATTCTGGTTGAGGGTGCATAAAACTGTCAAAAATATTGCAAAATATTCAAATTTGTGAATTGTTCAACAATATCAATTCTTTTCGTCTTCAAAAAGTTATGAAAATGTTGACATTTTAATTAATTGCTGAAATAATGTATGTTTGATATTTTTACTTATGTGTATTATGGTATTCTTTATGTAATATTGTGCGTAAAATTTGTAGAGAGGAGAAATAAACAATTTCCAGTACTTAATGCACCTGAACACATTAGCTGGACGTTCTTACAATGATCTGATGCAGTATCCTGTCTTTCCATGGGTTGTGGCAGATTATGATTCTGAAGTAAGTTTAAGCAGTATCCAAATATATACTTGCAAAATTAACAGTGAAGATGTTACTTATATATATCCTTGGATTTGATATAAGATTTTAAGTCATTACCACACAGATTAAGAATTTGTAAAGTATACTGAACAGCAGAAAAAACACACAACCACTGTTTATTTGGTGTTAAAAGGGTCAAGAATGATTGGATTGGTTTAAAATTTCAAATCATTGTTGCTAATATCTAGGACTATTTAAATTGAAGAATTTCAGAAAAATAATTTTTCAATTCTCAATTTTGTTCATTTCAAATTAGAAAATTTTTGATGTTTTGAGAATTTTCACGCCTGCTGGTTTTTTTTGTAACTTAAAAAAGATTCATAAGAGAGATTGTCATAATTTTATTATTATTTATATCAATTTATTTTCAGGAGTTAGATCTGTATAGTGAAGCTACATTCAGAGATCTGGCTAAACCAATGGGAGCCCAAACTCCAAACAGACTGGGACAGTTTAGGAAAAGATACACTGACTGGGATGATCCTCAAGGTAAATTTTCATATAGAATATCTTCTTTTTACCTGGTAATGGTAAGCATTGTAGACCCTCAATGTGATAATTATATCCTCACTTACTGAAGTGCAGTATATAGGTCTATTGGCATTGTGTACTTTCCTGTTTTATGTTTTAATTCAAATGATTTTGGAGTTACCAACATCAAAAAATGAGCTTTGCCATATCTCATATAGGGGTAGGCATCTTTATTTTGCAACTCCTTTTCAAACAGTGACTGGATTTGAATGAAACTCCTTTGTAATGCCTTTATTCATTGCAAATTTTGTTTTTGATGCATTTATTTGTCTCAACGTATTTTCTTGTGATAATTTGAGCACAATGAATTCTTGGAACATGTCTTTTGTCATGCTCTTACCAATATTTTACATATTTTAATTTTTTAAGGTGAAACTCCACCATACCATTATGGAACTCATTATTCTTCAGCCATGATTGTAGCTTCTTATCTAGTCAGAATGGAACCATTTACACAACACTTCCTCAAATTACAGGTAAATTTCTATATTTTTTCAGTCGACTTCTATAATATATATTTTACAGTATTTAAAAAAGAATTGACATGCTTAACTGGTGTGGGATACAGTTTTGGACTAGATAATTTTTATACGACCGCAAAAAAATTTTGTGGTCGTATATTGGTATGACGTTGGCGTCGTCGTCGTCCGAAGACGCATTGGTTTTCGTACTCTAACTTTAGTTTAAGTGAATGGATCTCTATGAAATTTTACCATAAGGTTTAATATCACAAAAGGAAGGTTGGGATTGATTTGGGGGGTTATGGTACCAACAGTTAAGGAATTAGGGGCCAAAAATAAGCATTTTTGTAACTTCCAGACATAACTTGTGTGTTAGTGTATGGATCTCTCTGACTTTGTACCACAAGGTTCCATATCACAAAGGGAATGCTGGGATTGATTTTTGGGGGTAATTGCCTCAAAATTTTAGGAATTAGGGGCCAAAAAAGGGGCAAAAAACCAGCATTTTTCTAGTTTCATGACAATAACTTGTGTGTAAGTGTATGGATCTTTCTGAAATTGTACTACAAGGTTCCATATCACAAAGGAAAGCTGGAATTGAGTTTGGGGTAATTGCCTGAAACGTTTAGGAATTATGGGCCAAAAGGGCCAAAAATAAGCATTTTCTAGTTTCCAGACAATAACTTGTGTTCAAGTGTATGGATCTCTCTGAAATTGTACTGCAAAGTACCATACCTCAAAGGAAGGCTGGGTTTGAGTTTGGGGTGATGAATCATAAGGGGTTCAAAAAATTGGGGGATTTTTTTCCTTTTTTCTTTTTTTTTCTTTAAAATTTTCCATTTTAAATTGGTTTTTCTGATTTATATTTAAAAGCAAATAATAATGATATGGCAGGAGATACACACCAAACAGGATGTGTAAATTATTATATAATAAGTATTGTGCAATAGCAAGAAATTTTCAATTGCACAGTATTGCGCAATAGCAAGAAATCTTCAATTGCACAGTATTGTGCAATAGCAAGAAATATCCAATAGCACAATATTGTGCAATAGCAAGAAATTGTCAATTGTACAGTATTGCAATAGCAAGAAATATTCAATTGCACAGTATTGCGCAATTGCAAGAAATATTCAATTGCACAGTATTGTGCAAAGAAGATACTTTGTATAAATTGCTTATTTCTTGACCAATTTCAATGGGGTTTTATTCTTGAACTCTTGGGGTTCTTTGATATGCTGAATCTAACGGTGTTTTAAGTTTTTGGATTTTGGGCCCAGTTTTAAATTGGTCCACATTGAGGTCCAAAGGGTCCAAAATTAAACTTTGTCTGATTTCATCAAAATTGAATTATTGGGGTTCTTTGATATGCGAATCTAACCATGTATTTAGATCTTAATTTTGGTCCTGTTTTACATTAAGGTCCAAAGGGTCCAAAATTAAACTTAGTTTGATTTTAACGAAAATTGAATTCTTAGGGTTCTTTGATATGCTGAATCTAAACATGTATTTAGATTTTTGATTATGGGCCCAGTTTTCAAGTTGGTCCAAATCGGGTCCAAAATTAAACTTTGTTTGATTTCAACAAAAATTGAATATATGGGGTTCTTCGATATGCTGAATCTAACCATGTATTGAGATTTTTGATTTTGGGCCCGTTATCAACTTTGTCCACATTGAGGTCAAAAGGGTCCAAAATTAAACTTTGTTTGATTTCATCAAAATTGAATTATTGGGGTTCTTTGATATGCCGAATCTAACCGTGTATTTAGATTCTTAATTTTGGTCCCGTTTTCAAATTGGTCTACATTAAGGTCCAAAGGGTCCAAAATTAAACTTAGTTTGATTTTAACAAAATTGAATTCTTAGGGTTCTTTGATATGCTGAATCTAAACATGTATTTAGATTTTTGATAATGGGCCCAGTTTTCAAGTTGGTCCAAATCAGGGTCCAAAATTAAACTTTGTTTAAATATCAAAAATTGAATATATGGGGTTCTTTGATATGCTGAATCTAACCATGATTTTTGATTTTGGGCCCGTTATCAACTTTGTCCACATTGAGGTCAAAAGGGTCCAAAATTAAACTTTGTTTGATTTCATCAAAAATTGAACTCTTGGGGTTCTTTGATATGCTGAATCTAACCATGTATTTAGATTTTGGATATTGGACCATAATAGGTGAATGTCCAATTTAAAATTTTTAAGTTCTTAGACAACATTCATTCTGTGTCAGAAACCTAGGCTGTGTCAAATATTTAATCACAATCCAAATTCAGAGCTGTATCAAGATTGAATGTTGTGTCCATAATTGCCCCAACTATTCAGGGTTCGACCTCTGCGGTCGTATCAAGCTGCGCCCTGCGGAGCATTTTATTTAGATTCTTGCAATATTTTGTAATACAAACTACATCATCAGATGTGTGCAGCCATCCAGGTGAAATCAGTGATTGAAAAGAAATATTGTGTGAATCTATGAAATACCACAACTATTTTTATAACACTCATTAGCATGTTAAAGTTACATTCTTAGGCATTTGTACATATTTATCATATATTTAGTAGTAAATACAGCTGTTTTGAATATTTGATAAAAAGCCTGCTGTTTAATCCGTATCACTCAACTTTGATGCACACCCTTTATCACACCCCTTTACCACACCCCTACCCTTTATCACACCCCTACTCCCAATTTCTCATTTATGACAGTAGTGATTCTGACTAAATTTACATGAAGTCCATGTTTTAATTCCCTACCCTTTATCACACCCCTACTCCAATTTCTCATTTATGACAGTAGTGATTCTGACTAAATTTACATGAAGTCCATGTTTTAATTTATGCAAGCTTCTCAAATATTTTTCCTCAATGGGTCCTACATGAAATGGTCATTAGGGCGTGAGGTCATTTATCATATTTTCTGGCACACGAAATGCAACTATAAAAAAACACTTAATGAAATACCATACAAAACATAAAAAAATACAATAAACAAAATATTTCTATGAACAACAGGACGCAAATTGTAAGGTAACTCAGGTGCTGCAGATGAATAATTAAGCAGTTCTTTTAAAGCTTTTAAAACAAGACAAAAATAAATCTGAAGGTAACCCAGGTGCTAGGGATCAGAAAGCAGTTCATATATACTCTCCTGTTTAAATATATGATAAAGCGTGTAAAACATGGCAAAATCCGTATCACATGCCGTATCATCCTGAGATACCAATATCAGCCCGAGGGCCTTTAGGCCATGTATTATTCTCTATATATAACCCTGAAAATAACAAAGAATTCTTTAACCACATCATTGGTAACCACAAAAATAGATGAATCTGAAAGATGAATCCATAGAATGAAGGTTAAAGTTTAATGGTACTTTACCATTCAGTTAAATTTGGCTGTGTCCATTCACTTGGGAAGTAATCACAACACTATAGAAGTTTTATTCAAGTCATCACAAAGCACATATACTTATCCTCTGTATATCAGATATTCATTCCTCCCTTGTTTTCAAGGTTGTTTTTTCTTAGCTTAAATTTGTATGAAATTTCTTTGTTTTGAAATACATGTGTTTCTGTTGTTTTAGGGTGGTCACTTTGACCTTGCAGATAGAATGTTTCACAGTATTAAGGAAGGATGGTGTTCTGCTTCCAAAAACAACATGGCTGATGTTAAGGAACTGATTCCAGAATTCTTCTATCTCCCAGAATTCCTTGGCAATTCTAACAACTTTGATTTAGGTATGGAATAATTTCAAATCAATGACAATTATGTCAGCTGTATGTCTCTATAAATTCACTGCATGAGATACAAACTTTCTATTCAAGATTGCATGAGATACAATTTTCTATTCAAGATATTTTAATATATCATAGTGAAATGTTACCAATCTGATCACCTATTTTCATACTGGTGTAAATTAAAAATCTAATAATAAAGAAGGAAATGTCAAGTCATAATTGATTTTAACCAAATCTTGCTGGAAAAGCAGCACAGCTTTAAAGAATTTGCAAAAACATTTGATGTAGAATCAGAACTACAATATAATATAAAAAAAAAAAACCAGTTACAAATATTAAAAAAATAAATCTAAACTGCGGTAATTTTTGGTTTGGAGAATTATTAATTCCAACACTTTTAAACAGGGATGAAACAAAGTGGTGTGCAGTTAGATAATGTGATGCTTCCAAAGTGGGCAAAAGAAGATGCACGGGAATACATCAGAGCACATAGAGAGGTAAGGCATAACTAATTATATGACGCATGATATACATGTCAAAATGATTATACTCCCACTCCTTGTCTGACAGTCTGTCCTATCATCCAACAAATATGTTTTGTATATATTTCTTAGAAACTAGAAAACATTGAACAAAATTACTTCTTATTTGGTCAACAGCTTGATAGTGAAGAGTTGTAACATGTGAGCATTTTTTTTTTATCTGTCAGATACCTATTTCATGTTTGTAGATCATGTTATTGGACTTAACATTTTTTTTCACATATTTCTTCATCACTACTGAACAGAATCACTCCATTTTTGATCAGCAGCTCAACAGTGATGCGTTGTAAAGTGTGTGCTTTTTAGATCTGTTAAATATCTACTTTCTGTTTCTGATACTTTGAGTTACGAGTGAGGGTATTCTTAGCAAGTCAATGCATGCATTCTTGTTGATATTGCAATGTGTTTCAATGTTATGTAAGCACTAAATATTTTATCCAAATTGCAACAAGGAAGTGATCTTGATAGCTGAGTGGTATAGGTATGGATAAATTGAGATGTCTTGGTACATGTCAATGAGACAGCTGTTAAACATGAATAACCAAAAGATATGTAGAGGTAGGTAGTTGGTCAACACCTTACATACCATTTTGGAATATGACAGAATAGTAGGATTTTTTTTATTTACACAAGTCATTTACAAAAAGGAAGGGACTTTCTATATATACAACTGCATGAAATAAAAAAAGAATAAGCAACAGAAATGAATTTGTTTACTGGTTTGATGAAAATTACAATTAATTTGTAATTGATATGACACAACCTTTTCATTACACCATAGATTTTGTCCCTGGGGGGTTATGTCCCACCCTTTTATATCTTTAGTTGTTAATTCTTGGAAACGGTTCATATTCTTACCCTAAACCATGCATATTTATACCCCACGGAACAAAGTTCTGTAGGGTATAATGTTTTTGACCCGTCCGTCTGTCAGTCCGGCAGTCAGTCCTGTTCTTGTCATGCAACTCTCCTGAAACCACACAACAGAATTCCATGAAACTTTGTAGTTAATTAGGACATAGTCATACTATGTAGATATGCATATTGACAGGAAATTATGATTCAATTTTTTTCTTAGGAGTAATGCCCCTTTGAACTTAGAATTTTGGCCTAAATATACTACTGCAACAGTTTGTCATCACAACTCCTCTGAATCCACACAACAGAATTTCATGAAACTTTGTAGTTAATTAGGATATACTATGTAGATGTGCATATCTATAGGAAATTATGATTCAATTTTTTTTCTTAGGAGTTCTGCCCCTTTGAACTTAGAATTTAGGCCTAAATATTTGTCATCACAACTCCTCTGAAACCACACAACAGAATTTTATGAAACTTTTTAGGTAATAAGGACATAATATGTAGATGTGCATATCCACAAAAAATGTTCATCAGTTGACTTTTGTAGGAGTTGTGAGTCTTTGAACTTAGGAATCTGGTGAGATTTTGTTTGCCCAATGACAATGTGTGGGCGTGGGGTATGTGAGTGTGCTCCCAAGGGTTCCTCAATCTTAATTGTCATAACAAGTCCATTAGAATATACCACAGATTTTGTCCCTGTGGGGTCATGCCCTGTCCAATTAATTTGTTTATTGATAAGTGTATTAAAAATTTTCAGATCCCAACCACTAAATCATATGTATTCTGACTTGCTGCGATGAGATCTTTTGTCTAGGGTTGGAATTTTGGGGTCATGGCTCGCCTCTTCATATCATAAATAGTTAAATATATTGAAAGTAGTAAAAATTCCAACCTATTAACCATAAATATATATTCCTAATTGCCATGATCATACCTTTTAAGTTCTACAATGTGATTGCCTGGTGTTTTCTTTACTGGAATGTCTTTTATAAATAAAGGGGAAGATATAAGTTTTAGCCCATTAAAACAATCCCACCTGGTTATTAAAAATATGGTCTGCAATAGAAAAAAATTAGATGACAGTTACCTTGTCAATTAAAATATGGTTTATATATAAATTGTTAATCATGTTACTCCTAAATAATTGAGGGCTAACATACACACATTCAAATTCTAGAAGTATTATCTAATCTAAAACAGACTTGAGCATGATACTGACCGAAAATTTTATTTCGCTCCTAACGGACCATACCATAATACAATGCTTATCATATCATTTAAATCTGTTGTAGTTGCCCAATAGGAAATCAAACCTATTTGACAATCAAACTCATATGACTACAATCTGTCTGCAATACAATGATTTTTTTTGCTAGTTTTCTAATGATAGAATATATTCTATTATATAAATAAGTACCAAATTACATGAATGCTATTTATTTCAGGCCCTTGAGTGTGATTATGTGAGTGCCCATCTACATGAATGGATTGATCTGATATTTGGTTGTAAACAACAAGGCCAGGCAGCAGTTGATGCAGTGAATGTCTTCCATCATCTGTTTTATGAAGGGAATGTAGACATATATAACATAGATGATCCACTCAAGAAACATGCTACCATTGGTTTTATAAACAACTTTGGACAAATACCAAAACAAGTGAGCATATACTAACTATCATTTGATGTTATTTTTAGTTGTTTCTTTTATTGGCTTTAAATATTGATTTTTAATAATGTATATTTGGGAAAACATTTTTACCTGCCCTTGTAAAATATTAAATCATCTGTACTTGAGATGAATTACAGAATAATACTATGTTTCATGTTGTGGCCTTTTATAGCTATACAGTAAAGTTCTTTTTCCATTATTAAAAGCTGTACAGTGACCTATAATTCATTTTATCTCTGCCATTGAACTCTGGTGGATCTCATTGGCAATTACACAAGATCTTCTTATTTTTATATTAAGTTATTTTTGCATCCAAGTAAAAACATAAAATATACTTGATAAACTCTTTAAAGATCTACATATTTTGTTTGAAAACTTTGCACAGTAGCTAAATTAATTAGTAAACCGATTTTTTTTCCACCAGTTAGATTTGAAAGAAGAATGTGTAAAATACATGTAGCAAGTTTCATTTATAGATAAGACATATTCTTCTATATAAACAGCTGTTTAAGAAACCTCATCCACAGAAGAAGTTAGCTTTAAGACTTGGTGATGCCATACCAATGGGACCACTACCACCTAATGCCAATGATAAGTTATTTTTCCACAACGTAGACAATCTGAGACCAACAAAACAAGCAATTAAAGGTATGGACTACTTTATATAGTAGCTTTGTAAAGTAAAGAGATAACATATTGAGTTAATTCTTCTGTCAAAATGATGTAGAAATAATATTCATAATCTGTATTAATTTAGTTCTGAAAAACTAATTAGCTTGCCAAACAAACAAAATAAATAAATTAATTAAAAAATAAAGAGAAAGTTTGATTGGTTTCATTGCATATATCAAGAATCTACTAATTAAGTTTATATGAAAGAAAACCATATTAAAAAAAAATGGGAAATACTTTTTTTTCAAACCAAAATATACCAGTACTTTGTACAAACTAATCAAAGCATTTAAATTTATGAAAATTTTTTGACTGATGACTGAAGAACACATTAATTTACAAATGTGCATATTACATTGACTTCTAATGTAAAAACATGTAAGGTAGAAGCTATACTTTGTATCATGATATCTCATTTTGTTTTGATGTAGTTATTGACGTCTTGACATCACAAGTGAAATTATCTGTGTTTATCTGACTGGGAAATCACAATACCACATTGCAACCAATATCATTAAAAAAGAATTATTTTTTTTTGAAAGACAGGAAATGCTAAATCTGATTTTAATTGAAAAGCCTCCTACATTTTGATGTATGCAACTGAAATATAGGTAAAAAGTACTGAAAATGAAACTCAACAAATGTATTATGAGTCATTTAAACTGCAGTACTTTTTGTTTTAATTGTAAAAAAATATGAACTCAAGCCAACTTCTATGCTAGAATAAATTTATATTTTATTTTGTTTTTGAGTAGAATTAAAAGGTGCAGTTGGACAGATTCTTCACCATGAAAGTAAGAATGTTCTAGCTGTAGAACAGAACAAAGTACTGATACCTCCACAGTATAACAAATATTTATCATGGGGATTCTCTGATCTCAGTGTTAGAATAGGCAACTATGAATCAGAAAAAGTAAGTTTATGGTACTGTATTTTAAAGGAGAAATACTTTTTTAGCAACAAATGTATATGAAAATATAACCTATGATTCTGACAAAAGTAAAGCAAAATCACATTGATAAAAATATGGATATTCCTTGGTGCTCAAAGATTTCATATGCATTAACCTGGATGTGATACTTGAGATATATGTAAACATGTTTCAACCAAAGAATTAACTAATTATTTATACAGTCGCATGAAAAGAGTTTTATTTCAAGGTCAGAAACAAATATGAACTTGATGTTTGGCTGCTAAATTTCAGTAAGAAACACATCAAATGACCTCAACCAATGTAATATACATAATATCACCAGGAATTTTTTACTCTTATGTTAATTCAAGACCATTTAAGTTATTGTTGGTTGGGGGGAATGCTTAGTTTTGCAGTTTCAACATTCACCTAAAAAAAAAAATCATATCGAGAAAGTAAAAACATGTTTCAAATGTTTTATATTTTTTTTATAGGCTTTACATGTTTTTGAGAACCTAGACAATGGAGAAATCCTGTGTGCTTCCTATCCTAATGCCAAAACATTCATAACTGGAGGTACAAGTACTGTAAGTATACACAAATCAAAATGGTTACTGTTGAGCCAAAACAAATTTTAAACCATAAAAGAAACCTTACGTACTACGTAATCCAAACAAATTTAAAATATAACAGACCAAATTTATTATCTTTTTTTTTGACTTACATTTACTTCCAAGATTAAATTATATCTTGATAGAATTTATAAAAATGTGAGTGGGGATATGGTTGAAAACAATACCTGCCTGTGCAATCAACACTAGAGATATAAATGCAACACAATTTGACTTGCAGGTTGTTAATGTCTGGGAACTGAAACCAAAGAGTAAGAAAGTTTGTCTGAAGCATCCTTTATATGGACATACAGAAACAGTAACCTGTCTAGCATCATCTCAGGCCTACAATGTGATAGTCAGTGGGTCCAGAGATAGAACATGTATTATTTGGGACCTAAGTAGATTGGTCTATGTCAAACAACTGAGGGGTCATGCAGCTCCAGTGGCTGCTGTGTGTATTAATGAACTAACGGTAGGTACTAAATTCAAGAAATACTATCTTCAGATATGTGTATTAATGAGCTTAAGGTAGGTAGTAAATATAAGAAATACTATCTTCGGATGTGTGTATTAATGTGCTTACAGTAGGTAGTAAATATAAGAAATACTGTCTTCAGATGTCCCTTATTATAGTTTGAAAAGGCAAAAGTGTTTCTGTAATCATTTCTGCATTTTTCGACTGTTCTTACATTGACCGTTGAGTTTAGAGCTCTTTAGTATTTTGTGTCATTGGATTGCTGTCTCATTGTTAATATCCAACATCTCCTTTTGTTAATAATTGTAAACTACCGGTATTTCAGTCTATAAATGACTGTTTGATAAAACTTGCAATTTTCCAGTAGTATTCAACCCTCTTACCAGAAGTCATCTCTTTAGTAAAGCAACATTTCTCCTGTTGAAAGAGAAGATATTTCAGTCATTGTCCAAGAAATATCCTGCTTGTCATTTCCTTTAGAAGGTGTTATGATATGGGTTCTTTTCTAAAAGTTTATATAAGATCTAAAGAATTTTTCATCTTAAACATAATAAAAAAATTTGAAAAGCAAACACGATACCTGATAATTTGATAAGATTTGAAATAAAGACAACACAAGTATGTATTTGTAGTATGTAGAGTTTGTCTCTAGTGCTGTGTGGAGGCAGTAGAACGTTTCCCCGTGCTTGAGGTGTATGCTCTTATAATATTTACAGTTATGGTGTGCTTGTTCATGTGAGAATTTCTCATATTAATACACCGTCAAAATTTCATGTTTGGTTAAATTTCTTCAAAATACTGGTCTGGTCATCTCTTTTGTATATTGCCCTTTCATACTATTTTAAACTGCTAGGTTTTCTTACATATATTTCGATGTGCCCCGTGCTGTCTATCATTTGTTGTTTCGAAATTATTGGTCTTTTGTTGGGCAATGTATGACAAATATATGTTCAAAAACCTCGCCTGTAATTATAAATTATGTTATTCATTGACAGCTCCCGACATGTGTAACTTCAAGGCATATTTTAGCGGCGATAGATGTCTTTCAAAATTACTTTATTTTTATCAATAGTACCGCTTAAGTCGACGCTAGGGGCCGTCTTGACCTTGTTGTAGGGTATGAATGATTTGTTCATTGTTGAAGACCCTACATCAACTGTCAAGATGAAGAACAGGAATAAAAGCCCTGTTCATTGATAATTTTCTATGTTTTCTATGTATTGTGTGCGATTTTGTCCCATGTACATTTACTCCATATCCTTTCATTTTCTATTCTATATATATTTACAGGGTGACATAGCAACATGTGCAGGAACATACTTGTATGTTTGGTCCATAAATGGTGAAGAAATTGCCTGTGTAAACACAGCTTCATTGAGAAGTCAACAAATTCTTTGTCTTGCCATGTCACAGGTAAAGTTGTATCCTACAGTCATACATAATGATTCAGATTAGAGAGTGTGAATAGTCAGAATTTATCAGGGACAAACAGATCCTTTGATATATTTAAGTTAAGAAATGATAAAAAAATGTTATGACCATCTTAGAAATTCAGACCTGTCTACCACTACGATTTAAGCTTAGTTTCTACGATTTTGTCACTCAAATTATGCTCTATGCCCAAATAGGTAATTTCTACTCTTTCAAAGATGTTACAGGAAAAAAGAAATTGGCAGTATGTAATTTTGTGTCAAAAGGAAGTTATCTGAACGCAAAACATAGTCTTTGTCTTTTACGCTTTATATAAGTATGTCTTACAAACCCTCTGGTGATCATGACTGTCAAGTTTGACACATGGCTCGATGCTGAAATGGAAGTAACATGGAGGAAGGGATGAAGGGGAAACAAGCAGAAGAAAGGAAATTCAGTAAAAGAATGTTTATGTCTTGGCATTTACCACAAAATACTATGATATCAAGTTGCAGGAAAGGACAACTTCTATTCTTGGGTTAAGGGGATGGTCAACCCCTCGACAAATTCAGACACCAATACAGATTTCAAAAAAAAAATCCAAATATTGAAAAGTACACTTTCTAAATGTATAAACTACACTACTAGCTTAAAGGGGAAAACAGGTCTGGAAATTGTGTTGTTTCAGAAGTTTGCTTCATTGAAAAGCTATGTTTTATACATTTGCCATGATAGGGTGGAACACAAAATTAAATTGCCATTTGACTATAACTGTCATTTTGGTTTCTCTACAAAAGCTAGACAATTTTACCAGCTGGATAATAGTTTTTTTTACAGTTAATTATTTAGCCTATGTATAGTGTTAAAACTACGGATAATACTCTAATAAACCTGCTAGTTCTCTTTGAAAATGTTGCATATTTTGCAGTTAATAAACAGCAGTATCAGCTTTTCCTCATTTAATTCCTCAATTATAGTTATGCATATTGATTTTATTGGTTGACCAAAAACAATTTCCAAAGATAAATAGGGGCTAATTTTACTTTGTCTGATTCATAATTTGTTCAAAAACAATGACAGGACATGTCTACAAAGAAGTTATGAAATAGACTGTCTAATTTACTGACACTTAGACAATTACATTAATATTTTCACAGATCCTTGAGTGGGATAACAGAAATGTAATATTAACTGGCAGTGGTGATGGTGTTGTAAGGGTAAGTAATGTGTATCAGAGCTTGACTTATTTACATAGAGCTACATCATTGTGGGATAACAGAAATGTAATATTAACTGGCAGTGGTGATGATGTTGTAAGGGTAAGAGATGTGTATCAGAGCTTGACTTATTTACATAGAACTGTTTAAGGTTGTATGATATAGGATTAAAATCAGGCAATGTTTCTTTAATAATGGTGCATTATTTTAATATCTATATATGGATAGGGTACACTTAGTAAAACTTTCATAATAAAAAGTTCTGATTATGGTTCAATAAAAAAATGTATTTATTGTTGAACTCTGTCTTACTGAAGCAGGGGTAGTGAGTGTTGTGTCCATTTTTTCATTAGTTCATACCTTTGTCTTACTGAAGCAGGGGTTATAGTGAGTGTTGTGTCCATTTTTTCATTAGTTCATACCTTTGTCTTACTGAAGCAGGGGTTATAGTGAGTGTTGTGTCCATTTTTTCATTAGTTCATACCTTTGTCTTACTGAAGCAGGGGTTATAGTGAGTGTTGTGTCCATTTTTCATTAGTTCATACCTTTGTCTTACTGAAGCAGGGATTATAGTGAGTGTTGTGTCCATTTTTCATTAGTTCATACCTTTGTCTTACTGAAGCAGGGGTTATAGTGAGTGTTGTGTCCATTTTTCATTAGTTCATACCTTTGTCTTACTGAAGCAGGGGTTATAGTGAGTGTTGTGTCCATTTTTCATTAGTTCATACCTTTGTCTTACTGAAGCAGGGTTATAGTGAGTGTTGTGTCCATTTTTCATCAGTTCATACCTTTGTCTTACTGAAGTAGGGGTTATAGTGAGTGTTGTGTCCATTTTTTCATTAGTTCATACCTTTGTCTTACTGAAGCAGGGGTTATAGTGAGTGTTGTGTCCATTTTTTCATTAGTTCATACCTTTGTCTTACTGAAGCAGGGGTTATAGTGAGTGTTGTGTCCATTTTTTCATTAGTTCATACCTTTGTCTTACTGAAGCAGGGGTTATAGTGAGTGTTGTGTCCATTTTTTCATTAGTTCATACCTTTGTCTTACTGAAGCAGGGGTTATAGTGAGTGTTGTGTCCATTTTTTCATTAGTTCATACCTTTGTCTTACTGAAGCAGGGGTTATAGTGAGTGTTGTGTCCATTTTTTCATTAGTTCATACCTTTGTCTTACTGAAGCAGGGGTTATAGTGAGTATTGTGTCCATTTTTCATTAGTTCATACCTTTGTCTTACTGAAGCAGGGGTTATAGTGAGTGTTGTGTCCATTTTTCATTAGTTCATACCTTTGTCTTACTGAAGCAGGGGTTATAGTGAGTGTTGTGTCCATTTTTCATTAGTTCATACCTTTGTCTTACTGAAGCAGGGTTATAGTGAGTGTTGTGTCCATTTTTCATTAGTTCATACCTTTGTCTTACTGAAGCAGGGGTTATAGTGAGTGTTGTGTCCATTTTTCATTAGTTCATACCTTTGTCTTACTGAAGCAGGGTAGTGAGTGTTGTGTCCATTTTTCATTAGTTCATACCTTTGTCTTACTGAAGCAGGGGTTATAGTGAGTGTTGTGTCCATTTTTCATTAGTTCATACCTTTGTCTTACTGAAGCAGGGGTTATAGTGAGTATTGTGTCCATTTTTCATTAGTTCATACCTTTGTCTTACTGAAGCAGGGGTTATAGTGAGTGTTGTGTCCATTTTTCATTAGTTCATACCTTTGTCTTACTGAAGCAGGGGTTATAGTGAGTGTTGTGTCCATTTTTCATTAGTTCATACCTTTGTCTTACTGAAGCAGGGGTTATAGTGAGCGTTGTGTCCATTTTTCATTAGTTCATACCTTTGTCTTACTGAAGCAGGGTTATAGTGAGTGTTGTGTCCATTTTTTCATTAGTTCATACCTTTGTCTTACTGAAGCAGGGGTTATAGTGAGTGTTGTGTCCATTTTTTCATTAGTTCATACCTTTGTCTTACTGAAGCAGGGGTTATAGTGAGTGTTGTGTCCATTTTTTCATTAGTTCATACCTTTGTCTTACTGAAGCAGGGGTTATAGTGAGTGTTGTGTCCATTTTTTCATTAGTTCATACCTTAATTTTTGTTTGTTCATCTGTCTGCACATCATGTAAACCAGATATTGGATTTGATAACTGGATTAAGAACAAGTTATACTCAAAGGCATAATAACAATTACAAATACATGTATAATCATGACATTTACATGAAAATACAATAAAATATTGAACACACAACACAAGTGCCCCCTGTCCTCAGTACCTTAGACTGTTTAAAAAAATAAAGGAGTCTAAAGATTTTACTTGCTGACTAGAAGTTGGATTTAGAATATATTTCATTTTATTATCAGAAAAATATTTGTATTGGGTTTTTAAATCGTTATTAGAGACATGCCTTAAATCATTATTTATTAAACATAATAAAAAGAAATGAGATTCATCTTTCAGAACTTTGCTCTTATTACAAAGGCTTTGAGGGCATGGAATATTTTTAAATCTAATGAAACATTCAAATTTTTGAATGACATTATGCACTTTCTCATTACTTGTGGAAGCTGAGTCCAACAAACAACACAAAGGTACAGAATCATAAAAAAAAGATGGATGTAGGATAATATTACATTAAATACAAGCATACAGCTGAAAAACAAAACATAATGTGTTGTTTCTGTTTTGTCAGCATAGTAAGTGAACTCCAGAACAGATAGTGATGAAACTTTACATAGTTGTAAAACACTACCTAAGGATGTGCTCCTGGTGCAACATGTTCATGGGGAGATAATCAAAATTATTTCCTTCAATATTGCAATGTGGTAAAAGTCTTTGTTAGCAATACAAATAAGATTATACACGATTAGAAAATGTGTATAAAGGAATACAAACCCAGTTCTGTTTTCTATTTTGTAAATGTTTATAGGCCAAGTCATTTATATTCTAAATATACTGATAGAATTTTGGTGCAGGGGGTATCGTTTTATGAGCTCACTCACAGTTATAGTCAACTTGAAACCTGTCAGTCACTGCAGAAGGTTACACTCATTGTCTGTTCATAAGTTCTTGTTTTGCTGTCCATCAGATAGTCATTTTCTGAATTGTCTGCTGACAGAGGAGACATATCTATATTTCAATAGTTTAATGTCCCACTGGCAAGGAAAGTCGTGGAAGGTGAGACATAGGTATTGCTTTTCTGGCGACAGCAATAACAATGATGATGATGTTGTAAACAATTGTTAAATTTTCTGCTTAATACAGTTTGATAGGAACTACTTTTGATAGATCAATGATATTTTCTATAAAGTTGCATTACTATTAGTACATATCAGTTTGACGACTATTTTAAGGCTCTGCATCTAGGTCAGGGTCCATTGACTTTGAATAAATAAGCAATTTTCAATGTTAAGATATTTTCTATAAAGTTGCATTTACTAACAGAACATATCAGTTTGATGACTATTTTGAGGCCTGCCATCTTGGTCATGGTCCAGCAACTTTCAAATAATAAGCAATTTCCATTGTTAAGTTTTCTACTTAAGCTAGTTTGATAGGAACGAGGCCCTAACCCCGTAGATCATGGTCCAGTGACTCAATTAACTACCAATTTTCAATGTTTATTTTTCTGCTTACGTTAGTTTGAAAGGAACTTCTTATAGACAATGATACTTTCTATAAAGCTGCATTACGATCAGTACACCTCAGTTTGATGATCATTTTGACATTCTGCCCTCTATGTCATGGTCCAGCAACTCTGAATGAATTAGCAATCTATCCATGTGATTAATTTTTCTGAATTTTTTGCAAAAAACAAGACATATCTCTGCGTCAGCAGTTTATTTTTTATGTTGGCTGGTAAATTTAAAATCCATCAATTACATGTAAGCTGTCTCTCATACTGTTTATGAGTTATATCTGATTGCACCAAATTATTAAACATTTTTTCTGTACTTTTAGATGTGGTCCATTGAATATGTGCAAGTTCCTGTTGAAGAAAGACCTTCCAAAGATGCACAAAATGGTAGTAGTGATACAATGACCAAGGGAACAGGAGGAGATTTAACAAGTCCTACATCCAAACTGTCACGTCAGGTATCTTGTGATAGTTATGGACTGCAACAGAATTCAGCCATTGAAAGGTTACAGGAATTCAGAGAGCCAAATCTTGTAGACATTAGTAGTTCTTTAGAAAGTGAAAGTAATATGACAAAACTCTTAGGATCAAAGGGTAAAGGTAGACTTCCTGGAAACCTGGATAGGGAGGAAAGTATTACCAGTAGAACTAGTAGTACTAGTGACTTTCAATACAGTCGGACAGGATATAGTGACGATGTGATTCCTGATGATACACATTCCGTTAAATCAGCTGATTTATCTATAGACACAGCCGTGGAAGCTTACGATGAAATGGTTCAATCAAACATCAGTGATACTCAACTTCCCAGCCTTTCTGAACCAAATTTGGTTAGTCTAGCAGAGGGTTCTGGAATGGATAAGAGTCAAAGTCATCCAGACCTGAAGACTGGGGAGTTAGAGAAACCAGATTTTGGGAGATCGGGATCTTCAGAATTTGAAATAATATCCGACAAAGAAGCAAGAAATTCTCCAAAAACAGTGGAAGACATTCTTAAAAAATACAGACCAAGAACACGACATGCTTTGAGAGAAGGTAAATTTCATTTGTCATCATTTACATGGTAATCTTTTCACAGACAAAAATAATAAAATTCTGGATAATAATATTGTTTAAACACATGACAAACACATAGTGACAAATACTAGATATTACTGAAAGCAAGCACAAAGTGATAATAAGCTGATATAGAAATCATGTCATACATTCTAACATAAGCCTCTGTACTTCAAAAGAGTTTTCATACAGCAATATTTTGAACAGTTCTGCAAACAGGATCTTGTGAAATGCCTGAAATAAATGTTATAACATAATTTTAATAAGGAAAATAAAACCTCTGTAGAGAACTCTGTGGGAGATTGTGTGCTTATCCCCAGTTGTTTACCTTATGAACTAGCAAGTTGAAAATTACCACTCAGCATGTCAGTCTAGTACAAAGGGTCTATTACAAGACAGTTTATATTGATATCACATTAACATGTTCTTGTGCTGATATGCATGTAATATTCGCCACTGGATAATAAACAACAATCTATCGTCATCATCAAGAAAGAAAAGAAAATATATAAAAGATAAAGTTCACAAGGGCAATTAAGTTTTTGAAGTTAGTTAACAATATATACTAGAGACAATTGGAGCTTTGAAAATTTACTATGCTTACAGATTTAACTGAATGGTGTATTTATTTTCAGGTTTTAGATGGCAGAGACAGTTGGTATTTAGAAATAAATTAACAATGCACACAGCATTTGAACGAAAAGACAACAAAGACCCAGCATCTGTTACATCTATAGCTATTTCCAAGTAAGATTTTTTTGCCTCTATGACCATTCATTAAAGGGCAATAATCAGGATATTATTGCAAAGGTTATTTTTCATGTATCACAATATGGAATACTGAATTCAGGCTTGTATAGTCCGTGGTTGTATTCTCCGAAATTGAAGCTGCCAGATGGGTGCGGATTATAGAGTACAATAAGAAGGAAATAAGAGAAAAATTTGATATCACGAGGTTTGTTAACGTTCCGCCATGTTATTGAAATTGTAGAGGGTGCCCTTATTATTGTCAAAACTAATATTTACCTAATCCATATAAATGTGCAATTTTAATTCAAAATTCATTTTAAAGTAATTAATTCTAAAATCAAATGCTTCATTACAAATTCTCGTTTCTTTTCACAGCATTGCATAACATAAACTGGAAACCGCTTGTATTTAACAGAATTTTCTAACAGCAAAAGTGTATAAGTCAGCCGGGATCCAGCTTATGCATAACACTCAATAAACTTCAAAACGAAATCGGTTATTCATTCATACTGACGCATGTGTTTTGTTTTAGCTTAAGATCATTCAAATGTTAATATGATGGATATGTTTAACGGTATTTTACTAATGGATGAAACTGTTTTAATTTCAATTCGTATTCTAGTAATATTTATAAAATATGGATTTTCCGCACACTCTCACCGTTTTCCGATTTACACGTGCTATTCTTACTTCTGGTTACAACTTTCCAAATTGTTTTTTTGTGATTTTGACTTATTTTAACACTCTAGAAATGTCCTAGAATCATTTACAAGCATTTTCAACTTCTTCTTGAATGAAAATACCGCTAACGATAACATACGATTTGATATTACCGGAGTTTTAAGGAACGTTTTTGACCTGTTTCAAAAAATTTTTTACCTGAATTTCCGTGGTGAGAAGGGGGATGCGGACTATGTATCAGTGTAAAAATATTACAATACATAGAAGTTGTATCTGTAAAATAATAACAGTAACTCTTCCTAATAAATTATATGTAAAGGGAGTTAACTGTTAATGTTTTAAATTTACTATTGTGCTTACCTTTTTTTTTTGTATGCCCATTCAATTATCTCCACAAAAGCTTCACAAATGACTATTATGAGTTGGAGCTGATATTTTTTAATACATTTTGATATATTTTTCCTGACTTTAATTGTTACGTTATTATGTAAAAATAGTTTTTCTGTTTTCCAGTTTTTATAGGAACTTAAATTCTCAAATACAACAAGGGACCTCAAGTAGTCGAACTACTATATCACTAGCCTGTCAACACTGAGGTTGAGTTCGAATCCTGCACGTGGCAGGTGCGTTCGCCTCCAGTCTTAATTGAATAGGATTGTCGGTTTTCCCACCAAAGGTTCTCTCTTGGCACTACGGCTTCCTCTACCAATAAAAACTGACTGCCAAGAAATAGCGCAATAGTGCTGAAAGTGGCATTAAACATCAACTAATTAATCAATCAAATATAACATGAACTATAGCAAAGAGGGAAGTAATTTTTCCATCTTTTAAACAAAAATATGTATCGGTTGGTAACCTGTTAGTTTTGGTTTTTTTTATTTGAGCAAAACTTATATTATTTGATTTGATATATATATTTTGATATCTAGTTGAAGGGTTCATAGAGGTTTTAGCTGTGTAAAGCAATATTTGCAAAATATCCTTTTTTTAAGTACCTAAATAAACTAATGACAACCTACAAATAGTCTTTTTAGTGAAAATCTGCATAATTTTCTTCAATATTTTGCACCACAAATATCCATATATGGAGCTTATTAACCAACTATGTGTTCCCTTTGCACACATCACCCTTCTAAATGACGCTATATCAATGATCTGATTCTCGACCTAACACTAAAAATATTATGGTCAGGAATTTTGTCTCCAATTATTTTCCCCTAGCAGTAGTTGAGGTCTTTAAAACAAGCCCGACTTTAATACCCCCTCATTAAAATCAAGGCTTATTAGTTGTCTGACAGCTGAAATTTACCTGTTCTGGCGAACCATTACTGTTACAACTATTACACATGTGCATATGTGCGCAGGTATGAGATTTGATTATGCGTCTGAATTCTTCAAAAATGCTAAAAATATCATTGATACCTTTATCTTGCGTTATTTCAAGTATTTTCTTGAAGAAATAACATGGAAAGAACTACTTTAACTCATTTGTGCTTTGTAAACGTACACAGATTTTAGGTCTCTGTCTGGTCTGTTTTACCATTGTCAATTCAATATCCTGTATAGTGTATTGGGAAATTGTACTTTTTAATAAAGAAAATAAAGCTTTTGACAGTGTAATTTTGCAAAAATAAAGAGTCTAAGGCAGATATTAGTATGCTGATGTTCATACTTCAAATGATTCACTGTCAATGTAACAGTTAATTTCAGAACATAGAATTTATATCAAAAGTCTGAAGTTTGATATCGTTTTTATGTCAATCATTGTTGTGATGCCTGATTGATTACCATGATTGCCTTTTGTTACTAAGTCTAAATGGGTTAAAATCATGATTAGAAAAAAATATCTTGCTGACTCAAATATTTTTTGGAAGCCCTGCTGTGAATCTAAAAATTTAAGCTAGATAATCCATAATTTGTGTGTCTGACTGCTCTTTGACTTTGTTTTTATGTTGCCATGTTATATTAGATATTCAGAAAAATTTGGAAGATTATGAGAGAAAAAACTTGTGTTTAGGTATATAAAGTTAAATATCCTCATTCAAATTATTAGCGTTGACCACATAAAATAATTCTTTGTTTAATATTATCTGCTTTCTCTTTTATACAGAAACATTCAGTTATATTATTATGCTTTTCAGGGATCACAAGACAGTGTATGTTGGTGATAACAAAGGTCGTATCTTCAGCTGGACGGTAAGTGACCAGCCTGGCCGTGTTGTAGCTGACCACTGGATGAAAGATGAAGTAGCTGATGCTTGTCAATGTGGTGTTAAATTCTCATTTTCAGATAGACGACATCACTGTCGAGACTGTGGAAATGTCTTCTGTGCAAAGTGTGTACAAATTCTTCCTTCATTAGACAGCTGACTGCTTCACCTATATTCTATCAAATTGTATCTAATTCATGTCTTCCCTTGCACATATATACACTGATTTCTATGATTAGACTAGAAATATATAAAACATTTCAGTATACACATTATTTTCCCTTGTTAGTAAGATTTAACTACACGTATTGATATAGAAAGTTAGTGTTAGTTAAAGCTTAAGTTCCATTTCCAAAAATAGTTTTAGGTGCTAGATATATAGTCAGATTAGGGAAAATTACCCATTTCTTTTAACAAAAATGAATCATCTAGATATATTGATACTTATAAATCATAGTTGCTTCTATCACGATAATAAGTTACTTTTTCTTAAAAATATATATGCACCTCGCAGAATGTATTATAATAAGCAAGTATATTATGCAGTTTTACTTTTGCCATGATTTATATCAGCTGATACTTTGCTTTACAGATATCATAATCTGTTTGTATTTGCAGTTGTATTTGACAAAGTATGAAATATATGGGTAAATTCTTGCTATTGCAAGTCGTATCAACAATCATATTTCTACACAAAATTATGTGTAAATGAATAGCATGTCAGGTATTATGGTAAAGTTTTAGTAAATATTCTTTTTTTTTTTTCAGGTGCACAAGATATGAAACAGAAATAAGAAGACGGATGATATTACGACCAGTACGAGTATGTAAGGAATGTTATAAATCTATCAAGGGAATTAAATCATGATCTGAGTCGATGATCTTCTCTATGAAAATCTAGTCATTATTGTAAATTAGAATTATTTTGTACATTTTTTACATAGAGATATAAATTGTAAAGTATTATTTTGTTGTTGAGATAAGGCATAAGATTTTTTTTTTGACAAAGTATGTAAGTTTGTGATTGTAAAAATGTCGGCATACTAATTTTATCATGGCATTTTCAGTAGACAAATTTTGTCATTCTTAAAAAAATTCTGTTTAATTTCATATTGGCATTGTTACTTTTTTCTATGGCATTTCATTCCATATTGTCAGATTGTTAAATATATTTATGCATGTCAGTAGTGCTTTTCTACTTCTACTAAATATTAGATTATACTCAATTTATGTTTAAATTATTTAACAAAACCTTTTTAGTATTTGTAAACCACTTATATAATTCATGCTGAAATAATGTTAGTTATATTCCATTTTTTGTGATATTTGGTTGTGATAGAATTAGATAAAAATATAATATCACATTCCATTTTGACCGACAAGACAAGGCAGACTTTTTAAATGTTATGTGACTACAATTTAACCAATGTTCCTTAGTATCTTCAATCTCTTTTTTACAGATATGAAATTAAAAATATAATGATTTACTGCAATATGATAGGGGGTGGAATCCTGTATCTTAAAAAAGAATTTGTTTGTAATTTATTATCCAGTGTATCTTTTTGTTTACTTGTTGTCTTAAGAATAAAAGATGACATAGTTGATTTCTAAGGAATACATGAATAATTCTATTTTAGATACTAATTACCCATCAATGACTCATCCATAGACCCATTTAAGAATTTCCCTTGATTTTCAAATATGGAAAATGAACTGTGTCCTCAATCTTAATGCTGAATGCATTGTAACACAGGGACTCCAAATAAAGTCTATGATTTTGTCTGTAGAAAGATATTCATTAAAACTGCTGTCAAACTTCGGAAAATTGAATGCAAAATGTTTTTTTCTTTGAGGACAGAAGCAGCTTTATCAGTCTTACTATAAAAGGAGGTACTTCAAATTGTTTTGTTGAAGGCTGTACGGTTGCCTGTAATTGCTTACATCCACTTCCTCTTTAACTTTGGTTGTCTCATTGGCAATCATACCACATGTTTGTATTTTTATATTGGTAAATACAAACTTAATAACTGAATTTCTAGAATGACAAGGCTGCATACACAGATTGTCCTAGCAGGAGATGAAAGATGAAACTGAAATATCTTTTTGAGGTTATTCATAAATCTCCCATTTAGTTTGTTAGAATCATTTTTATTAAAACAGGTATGTAATGAAATAGTGTAGTGCCTGAAGTAAAACCAAAGATTCATTTATGCTGTGATTTCTGGTGTGAATTTTACAATTTGAATAAGTAAGACCCTTACTTTCAAGTTCTATAAAAATGATTGAAAACATGTAAAAATATCTACACTTGATAGAAAAGGTTGCAATTTGTTCTTTTGACATTTAATTGTTGTTTTATGAGTAGGTTAACATGATTTTGTACAGGTAAACTAACGAAAAAGTAAAACCAATAACTGATAAAACCTTCCCATTCCATTATTGTGCCATTTAAATGAATTTCATTCCGACTTTCAAAAAGTCAGTCAATATAGATGATGATTAATCACTGCTGAAGCTAAGCTTGTAACTAGTGTTTCTTATATTGTAAATGTCAAAATTAAAAAAAAAAGACCAGTTTATTGTGAAGTCACTGTTTCTTCTTTTAAAGCCACAGAACTAAATGTTGATAAAAGTGCAATAAAATATATATTTATGTATCTATTGTTTATTTCTATTGTAAATAATTGTTTGCATTATAAAGGTGTTGTCAACACATTCCATGTAAATTGGAATGACGGTCAAATTACTTCAAATGGCGAGGGCAATACTAATTTGTTAGAGTTGTAAATCTTTTTTCAGAAAACGAACAACTGTGTAACCTACTTCTGAATTAAATTTCAAGTTGATTTTTAAACATGAAAAGTTGACCCTTAAATCATTTTCTAGGTGGAAACAAATTGTTATGTAGATTTGCTAGTTAAAATTATAACATTGTCTGTGATAATTGTTTTATACATTTTTGTACCTGCTGTATATATCCATGCTTTGTAGCCAAATGTCTCATTGTAGTAGGTAGTCTGTGTGTTATACAGGGTGCAAAATAGCTTACATGAATCTCATTAACTGAGTAACTTTCATGTGATGTTTCAGAGTAAACTGTCTAACATGTAATACAAGAATTCTCTATAAAAGCATAATATATTCCAATCATATGGTTAATACAAAATTGTAATCAGTAAATGACAGAAGTATGAAATGTTTTGAAATTGTGAAAATATGTATATATACAATATCAATTGCTTATAAATCTAAGAATAAAATTTAATAATTAAAAAATCAAAAGAATAAATACTGATATCTGTGCAGATAAGGCATGTTTCTGTAATAAGTCCATCAGTTATATTTGAGACTAAAAGTATGGGACCATAATTCCAGATTAAATTTTATGATTTTTAGTGCCAAACCTGTTTTTTTTATTTAAGTTTTCTTGTCCCTGATTGTAATCCTTCTTAAATATCATATATGCATTTTTATCTCAATTGTAAAATAAAAGCCTAAATGGTCAAAACAGAACAGAAAAAAAAATCCTTGAAGGTTAACTTTGCCTTGCTTCAGGGAGTAACAACCTTAATTATATTGTAATTGTTATCTGTTAGGCTTGAGACCAAAATTTTGGGAAGGCAAAAATAAAACAAATGTTTGTAGAGGTATAACTTTTTAAATAGGAAATTTAAAATAACATTTTAAAGACTATACCAATCAATTCAGTGATTTGGAAATTGCAGTTCAGATAACAAGATTTTAATTTTCCAGACTAGTAGATTGATTGTCGTAGTGGATTAGTAAACTAAAAGAATATGTTATTTTTCTCATAAGGTTGTATTTGAGAGCAGTATTTGCTTGTCTGGATTACTATTCTACAATATAAATAAGGCCTGTATTTTGTAGTAATTAGTCTTATATTTCAACAATATCCATCAATACAACATACATATGATATACCAGTTCATGTTGTCATGCATTACCTTCCTAATTCAGTATGACTTACAGATCAAGGGTTGAATTTTTTGTCTCAGTAGATTTTTACTAGTCTCTAGAACAAGGCTTCTACATGGATGGACCATTAATACCTGATATCACATACATAAAGACATTACTACATGGGTTTATCTTCCATTCATTGTCTTCATCTTACACATGTGTAGTATATAGTTGGTTGTTGAGTATCTATAAGATAAGTAGAATGTGAGTGAAGCTTAATATATAGGTAAAAAATATATATGTAGTAAATCAAAGATGGATGCAAAACTTGTGTGTTAATTTATGTGTCAACTGTGTACATTTGTTTTACAATAATTTATTGTTATATGTGCAATATTAAACATATATATATGTCTAAAATAGATTGATACACACAGGTTATAATACAAATATTGTAGTAGTGGTGTATTTTTATGGTTGAATAAATCCCAATGCAGAAAGATATCTATGAAATTTACATTTTTGTAGGCTCTAAAATGATAAAGCTTTAATTGATGATTATAAGGGAATAAACTTCCTAGTATATTTGGTAAACAATGCAAGCTTGTTTCTTTTCAATTATAAAATAGTGCAAACCAAATGTTAAACTATACTGAGTAAAAAAAGTTCAGCATAAATTATTACATTTTAATTTTTGATATAAAAAATACTCTATACTTTTAAAATAACAATAAATAGATTTTTGTAACAAAGCAAATAAACCATACAGTGCAATGTTTACTCAACCAATAAATTATTAAAATACATGTTGCAAACTTTTTTGACTCAGTATATTTGTGGTCATTTTTCAGTGCATGGAGAGTTTTTTCTGAAGTGTAAGCAGTTGTAGAGCATTGTTGCTACACATGATACAAATTTTGGTTGTGGTTACTTATTTCGTTGTCATGCTTTATATTAAATTATCTCATTTCAATAGAAAAAAATGATATTAGTCCTTAAAATAAAAAGAACTGAAAAACTTAGAATTACATTATTTACTAATGAGCTTTATAAATCAGATTATTTTGATGGCAACATTGTATTTTTCATGAAATTGTCATGCTTAATCAGGATGATGCAACAGTTTAGTATTAGTACAAGCTTTTGAGAGCAGATTTCATATACTGTGCACTGATTATATTCCATTATTTAAATGCAATATTCTTTTTTTCTAAACACCTATAAGGATACAATACTAAAATAAGGTGTTTATTTAAACAGAAGTAAAATTGAGAAATTTATGTTACAGTTCTGCTTCTTTGTCTCAATCTTTGTTTTATGATATTTAAGAAATATATATTACAAAATGTCTTATTTTAAAAGAACCATCACCTTGCAAATATATATTTATAAAATAGAGAATCTAGAGAAAGAATAAATGCAGAGATAAAATTTATATCTAAAAGTTGTGAAGAATGCCAAAGCTAATACAACTGGCCACAAGTTGAGTATAAAGAAAAGTATTTCAGAAAAAATTCCAAGAACTATTGAATTTTCCATTGATGGAATTCTATTTCTGAAGTGTTGATTAAAAACAAGTAGGAATTCCTACAGAGGATTTACTTTGATCTTTTGATGATATTCTATTGGTAACATGTAGATCATTCTATTTTTCCCTGATAACTGATGGACTAGTTTGTTTCAGGTTTGACAGGAAATTCTCTGTATATCTTATTTGCAAATCAATATTGCTTCTTGAAGGAAAATTATAAATCACCTTTAAAGGGAAAGATACATGTACAAGCTGAAGTGTGAGCCTCTTGTTATTTTGCTTTATAATAGAATGACATTGTTATGAAATACATGCAATTGTTTAAACTAATTTTTTTTCTTTCAGTGTTTAAAATAGATAGTTGCAAAGTGAACCTAAATTCCATTGTATATAATGGATATAAGATAGTAAATAACTATATGTGTATGATAATAGTAAATAGTAGAATGGGTAGAGAACCATAAGAATACTCGTCTACCCCACCCTGTGTTCATTTGTTGATGTCATCTTGTTTGTGATACTGTAATTGTTAATTATATCATGATAAACAACACAACATATATACTTTGTTCTTTATTATACATATAAATATCAGTTGGGTTTTTTTCTTGAATATTTTTGAAAGTTTCTGGAAGTGAAAAAAAAAAAACACTGTAGATAATGGTAAGGCATGTTTACTGACAAATTCTACTTATTTCAAGATTTTAAAAAGTTCAAAAGAAAATCAACCCTCTTCAGATTTAGATTATTATATCCATGCTGGTTGCCTTCGTTTGTTGTCTGCTCTTTGGTCGGGTTGTTTTCTCTTTGACACATTCCCCATTTCCATTCTCAATTTTATCGGAAATATCAGGGTATATAGTTTTTGACTCACCAGTCTCTCAAGTCATTTTTGTTTCCAGATGCCTAATTACATATGAGAGGAAGATCCCTATCGATTTTGAGATCACCATGTCAAAGGTCAAGGTCATAGTTACAAAGAAGATACGGAACTTAGTGCAGAAATGTGATTTCCACATGCTAAATCAAATACTGCATATGTGATTGCAACCTTACTTGGGTATATGGTCATATGTAATGAGAAGAAGTATCCTAGAGATTTTGAGGTCAATATCTTGGAGATCAAGATCAAACTACTTGAAAGAAGAGTAAAATTTTTATATATTGGTTTTGGGGTGCTGAATCAAACACCACATATGGGATTGCATTCTTACATGGATATATGGTCATATAATGAAAGGAAGAAACCCATGGATTTCATGGCAGTTTGTCTTGAGGCTAAGATCAAAGTCAATGAAAGTAGACTGAATTTGTGCACTAATTTTTAAGTTTCAGGATGCTGAATCAAAACTACATGTGGTATTGTAGCCTTACTTGGATGTTCAGATTCTTATATAAGAGGAGGATCCTTTTTATACGACCGCAAAAAAATTTTGTGGTCGTATATTGGTATGACGTTGGCGTCGTCGTCGTCGTCCGAAGACGCATTGGTTTTCGCACTCTAACTTTAGTTTAAGTGAATGGATCTCTATGAAATTTTACCATAAGGTTCAATATCACAAAAGGAAGGTTGGGATTGATTTTGGGGGTTATGGTACCAACAGTTAAGGAATTAGGGCCAAAAATAAGCATTTTGTAACTTCCAGACATAACTTGCGTGTTAGTGTATGGATCTCTCTGACTTTGTACCACAAGGTTCCATATCACAAAGGGAATGCTGGGATTGATTTTTGGGGTAATTGCCTCAAAATTTTAGGAATTAGGGGCAAAAAACAAGCATTTTTCTAGTTTCATGACAATAACTTGTGTGTAAGTGTATGGATCTTTCTGAAATTGTACTACAAGGTTCCATATCACAAAGGGAAAGCTGGAATTGAGTTTGGGGTAATTGCCTGAAACGTTTAGGAATTAGGAGCCAAAAGGGCCAAAATAAGCATTTTTCTAGTTTCCAGACAATAACTTGTGTTCAAGTGTATGGATCTCTCTGAAATTGTACTGCAAGGTACCATACCTCAAAGGGAAGGCTGGGATTGAGTTTGGGGGTGATGAATCATAAGGGGGTTCAAAAATTTGGGGGGGGATTTTTTTTTTTTCCTTTTTTTTTTCTTTAAAATTTTCCATTTTAAGTTGGTTATTTCTGATTTATATTTAAAAGCAAATAATAATGATATGGCAGGAGATACACACCAAACAGGATGTGTAAATTATTATATAATAAGTATTGTGCAATAGCAAGAAATTTTCAATTGCACAGTATTGCGCAATAGCAAGAAATCTTCAATTGCACAATATTGCGCAATAGCAAGAAATATCCAATAGCACAATATTGCGCAAAAGCAAGAAATTGTCAATTGTACAGTATTGCGCAATAGCAAGAAATATTCAATTGCACAGTATTGCGCAATTGCAAGAAATATTCAATTACACAGTATTGTGCAAAAGAAGATACTTTGTATAAATTGCTTATTTCTTGACCAATTTCAATGGGGTTTTATTCTTGAACTCTTGGGGTTCTTTAATATGCTGAATCTAACCGTTTATTAAGTTTTTGGATTTTGGGCCCCGTTTTTAAATTGGTCCACATTGAGGTCCAAAGGGTCCAAAATTAAACTTTGTTTGATTTCATCAAAATTGAATTATTGGGGTTCTTTGATATGCCGAATCTAACCGTGTATTTAGATTCTTAATTTTGGTCCCGTTTTCAGATTGGTCTACATTAAGGTCCAAAGGGTCCAAAATTAAACTTAGTTTGATTTTAACAAAATTTGAATTCTTAGGGTTCTTTGATATGCTGAATCTAAACATGTATTTAGATTTTTGATTATGGGCCCAGTTTTCAAGTCAGTCCAAATCGGGGTCCAAAATTAAACTTTGTTTGATTTCAACAAAAATTGAATATATGGGGTTCTTTGATATGCTGAATCTAACCATGTATTTAGATTTTTGAATTTTGGGCCCCGTTATCAACTTTGTCCACATTGAGGTCAAAAGGGTCCAAAATTAAACTTTGTTTGATTTCATCAAAAATTGAATTATTGGGGTTCTTTGATATGCCGAATCTAACCGTGTATCTAGATTCTTAATTTTTGGTTCCGTTTTCAAATTGGTCTGCATTAAAGTCCAAAGGGTCCAAAATTAAACTTAGTTTGATTTTAACAAAAATTGAATTCTTAGGGTTCTTTGATATGCTGAATCTAAACATGTATTTAGATTTTTGATTATGGGCCCAGATTTGAAGTCGGTCCAAATCGGGGTCCAAAATTAAACTTTGTTTGATTTCAACAAAAATTGAATATATGGGGTTCTTTGATATGCTGAATCTAACCATGTATTTAGATTTTTGATTTTTGGGCCTTATCAACTTTGTCCACATTGAGGTCAAAAGGGTACAAAATTAAACTTTGTTTGATTTCATCAAAAATTGAATTATTGGGGTTCTTTGATATGCTGAATCTAACCGTGTATTTAGATTCTTAATTTTTGGTCCGTTTTCAAATTGGTCTACATTAAGGTTCAAAGGGTCCAAAATTAAACTTAGTTTGATTTTAACAAAATTGAATTCTTAGGGTTCTTTGATATGCTGAATCTAAACATGTATTTAGATTTTTGATTATGGGCCCAGTTTTCAAGTTGGTCCAAATCAGGGTCCAAAATTAAACTTTGTTTGATTTCAACAAAATTGAATAAAATTGAATATATGGAGTTCTTTGATATGCTGAATCTAACCATGTATTTAGATTTTTGATTTTTGGTCCCCTTAGTTTATCAACTTTGTCCACATTGAGGTCAAAAGGGTCTAAAATTAAACTTTGTTTGATTTCATCAAAATTGAACTCTTGGGGTTCTTTGATATGCTGAATCTAACCATGTATTTAGATTTTGGATATTGGACCATAATAGGTGAATGTCCAATTTAAAATTTTTAAGTTCTTTGACCACATTCATTCTGTGTCAGAAACCTATGCTGTGTCAAATATTTAATCACAATCCAAATTCAGAGCTGTATCAAGCTTGAATGTTGTGTCCATACTTGCCCCAACTATTCAGGGTTCGACCTCTGCGGTCGTATCAAGCTGCGCCCTGCGGAGCATTTTATTGCTTTTGGAGTCACTTGGTCTTAGTCAAGGTTATATATTAATGTAAGACAATATTAGTTTCTAAACTCGTAACAAAAAAGAACTGACCTTAAAGTTAACAGGAAAGATCACCCTAGACTTGTTCTGGTTATATGGGCGTGTCGGGGATATGTGATAAAAAGATCTCCCTAGACTTGTTCTGGTTATATGGGCGTATTGGGGATATGTGATGAAAAGATCACCCTAGACTTGTTCTGGTTATATGGGCGTGTCGGGAATATGTGATAAAATGATCCCCCTAGACTTGTTCTGGTTATATGGGCGTGTCGGGGATATGTGATAAAAAGATCCCCCTAGACTTGTTTTGGTTAAATGGGCAACACAAAAGATCACCCTAGACTTATTCTCGTTATATGGGCGTGTCAGGGATATGTGATAAAAAGGTGAGATTGGTATGATTGCCAATGAGACTGTCAACTCTCCACCAGAGACCAAATGACGAAGAAGTTAACAGCTTGCTCACTGAAGGTACTTTAATTAATTTATTTATCCGATATTCAGAGATTCTGCTATGTCCACTATAATAAAGACAAGAAGAGTCATGAGAGCTTTTAAATTGGTAATTGTCATTTAAGAGAGCCATGATGGCTATTATCTCTTCAGGGAACCTTATTTTGTGTACAATCATTAACGCATGCTATAACACAGTCAAACAAACGAATCTCAGGACAGTTTCCTCGGAAAAAAATAAGAATATAGCTTCTGTTTGATTTTTTAAAACACAATACCAATAGGTCGGAATTTGGGGAAATACATAAAATGGAATTTCCTGTGTTCGGAGAGTTCTGCACAGTTTTCATGTAATGACCCCTGTTACAAGACAAAATTTCCTATCCTACCCAGCATACCATCTTTTTCTAGTTGTGCTAGACCCCCTCTATGCAGACAGAACCTACAAAATTTGTTGTTTGATAAATTATCGTCTTGCATATGTATGCTATATTTGACACAGGAATAAGAAAACAGATACTGAAAAGTTAATATTGTCGGATGGACACCACTATCACTTATTCGTCAGATTCATTATTTATTAAGTCTCCCAAACAAAGTTTGGAGACTTATTGTTTTTGCTCAGTTCTTATTATTTTTATTATTCTTCTTCTTTTTCTTTTTCTTCCGCCACTTTAAAAATGAACTTGTCCGCAGCTGTTCTCCAAAACTGCTTGTCAGATTAACTTAGGGTTTCTTAAAATGTTAGACTAATATGTCTAGGGGAGCCATCAATCTTTCGTTTGTGCATTGGGGTCTATTAAGGGGTATTTTGAGGGGCCTAAAGAATGAGGGGTTTACTATAGAACCCTATGGGATTTTATTTCTAAAAATTTTCAAATTATTATAACTTGAAAACTGTAAGTGATAGACACATGCAGTCTTCAGAAATGATCACAGGACAACAAAACAAATCAGATGAAATAAAGGTTGAGTCCCTGGGGGTCACTACCATCCCCCTTCAATTTGGGAATGTGCTTTTATCTTGTAAACGGTCGAGATCCCCACCCCTAAACCATATATATTCTTGTGTGGGACAATAAAACAAATTACATGAAATACAGTCGAGAAGTAAACCACTTGTATGGGGATCATCACCCCAACCCTCATGTTTGAAAACTTGTAAATGGTCCAGATCCCCACCCCTTTACCATATACATTCTTGCATGGGACAATAAAACAAATCAAATGAAATATAGGTGAAGTCCCTGGGGGTCACCCCATCCCCCCTTCAATTTGAGAATGTGCTTTTATCTTCTAAACGGTCGAGATCCCCACCCCTAAACCATATACATTCTTGTATGGGACAATAAAACAAATCAAATGAAATATAGGGGGCGTCCTTGGGGGTCACCCCCACCCCCTCCTGTTTGAAAAATGGTAAACGGTCGAGATCCCCACCCCTAAACCATATATATTCTTGTATGGGACAATAAAACAAATCAAATCAAATACAGGGGAAGTCCATGGGGTTCACCCCACCCCCTCATGTTTGAAAACTTGTCACAGTCGAGATCACCACCCCTTAACTATGTATATTCTTGCATGGGACAATAAAACAAATCAAATGAAATATAGGTGAAGTCTCTGGGGGTCACCCCACCCCCTTCAATTTGAGAATGTGCTTTTATCTTGTAAACGGTCGAGATCCCCACCCCTAAACCATATACATTCTTGTATGGGACAATAAAACAAATCAAATGAAATATATGTCCGGCGACCATGAGAATGACGAATTATGGGAGCTTTGTTTGGGAGACTTCGTAACAGCATCCTGTTACAATTATTTCTTGTTTTCTTTTTCTGTTACAATATTTTTTTCATTGATATGATTAGAAGCATAGTAAAATATTAAAATATGAAATTAAAATTTTTTGTTGTTACAGTTTTTTACTCAGTATATTTGCCTGGATTTGTTATTTTTCTTGTTAACCGGAATTTTGAAGGAAATATCGGTTATTAAAATGGTGACGTACGGCGGCTGGGCGGGCCTACAGTGCCAAACAGTGTCAGCACAATAACATGAAAACGCTTTAACAAATTTTTTTCAAATTTAAATATGTTGTTTCCTGGGACTTAATGAAGGTCTAGTTCAATTTTCAAGATTTTAGTATATCTCCTTTGTGAGTTATCGCTTTTTTTAATATCCGAAAGTGGAATTTTAAAATATTTTACTCCTGTTATCTTTTTTATGACTATTAGTAAGCATAATGTCTTATCTCAAAATAAAAATTGGAGTGACAGATTTATTTGAAAATTATCTATTTCCGAAGTGGTAATGATTACAAACTATATTATTAGACATTTTGAAGTTAATTACATTATTAATTATTAATTAGATCTGGGTTATATCTTAGCATATAATATCATTGGAGTGACAGATTTATTTGAAAATTTTCTGTTTCCTGATAAGATCTGTAGGACAGTATATATAAAGTTTGAAATTTACTAGTAGGACTGTATAAATGAAATTTCAAATTTACTGTTCATTATTAGACATTTTGTAGATAATTAAGTCTCCCTAAACCATATATATTCTTACCCCCACCCCCTTCAATTTGAGAATGTGCTTTTATTTTTTAAACGGTTGAGATCCCCACCCCTAAACCATATATATTCTTGTATGGGACAATAAAACAAATCAAATGAAATATTTGGGGAGTCCCCGTGTTCACTCCCCGCCCCTTCTTTTTGAAAACTTGTAAACGGTCAAGATCCCCACCCGGAAACCATATATCTTCTTGTATGGGACAATAAAACAAATCAAATAAAATATAAGGCGAGTCCCCTGGGGTCACCCCCACCCCCCTTCCTGTTTAAGAACTTGTAAACGGTCAAGATCCCCACCCCTAAACCATATATTTTCTTGTATGGGACAATAACACAAATCAAATGAAATAAAGGGGAAGTCCATGGGGGTCACCCCCACCCCCCTTCTTTTTGAAAACTTGTAAACGGTCAAGATCCCCACCCCTAAACCATATATATTCTTGAATGGGACAATTAAACAAATCAAATGAAATTGAGGCAGAGTCCCCTGGGGTCACCCCCACCTCCCTTCCTGTTTAAGAACTTGTAAACGGTCAAGATCCCCACCCCTAAACCATATATATTCTTGTATGGGACAATAACACAAATCAAATGAAATAAAGGGGAAGTCCATGGGGGTCATCCCCACCCCCCTTCTTTTTGAAAACTTGTAAACGGACTAGATCCCCACCCTGAAACCATATATATTCTTGTATGGGACAACAAAACAAATCAAATGAAATATAAGGAGAGTCCCCTGAGGTCACCCCTACCCCCCTCCCCCCCTTCCTGTTTAGAACTTGTAAACGGTCAAGATCCCCACCCCTAAACCATATATATTCTTGTACGGGACAATAACACAAATCAAATGAAATATAGGGGAAGTCCATGGGGGTCACCCCCACTCCCCTTTTTTTTGAAAACTTGTAAATAGTCAAGATCCCCACCCCGAAACCATATATATTGTTGTATGGGACAATAAAACAAATCAAATGAAATAAAAGGCGAGTCCCCTGTGGTCACCCCACCCCATCCTGTTTAAGAAATTGTAAACCGTCGAGATCCCCACCCCTAAAGCATATATATTCTTATATGGGACAATAAAACAAATGAAATGAAATATAGGGAAGTCCTTGGGGGTCACCCCCACCCCCCTTTTTTTGAAAACTTGTAAACGGTCAAGATCCCCACCCCGAAACCATATATATTCTTGTATGGGACAATAAAACAAATCAAATGAAATATAAGGTGAGTCCCCTGGGGTCACCCCCACCCCCTCCTGTTTAAGAACTTGTAAACGGTCGAGATCCCCACCCCTAAACCATATATAGTCAATGGGGGTCACCCCCAGCCCCTTTCTTTTTGAAAACTTGTAAACGGTCAAGATCCACACCCTGAAACTATATATATTCTTGTATGGGACAATAAAACAAATCAAATGAAATTAAGGGGAAATCCCCTGGGGTAACCCCACCCCTTCTTTTTGAAAACTTGTAAAAGGTCAAGATCCCCACGCCGAAACCATATCTATTCTTGTATGGGACCATTAAACAAATCAAATGAAATATAAGGCAAGTCCCCTGAGGTCACCCCCACCCCCTCCTGTTTAGAACTTGTAAATGGTCGAGATCCCCACCCCTAAACCATATATATTCTTGTATGGGACAAAGAAATAGATCTTATGAAATTAAGGGAGAGTCGCCTAGGGATCACCCGCACCCCCCACCCCCCTTTTTGAGAACTTGTAAACGGTCGAGATCTCCACCCCTAAACCATATAAATTCCTGTTCGTAATTTCAAGAAGATTTGAATGACATACAGGGTCAATCCATAGGCGTCACTAATGCATATCATAAACCAATTTGTACTGAACATTGCCCAATGTCAATCGACAATGGGAATGACGAATTATTGGAGCTTTGTTTGGGAGACTTCGTAACAGCATTCTGTTACAATTATTTCTTGTTAAAGTTGAGATTGTATCATTTGAAACATAAAAACTGCAACAGGTTTAATTTTAGAGCCGCTCTAATAAAACATTCTATAAACAGTAAATTATAGACACTTAACATTTAGTGAAGTTCAAACCAGAGATATTTTGGTCTTGGATTTTAAACAAGATTTTCAAACACTGAACCTTCAGCAACCAACAGTCAATCAATCAATCAAACCAATTGCACAAACATATAGCTCTGCCTATAGTAACCAGCCCTTGAAACGTTTGTCCGAAAGTTTCTTTGCTAATACAAATCTAAGAAGTAGACGGAGGGACGACACTCTGCACACGGCACGCAGATATTAACCAAAGTTTCTTTGTTATTTAATCTACGTTTATGCTTGTTCTTACCAAGGATATTGTCTAGTGCTTGTTCTTCCCAAGGATTTGTTTAGTGTAAATAGGACACAAATCTTTGTGTTCTAACTTTTAGTAGATATTCAACAACCTTTTAACAAATCATTAAAGCTGCAATATGACGAAAATAATAAGTGTTTATGAATACGATACATACGAATAACTACAGATTAAACATAAACTAAACATTGGTGTAATCTATACCAATTTCATGTTGAAGCATAATTCATTCTTTTAAATGTGAAGATTTAAAACATTTAGGGTCATTGAACTAATACACGCATCTAATACATGAAAATACGCTGTTCATATAATAGTGTACAATCCTCGATTTAGTACATCCACTATACATGCTGTTCATCCGGGGGAAATTTCTAAAATATTCATTCTAGTATTTGATTCGATAATTGTCGGAATTGATGAGATATGCGCAATATGTATAAGTGTATTAAGTATTTTGTTGAGTTTATATTTTTTTTTGTTACGGTTGTATATATAATACGCAATTTCACTTCGATACTCGGGAAATTATAATTATGTGGAAAGTGAACGGTATCTCACCGAATATTTGTCCTTAATTGTACACTTACAAAAACCACTTACTAGTTCAAATTAACATGTCAACTGTTATTTTTCGCGGTCTCACAATATAAGGAAATGTAAAAATCACCAAGGAACCGTTCGTGATTGAAAAAATAACGAAATTGATACAAACAAGAATGTGTATAGTCTAACTATACAAATCCTTGGTATATATATATATATATCTATATAACAAATCTAAATTGAAAACAACGTTCAAACCTATGATTGCGTTGGATAAAAACCGCAATTTTTATACGTGTGCATGCAAAACAAATTTCTTGTTAGAGGGGTCTAAATACAGCACAAACAACATTTTCCAAAAGACCAAAAAAGTGAAAAAGTATTTTTTTAACAAAACGCATTTGACTAACAGGTCGAACAACAAATGTTCTTAAAACCTGCTGACTGCCATTGGCGATTGCCAAATAAACGGATCACCGATGTAATACATGGATCTTAATTATAAATTTAATACTAAACAGAAAACAATAAACTTGCGGAAAAGATGGTATTCCGCAAACAAAAGGTGCAAAGAAATCGAAACGGTATTTGGAAAGCCATTCAATTTACCTCAATTTAGGATAGACTCTTGGATTTTGAGGAGTCAAAATAGGATGAACGAATCATAAACCCGAAGGCAAATATAATACAAGCCCAAACGAAAAAATATAAACAAGTCTAAATTGAAAACAACGTTTAAACCTATGATTGCGTTGGATAAAAACCGCAATTTTTATACGTGTGCATGCAAAACAAATTTCTTGCTAGAGGGGTCTAAATATAACATATATAAATGTTCAGACATATCTCTAAATGTCTATGGATATGCCATAAATTAGATCCACAATATTAAAGATGTTCCTTTCAAATTTGACCTAGGAATGATTCACTGGGTCAGTAAACTGACATCATTTTACATTTTTTAAGATAACATCCTTTTCAGTCCAGAGACTGTTAATCAAATTATATAAGCGTTTTAGAACTTCTAGATTCTCACAACCCATTAGCCATATAAACATATTTTCGGTACTGCATTTCTTTAAATTTTGATAACTGACTACAAATTTCTTTTATAAATGTATTTCTATAAGTTTATAATTTTTTACATGTGAGGAGAAAGTCACGGGATCTCATCTTCCACTTCCTTAGTTTAGGCTCAGAAGCTGGGATGTTTTTGTGTCTCCCTGTTTCAAATGGAAGCTGAGTTTTGTTAATGTCTGTCTTTGTTTAAAGTTTAACAGGTTTAAGTAGGGTTCAAAATTAAAATTTGTTTTGAATAAACGAAATGTACGAAGTTTATTTTTTTGGTTATTATTACTTCTTACATCATTGAAAATGTTAATCTTCAATTCTTTTATACACATTCCTTTAATTTTTTCTATGACTATATTTACACACAATATTTACTCTTATATGTAGTAAACTGTTAGGAGTGAGATCCAGAAGCTCCAAAACTTTAATAATATAACTATACCATGAAGTGTGACCTTTTTCATGTAGGCTTTTAGAAAGTGCTAGTTCTTCTTTTAATAAAATGTCTTCAGGTTTTTCTAAAGTTATCCAATAAGGATACTAATTAAAATAGACAATTGTATGAGTAAATGTCCGACTTCTGCCATGACAGCATTGTTTGTGCTCTCTCTGTTCACACCAAGTATATATTTACAACTTTTTAGCATAGTTTATAAAAAGAAGAAGAATCCTTAGTTTCGAGGAACTGCCAGCACCCCATATTTCTGATCCGTAAAGTAAAATTGGCTGAATTGTGTGGTCAAATATATGAATGAAGGTTGCAATTTTCGGAAGAGAGTCATTAAATGATTTTCTTAGTTTAAAAAAGGCCTTTAACCCCTCTTTGTAAAGTTCAGACTTGGCCTCTGTAAATGCACCAGATGCTGAAAATACAACTCCCAAATATCTATAATGTTTAACATTTTTTAATGTAATATTCTTGATAGTAACTTTGAACCTAATAATCGACCAGATGTGTTAAACATCACACATTTAGTTTTTACATAGTTTATTTTCAGGTTCCACTGCAAGCAATAAGATAAGAGAGGTCTGCAGTCCCTTTTCACTTGAAGATAACAATACCATATCATCAGCATACAGCAAACAACTCAATGGATTCTTATTTAATAATGCTGGGTCACTAGAGATATCAACATCATTCTTTATTTCGTTAATAAATATTTTGAATAAATTTGGGCTTAAATTATTTCCCTGTCTTACCCCACCATCAGATTGAAAAAATTCAGTCAAATTATGACCTGATTTGACACATAGTTTAGTATTGGCATACATGTTTTTCAATATATGATAAAATTTGTCACTTACACCAATTTGTCTCAATTTATAGAAAAGCCCCTTAAGCCAAACTGAATCAAAAGCTTTTTTAAAATCAATAGAGCATGTATACAAAGGTTTACTCCCTTTTTTGTATTTTTTTCAATAAGGGATCTAATCCACAGTATGTTTTTTCTTTGTAAATCCTATTTGTTCGTGAGGTATAATATCGTTTTTAAAAGAAAATTATCTAACCGTCAATTGAGGACTTTTGTGAATTTTTTTCCAACACAGCTATCAATAACAATACCTCTATAACTATATGGATCATCTTTATCTCCATTTTAATGAATAGGATAAATATACCCTCGACTTCACTGAGTTGGATACTCCCCTGATGAGAAAATACTATTAAATAGTTTATTAAGTGGTTTCACCAAAACTGACTGGCCACATTTAAGCATCTCATTTATTATTACATCAAAACCTGCTGCTTTATTATTCCTCAGCTCTTTTATTGCTTTATGTATTTCATTCTCAGAAATGATGTAATCTAATTTAATGAAAAAAAAAATTCTTTTCTAAATTTTCTAAAAGTATATCCATTCCTGAATTTGAGTATGTCTCTTTGTTCAATTTCCTGAAATAATCATCAGATACATTACTTTCATCGTCAGTTTTAAATTTATCTTTTGATTTAAGCTGATCAAGCAGTTTCCAGTATTCTTTTGGATTTTTATTGTATAAAGTGTCATTAGATATAAGATGTGGCATGAGTGCCAATGAGACAACTCTCCAAGTCTATTTATAATCTCCTGGCGGTATTGGAAGTTTTCTAAGTTTCCTATATTGCTCAAGTGTACTAAAATATAAAGATCTAACATTTGGGTCACGGCCATATTTAAGAAAGAGATTAAGTCTATTGTCAAGATGTCTTTTTAAGTTTATCAATGACGTATCATACCACTTTAAACAGGCCTTACTTGATTTAGCCTTTTGGTATGCAGCATTTTTTCCAATGGTTCCCCCTTTCCTTTTAAGGCATTGATCAGCAGATCATAAATAATTTTATTGAAATTGTTTACAATATTTCAATTTTATTTTTCTCTATAGAAAAGTTGTTAAATATTGAGTTTTCAAATTCTTTGACTAGTGTTTTAACTGTATTAGATTCCAATTTAGTTTCAGAGCTCTCGTCCCATTTATATAACTATTAGGTAGATCATTCAACTTTGGATTAACAACATGTAAAAAACAATTAACATTTATCATCAATGATATTTTACAATGATCAGATATTAGACCATCAAATCTATGTACCTTGAAAAAAGATATATATTCTTACAATTGCTCAGAAAAAATAAAGTAATCTACTACACATTTACCACCATACTGATATCAGGTACACTGACCCAGTGAATCTCCAAAAATACGACCATTTAAGATGCGTAGCCCAAGTTGGATACATAAATAATTTAATTGTCTGCCCCTTGATGTAGCTATTTTGTCCATACTTTGACGTTGACTTATCTTATTGTCAGGACTATATCCATCAAAAGGGGAAAGATGGCCCCATTATCTTCTTTTATAAAATCGATGCCTATTCCAGTTCTTGCATTTAAATCTCCCCAAGGATAATCTGGCCTTGTTCTGAAAAAAGGGATATTTCTTTTTCAAAAACATCAGAATAATCTAGATCAAGAGACTTAGTATAAGAAGAATCTGAAGGGGGATTGTACATATAGTAGATACATATATCTTTTTTAAGGCAAAAAAAAAAAAAACTCCTGCATAACTGCAACCAAATGTAATCATTTGTTTGATGTTTCAGGAATTTAATTCCTCTCTTTAAACATGATTTAACATATACTGAGATGCCCCCAAATCATTTCCTAGACTTTTTAGATTTAGGTCGTGCTAAGTGGATAACTTTAAAATCTTGAATTTCTAAATTGTCTTCAGGGCTACTATGAGTTTCCATAAGACATATAATGTCACTATTTTTAATATTTGTATAGATATAACATAAACAGTATAAGATATAATTGATAATGTCTCTGGAATAATATTTATCATAACTTTTAGTGAGCTACACTATCTTGTGTTATCATTCATTTGGGAGTGCAATTATTTTCACGGTATTTTGGTTTTCTAGGAATACAACAAATAAATTAAGATTGACTTTAATGTACACATTACAACCAAACATTTATCTTTGACAATTGCATACAATATATAGCGAACAAGAAGTTAAGGCGAACTTAACAATTCCCGCGTTTGTGTCCCCTCCCTGCCTCAACCATTCATGTAGCAGCAAAGTACAACATGGACTTATTGAAAATGGTCTTTAGGATGATTTGGGTACAAAATACTTCGGTCACCTGAAATTTTCGTATCCGGCAGTAGCAGTCGTACTTTCGGTACGTTCGTTTGATAATTCGGGATGTATAAATACACAGACACGTATATATTATTATATATAATCTGCCTTTATTAAGACCTTTTTACACATATATGAATGGCTCCAGCCCTGGCTGTGGCTTAAGATGATAAAATAAGGTGATTATACATTTATATATGATTGTCAAAATCATCTGTCGATTAATTGCATAAATCACTGTAATAGATTACTTGCTTATCACTGGCCCCTTTAGTTGTAATATAAATGTCTGATCTTTTATCTTTTTAGTCTTAAGCAAAAATTGAAAGCTACCAAATTTAGAAATTTACTTTATATGCGCATTCCAAAATTTATTTCTCGTCTCCCCCACCCCCTGAAAAATGTATCAAATGTTTAAAAGAAAATTTAACTCAAGAGTGTCATGTTGATGTGCTGTTTCTATTTTAATTAAGACACTAAAAGGCATGTAAATCATTTATATAATTTGTTACAATTTGGGAATATCCTGACTCGATTTGATACAAAGTTAGTCTTTTACCGTTAAAACATATATGTTATGTGCGTGAATATTTGCAACACTTTATATTCCGAACGTATGCTTGTCCCACATGAGCCCTCGAGGTCCCGCATATTCTAGCGACAAATAACTTTGACCTTTACAAAATCAGGGCTGACCACCTGGATGTTTGTACTATAATTTATGTAGTAAAATAAACTCTTGTCGGTAGATTCATTATCGACTATACTATCTTAAGAAGTGCGAGGAAGTACACATTTAAACTGTTTATCATTTAACACACACATTTGTTGAGTAAACACTTCAGCGTTTTCAAGTAAATCTAGCAGAGGTTTTTTTGCGCTCTGATTACGCAGAGTGCATTTAGAACTTTGCGTTAAAACGTATTTTTCAACAATGGAGGATAAATCTTACAGTTTTGTCACAGGCAGGAAAAACACATTTCATATTCTGGATTATGTATTTTTCATTGGAACTTTGGTTGTTTCTTTACTCATCGGATTATTCTTCGGATACAGAGGGAGAAGCAAACATAGTACAAAAGAGGTGCTTCTTGCAGGAGGAAAAATGCATTTTATACCTGTGTCAATGTCACTTTTGGCAAGTTTCATGTCGGCTATAACACTGCTCGGTACTCCAGCAGAAATGTATAATTTTACTACGATGTACTGGTACATTGGAATCTCTTATTTCTTTGTTATGTTCATGGCAGCACACATCTATCTTCCCGTCTTCTATAACCTCGGGGTCACCAGTGTATATGAGGTTAGTATCCTATACTTACACACGCAATGATTTCCCGCTCATTTTTTCACAAATCTAAAGAAGTCATACTATATATAGTCTTTTAAATAATTATCGATTAGTAGTTTCTTTATACAAATATTAGAAAAAGCTATATCTCAAATAATGTTAGTTATGAAAAACGTTCTTTACTGTAGCCAGCCTTTTTATTTTTTTATTTGTTTATGTACTTGGAGCATTATATATAGTTTCCGATGAGGCTGCTATCAAATAAAAAATTTATCCAATTCCACATATACACTTAAAGGCCCGTTGTCACTATCAAAGTTTTCTTGATCGTGGTCAAAGTTTTTGATAGATTTTTTTATAGTGACAACCGTCAAAGAAAACTATGATCAAAAACTTTGATGGACTTGGATGGAATAGAGATTATCATCCTATTTTTCTTGAAACTTGGATGGATTTGGAGGGAATTATCCAATCACAGTGCAGTTTTTTCTTTGACCAAGTTTTTGTTGAAAAACTTTGATAGTGACAACCAAGTTTACCTTGTCAAAGAACATTATATATCAAATATTTTATTAGATAACATGGATAAAGCACATAAATAAATATGACATTACGTAATCCAAGTGTACATCATACATACATATATAAACATGAAAAATAATGAATTAGTTTAAAATCCAAACAATAGGATTGTTATTAAAGAAAAAACATATAAATAACAAAACGATAGACAGAAAACAATATGAACTTGTAGCATTGAAAAAAAATAAAATAAAAAAGTGTTAATATATAGAGAGAGACCATAACTATCAATTATAAGCAACAACAAAAAAAACATATACATAAATAACACACTAAATTCTTGAAGCCGATATAAGAAACCGTTTTTAAATTGACGAACTACACAGGTATCCCGCAGATCATGGTCTCAGATGACATGATCAGTAGATGTAAAACGCAGATTGACTTTGTTATTTGTAGGTCACCGAAACGCACGAATTATAACATGTTATAATGTCCTCGAACTCTTCATCCTTTAAAAAAATTGGTACTTCTAGGTAGTACAGTTCATAACCTTTTTCGTTATCTGTTCACCTTCTTTTACTGAATACAAGATTATTTTAAACAACCCGTTTATTCACTTAGTACACATGGTATACAAAATTATGTGTAATTTTCTTGTAGTATTTGGAACATCGGTTCAGCAAAGGTGTCAGAACAGCAGGCATGTGTATATTCTCATTGCAAATGGTAGGTATATGAATTTAAATATCAACTATTTAAAAATTCCCTTTCCGTATACTAGTATGTGATATTACCATTTTCTCACATTGAAATATATAGTACTAATAGTTATAGACCGTCCCATACAATTCATGTCGTACACGTTTCTATAAAATGTTTTTGATTGAGAAATCCCGAAAAGCGCTTCGGACGCACCAATCATGTTAATTTTTTTTTCTTCGTGTTTCATCTTTCTGTAAGGCATTGGTCTTTCTACAGATTATGTAGGAACTGTAAAGATACGAAACCGGTTTAAAAGCAGTGATGATTTGTGGTGTTTCTTCAATTCGTTTCTCTCGTTTACAAGTTATATATCTTTAAAAAATCGACTTAATTTCATTTACAACGTACAATCGTAGACAAATCAATTTTTATGAAAAAAATAAACATAGTTCAAATTTATTTCATGTACATAATGTATTCTTTTCTTTTACTTTTTGTAGATGATCTACATGTCAATTGTTTTGTATGGACCATCTTTAGCATTAAATGCGGGTAGGTTTTGGTGATCGTAAATATATTCACTCTGACATAAACTTGTTTTTCTTTGAAAAAGCAATATTCCCCAATAGATTTATCATTTCCATGTGATTCTTGGAATTGCTAAATGGATAAATGCACAATGCGAGTGTTCTAACCGTTTCTATCATGTCTATAGTCAACAGCATAAGACAATGTAACTTCAAAGTAAAAAAATCGCAAAATTAAGATTCAGAAGAAAGATTTTACATGAACAAATAGATATTGGATGTAATTTTCTACAACACAGCAAAGCTAAACTCAAGTGGATGGTCGCTGACAGGAACCGAACCCTTAAAAAGTCTGTTCCAATAAAATCTGCAATTTTATTGCAGTACTGCTGAATCAAAAGATAAATTATTAAGCTTTTTCTAAATGAAATATTGACTTGACCAGCCTGTCCAAAGTACTTTTTGAGGGACAATAGCAACAGGCGGTTATTGCAATGGAGGCTGCAAACAACATACCCTCTTTGTTGTTTTGTAACGTGTTTCATCCGTTTCGTTGGGTGAAGGACCTGAAGACCATCTGGTTAAGGCAAGTAATTGGAAAACTAATAACATATTTTTCTGATGGGGGTTCAAGAAAGGATATGATTTCAATTTAAACAAAAATCATTTGCAAATAACACAAAAAGTTACTAGAGCATTTTTGTATAAATGCGCAACTACCCGAGTGTTTTAGACTTTGAACACGGGATTTCTACCTTCTTTTTTTTACTGAATTGGGTTATAATAAATAGAATATACGAGTGCAAAAACGGTTATTATTTATTGATGTACATGATATGCATTGAAAGAATAAATTCGTAGATTTCATGAGCTAGACATGACCATTATTTACATTTAAAAAAAAAAACACGACAGATTCTCAATTTGTGAGAATTAATTAATGAAATATTTATTTGATGATTGAACAATTATTGCCAGAATTGTAGCAAATCAGTTTTTGTCTCGCGTGCGACGAAAGTCTCGGAAAGCGAGACATAGGGATTGCTTTTCCGGCGACGGCGAAGGCGGTGGCTTCAACAATTGTTTAGATTTCTGCTAAAGTTATTTTGATAGGATTAATCTATAAAGTTACATTACTGTATGTACTGTGTACATCTCAGTTTGTCGACCATTTTCAGGCCCTGCCCATCATGGTCCAGTGATTGAAATACTAATCAATGTTGCTGTCCATCAGATTGTCTTTTTTCTGAATTTAATGCCGATAGGAGACATATCTCGGTGTCAACAGTTTATTCAATTGAATTAACTTCACAATGACTAGTGCAAATTATTTGCAACAATCTTGTCAGCAAATAATACATATGTAAAGCATATTTAGAAACATTAATTTTAATTTAAGAATTTGATGCTTCTTTTGAAATTTTTTGTAAAAGCGCTGACCGAAGCACGATCAACGCTTTTACAAACCTATCAAATTACAAAAAGAAGCATTTAATTCTCAGCATATTAATTTCATAATACACTGCAACCGAGTAATATCATTTTTTCGTTTGTTTTCCTATGTGATTGCTGTGACGTTGTCACGTGAAATACGTGCTGTCATTTTGTTGCATTTAATTGGCAAATAAATCTCATTTTGGAAAGCCTATCTATAATAATCGTTGTTAGGCAATCAAAAGTACGAATACTTATGAAACATACATTTAATGTAATTATTCAAACTTAATTCCACACATTTTTTTTGCAGTAACTGGTTTATCGTTGTGGGGTGCTGTTGCTTCGGTTGGTATCGTCTGCATGATTTATACTGCACTGGTAAGAAAATGTTATACAAATAAAGAACATAGTATTAAAAAATAAAGTCTACAGTATTAATAGAGAAAAAAGTTTACAGTGACACAACAAAACAAGTTATAACAACGCTGAGCTACAGTAGAATAATGTGAAATAAACCAATACTTCTTTCAAGCTGTAGCAATCCTGCATAATCAACACAATTCAAGCATATACCAAATTCTTAACCAATGAAAACAACTAATTGATTTTATTTTTTTTAAAGATGAAGTATTTTGCAATTTTTTTAAGCACCAAAGTGACGATATTGTTAAAATCTCTCTCCATCTCACATTTAATATGAGTAAACTTAAATGCTCGATCTGAAAGGTGTGTGTAAAAACTAAACAATACAAGTCTCCATCATAATTCGGAGGTCATCTTAAATTGTTTTTGGAGGATACGATAAGAGGTTTGAACATATTTTATGTCGCGGATTCTAGTGATTTTTGATGTTGTATTTTTTTTTTAATCCAAAGATACTAATTTCCAAGAAATACCCTCATTTACTAAATGTTATAACCCTGGGAATAAATTCTAAAGAGAACAGTTATATGATGAAATTTTAACTTCTTATTTATTTGAAGGGCGGAATGAAAGCGGTGTTATGGACTGATTCTTTCCAAGTTGTGATGATGATTACTGGTGTGTTAGCTACACTGATCCAAGGCTCCATAGAAGTTGGAGGATTTGCTAAAGCATGGGAAATAGCAGCTGAAAATGAGAGAGTATGGTTTACAGAGTAAGTTTCTTAATTGACCTTAAATTAGTCGAGAATTACTGAATATACCGTATGTTAATTTATGTGTATTACATGGCATACAAGTAACATTGTAATATATAACTACTTGACACTTGAATTTCAAAAATCAATTTTTGTTAATTTCTAATCTAAGTGACACCTACTCTATACATTTTTAAATGTACGTACAAAGTCTGATCTGCAATATAATTGGTAGTAAGTGAAAATATGGAACGCCGTAACTGCCTTATGGTACTTCTTTCTTTATTATGATGAGGTTTTTCTTTATCATGATGAGGTTTTTCTTTATTATGATGAGGTTTTTCTCTATTATGATGAGGTTTTTCATTATTATGATGAGCTTTTTCTCTATTATGATGAGCTTTTTCTCTATTCTCTATTATGATTAGGTTTTTTTCTTTGTGAGCATTTTCTTTATTATGATAAGCAATTAGAAGGGAATCATGGGAAATTAAGAGAATTAAGATAAAGAAGGAAGTACCATAAGGCAGTTACGGCGTTCCATATGAAAACTTTCAGAAATAGATACGTCATATCAAACATAAAAGATACTCAAATGGTAAACTGCCTTAATCTGTGATAAAGATCTATTTCTTTAAAAAATGAAGATATGTCTCTTTTATGTAAGATTAAACACGCTTAAGATATGAAAATAAAAAGGGAATACAAAATTCTTTCCTTTCTGTATTAAACCCTATTGTTTAAAAGTGTACTTTCTATGCAGGGATATTCGACGTATACCAGAATATAGTAACAGGAAATAACAAATGAATTTAGATCTCCAGCAGATGATAACATTAATCATCTCATCCTGTACTTGATTTATTTATGTAAGAGAATATGTGTCCATGGTTACGTAATTTATTTGTATTTAGTCCGATGTCATTTATAAAAGTTCATTGATTTATTTTTATAGCTGGAAATATATTTGTCCTCAATTTTGCTAGTAACATTATCTTCCTTGTTCTAAAAGAACACCATTCAGATGTAAATTATAGAATATTTTATTATTAAGTTTGAATATTTTTGGTTTGTGTTCATTTTATCTTCAACTCTTTCCCCAAGATATGTTTACCTTTTTTTTGTAGATAACTGCACCGGATCCATTTTCTTAGCAAAATTGACTACAGGGACTTTTATCATATTTATATCTAGGAAACGTGATTTTCATGACTTTACTACTCAAATATTCCATATACGAATTAACAATATTATGTAGAAATGTCTAACAAATGAAAGTTTCAAGGGACTTATTTTCCTAGCAAAATTGGGAACAGAAACTTTTATAACATCGACTTTTATTACTAGGTAAACTTAAACAGGTAACAGTGTTTTATTACTAGGTAAACTTAAACAGGTAACAGTGTTTTATTACTAGGTAAACTTAAACAGGTAACAGTGTTTTCAGTCTTCTGCTTCCTGTAGGTCCCGGACATTGCTTCCTATGTAAACCAGTGAATGTTCTATTTTTTGCAAGAACATGAAAATCATGAATAATTCTTATTTGAAAATAAGTGCCTGACATATTTTACGAACTTTTTTTCGTGGGACTATATTTTCTAGTAAAATTATGAGCATGGACTTGCTTACCTAGGAAAAAAAGTCAGGGGAAAAAGGGGGGAATTTTACTACCGCATATAATAAACTGTAACATTTTCTCCATAGTGATCAATGGTAATAAAAACACAACAAAGATAATAGGCTTATATCTGTAGGACGACAGACTTGCCTTTTCGTCTACATTAGACACATGTGTAGCACTAGAATCAAAACAGATATTACGAAGTTGAAGAGCATTAAAAACCAATGCTCTTCAACTTCGTAATAACTGTTTTGATTATAGTGCTACCGTTCCTTCTCCGATTGTATCACTACCTAATAGTCCGCACTTCTTTACTGAAGAGAGGCGAAAGATACCACTCATGTCAAAAGTTCAAAAAAGATGAGCAAGAAATCGGCGAACCTCGTCAGCCATCAATGTCTAGCGAAACACCTTATTGTTTCGAACAGATTTTACATTTTATTGACAGTAAATGGTCACATGAATGATATTGCATGTCAGTAAGTGCCTCATGTGGAGCAGGATCTGCTTACCATACCGGAGCACCTGAGATCACTCCCGGTTTTGGTGGGGTTCGTGTTGCTCAGTCTTTAGTTTTCTATGTTGTGTTTTGTATACTGTTGTTTGTCATTCGGTCCTTTTTTGTCATGGCGTTGTCAGTTTATTTTCGACATGAGTTTGAATATCCCTTTGGTATCTTTCGCCTCTCTTCAGTAAAGAAGAGCTGACTAATGGGTAGTGATAAAATCGGAGAAGGAACGGTCACCTTCAGTGACATTGCCCACCCAGTGATTAAAACTAAACAAAGATAACAAGTTTATTGTTTAATCCACATAACTCATTTTTGCGTTATAAAACACACGAACTAATTTTAAACATTTATTTTAGTTTTAGAGTAGATCCATCCGTCCGTCATAGTGCCTGGGCTTTAGTCATTGGTGGATCATTTCTATGGGTATCAGTCTATGGTACTAACCAAGCACAAGTCCAACGGGCTCTTACATGTAAATCATTACGAGATGCTAAAATGTAAGTACTGAAAGGGTCTTGAACTAGAATATGTAACTAAAAGATTTATAGACGATAGAGGTACAAAAACATATTGGATAAAAGGTAGATTATCGCCGTGATATAACCAAAATGCCAAAATGCGCTGACGCAGTGTTAAACACGCGTATTAATAAATCAATCAATTTCTTAAATTAATAGTAATCAAAATACTCTGTTTCTGTGGGATTCACATTCGCCAATTTGAAATAATTGAATTATTTTGTAGTCTAAATTTTACTGTAAAATACTATGCCGTTTACATTTCTGAAAAATCATCTGAGGATTTAGAACTTTTAACCCAATGTATCTTTATGACAAAAAAGCACTCTGATGAAAAGACATGTTTATTCGACGTTTCCCCACATCTCATTTTATTCATATACATGGCATAAGGGGGGATACATCGTGTATAAACAAAAACATTATTTTGATAACTATATTATAAAAGACATTATTATACATATAAATATTGGACCACAGAGAGCTAATTTTAGAAATTGAAAAATTTTGTATCATTTTCTTGAATAAAAACTTCATATGTATTGCAATTATGTAAAAATTCTCATTCGTCATATATTCTACTTAATGATTTGTCAATGCAATTTCCATGTTTTTATTGTAAATTTCAGAGCACTATGGTTAAATTTTCCAGGCCTGTGTATTATTCTATATTTGTGTTGTTTGGTTGGCATTGTGCTGTATGCATTTTACAGACACTGTGACCCAGTGACATATGGCCTCATTATGGCATCAGATCAGGTAGGTGTTTGTCCCGATATTTTGATAATGATGATTTGCTGTCTGTGTTTAGCCTCGAACAAAAGCTTTCTATGTGCAAACTTCTGAAAGTGACAAAAAAGAAGCTTTTCTACAGCTAATTTTCTAGAAGTTAATCGTTTACCTCTTTCATTTTTCGTACTTTTTTATAGATATAAGAAGATGTTGTATGAGTGCCAATGAGACAACTCTCCATCCAAGTCAAAATTTATAAAAGTAAACCATTATAGGTCAAAGTACGGTCTTCAACAAGGAGCCTTGGCTCACACCGAACAGTAAGCTACAAAGGGCCCCCAAAAATTACTAGTGTAAAACCATTCAAACGGGAAAACCAACGGTCTAATCTATATGAAAAAAAGAAACGAGAAACACTTATGAACCACATCAACAAACGACAACCACTGAACATTAGATTCCTGATTTAGGACAAGGTGCAAACAAACGCAGCGGGTTCAAACGTTTTAATGGTACCAAACCTTCACCCGTTTTCGGAAACAATAGTGTAACATCACAACATAGAAAGACACACTATAAAATATCAACTGAAACAGCTTAACTCAATCAAAGGACATATTAACACTATGCCCATATTTTGTATTTTGCAAAAGAGTAGGGGTGGGGCAATTATCATCCTTGCCTCCCAACTCATACGCCAGTGTTATTCAAACAATTAAAATGAATTTTACAGTATTTGGACATTAATTGCATTCAAACTGTAAGAACATTGTAAGAATAAATATAAATGATTGGAACGTTGAAATCTTTTTAAAAGATTGTAAATGAATATATATCAGTAAAGAACTTGAGAAACACAATGAATATACATCAGTAAAGAACTTGAGAAACACAATACCGACTCTACAAGTATATGTACTGATATTTCATCGATGTGTTAATTAAGGTTAACTCCTGGTATCGTATTCGATTTATATTGTTTATAACAGTCTAATTTAATCTTTACTTTGGTATAAACAATCAAATTATGACAAGATAAATAAGAACGTTTGCTTTTTCAGCTTTACCCTCTGTTTGTGATGGATATTATGGGGCATGTTCCTGGCGTCCCTGGATTGTTTGTTGCCTCCATTTTCAGTGGAAGTTTAAGGTAGATTAAGTACAAAGCATTAGAATAAAGTTCTTGTGACATACAACACTTTTAGCTCACCTGGCCCAAAGGGCCAAGTGAGCTTTCTCATCACTTGGCGTCCGTCGTCCGTCGTCGTCCGTCGTCGTCCGTCGTCGTCCGTCGTCCGTTAACTTTACAAAATCTTCTCCTCTGAAACTACTTGGCCAAATTTAATCAAACTTGGCCACAATCATCATTGGGGTATCTAGTTTAAAATTGTGTCCGGTGACCCGGTCAACCAACCAAGATGGCCGCCATGGCTAAAAATAGAACATAGGGTAAAATGTAGATTTTGGCTTATATCTCTGAAACCAAAGCATTTAGAGCAAATCTGACATGGGGTAAAATTGTTGATCAAGTCAAGATCTATCTGCCCTGAAATTTTCAGATGAATCGGACAATGGGTTGTTGGGTTGCTGCCCTGAATTAGTAATTTTAAGGATTTTTTCCGTTTTCGGTTATTATCTTGAAAATTATTATAGATAGAGATAATCTGTAAACAGCAATAATGTTCAGCAAAGTAAGATCTACAAATAAGTCAACATGATCAAAATGGTCAGTTGACCCTTAAGGAGTTATTGCCCTTTAAAGTAATTTTTACCAATTTTTGTAAATTTTGTAATCTTTACAAAATCTTCTCCTCTGAAACTACTGGACCAAATTCAACCAAACTTAGCCACAATCATTGTTAGGGTATTTAGTTTAAAAATGTGTGCGGTGACCCAGCCAACCAACCAAGATGGCTGCCATGGCTAAAAATAGAACATAGGGTAAAATGTAGATTTTGGCTTGTAACTCTGAAACCAAAGCATTTAAAGCAAATCTTACAGGGATTAACTTGTTTATCAAATAAATATCTATCTGCCCTCAAATTTTCAGATGAATTGGACAACTGGTTGTTGGGTTGCTGCCCTGAATTGGTAATTTTAAGGAAATTTTGCCGTTTTGGTTATTATCTTGAAAATTATTACAGATAGAGATAAACTGTAAACAGCAATAATGTTCAACAAAGTAAGATCTTCAAATAAGTCAACATGATAAAATGGTCAGTTGACCCCTTAAGGAGTTATTGCCCTTTAAAGTAATTTTTCCCAATTTTTGTAAATTTTGTAATCTTTTACAAAATCTTCTCCTCTGAAACTACTTGACCAAATTCAACCAAACTTAGCCACAATCATTATTAGGGTATTTAGTTTAAAAATGTGTGCGGTGACCCAGCCAACCAACCAAGATGGCTGCCATGGCTAAAAATAGAACATAGGGTAAAATGTAGATTTTGGCTTGTAACTCTGAAACCAAAGCATTTAAAGCAAATCTTACAGGGATTAACTTGTTTATCAAGTAAATATCTATCTGCCCTCAAATTTTCAGATGAATTGGACAACTGGTTGTTGGGTTGCTGCCCTGAATTGGTAATTTTAAGGAAATTTTGCCGTTTTGGTTATTATCTTGAAAATTATTACAGATAGAGATAAACTGTAAACAGCAATAATGTTCAACATAGTAAGATCTTCAAATAAGTCAACAAGACCAAAATGGTCAGTTGACCCTTAAGGAGTTATTGCCCTTTATAATCAATTTTTAACAATTTTCATTAATTTCGTAAATTTTGGTAAGTTTTTACAAAATGTTTTCCTTTTGTAATCTTCTTTTCTGAAACTGCAGTAGAAAATCAATATAGAAAACAATCTACTAATGTACTGGCAATAAAAATAATTGATAATTCTATAACATGAAAAAAACCACATTAATACCTGATGATGGTGTTTCTTTCTTTACATTGAAAATGATGTCACAACTATAATCCCGAACAATAGGTCGAATGTCAGATATGTTTCAGTACTTTGGCTTCATTTTCTACAGATTCCGAAGTGCAAATGATGCTTGAATTCCTACACTAATTTATACAGACTTCATCCCTTTCACAGGTAATCCCTGCCTCATATTATATTTAAAACTTTAATAGAATATCAGAAATTTTGAGAGAAAATTAATCAACGATGCAAGATCTAAAACTTAATTAATATTGTTCAAATTATCAATTAACTATTAAAAAAAATTCTCATTAAAAAATATAGTTCTTCATTTTATATTTTATCAGAAATTTAGGAAAAAATTGAATTTAATTGTGTCCCTTGTTCTCATTTCCTGGGATAAATCCAATACAAATTAAAGTATTGGTATTGAATTAATAATTAAGAAATATTTCAAACCTTACCATTTTCTTCACAAGAATGAAGACCATATTTTCAGTGTCATGAGTATCAGTCATCATATTTGTTGTACTTTGTTGTTTAAAAGTTGAATACAAAAAAAGATCAACAAAGCAATTCAAAACCACTTGAATTTTGCAACAACAAATGAGAGTTTTTAACGACCTCAGGTGGCTATACAACCCTTGCACAATCAACTGAATTTTGCAGAAATTATTAATAGGAAAGATTGCCCTTAAATGATAATTTTTTATTACCTTTTTGTTTTTGGGGGTTGCGCAACAACAAAACTTCACAACAAACTTTCTCATCACTTCGCATTTCTCGTTAGATAAATTTTACAAAAATTCTCCCCTGAAACTACTGTCAAATTAAACCAAACTTGGTTTAAATCACCACTAGGATATCCAGGGACCACTGTGTATGATGACCCTCCTGCCAACATGGCACACATGGCTGAAATAAAATGCACTTTTTAGTCTTATATCTCTGAAACTAAACGACAGTACAACAGTTGCATTTATCATGCATCAATTGTAAATAAAAATATCAGGTGAGCGACACAGGGTCCTTGGAGCCTCTAGTTCATTTAAGTAGTAATTTTGTCGAAAAATAGGGCTAAATCTAGATCATTACATTAATGAATATTTGTTCTTAGATAAAAATCAGATTATATGTCATTCATTAATTTAGTACACTCTTCTTTTCCATCTGACTTTCAATTTTAATATTAAAATAAACATTGATACAAAAACTGAAAAGGTCGTTTACAAAGTATTATTTGACTTCAATTCTGTTCCAATGGTTATATTTTTCGCGCCACAAACTGAGACAAGTCATTTTTAATACATTTCTAAGGATTCCAGAAACAAAATCATACTTCCAGAATTAAATGTGTCTTTCCAAAGAATGTTTTTATTACAATTGGAGATGCAATTGGTTTTTTTTAATCTAATTTCAGCACATTGTCTTCTGGATTAAACTCATTGTCAGCTGTTTTGTTACAAGACATCGTTAAACCATATATAGCTCCAAACATTACTGATCAAAGAGCAGCAGCACTCACCAAAGTCTTTGGTAAATTTGATTTAGATATATGAACAAAAATGAGTTACATTACCTATTAGGAAAATTTTTAAACTTCCCGAAATATGACAAATGTAATGGATCAACCTTTCTTCAAAATTAAAAGAAAATCTGCTATTATAATTCATGCAGCATTTACATATATGCATGCTATTTCATGGCGGGTTTTATTGGCATGTAAATCCATATAACTTGTAGACACAAAATATAGCTGCCAAAAAGGTGACAAAATCAACCGCATCCCGGTAACTTGGCTTCATTTTGTGATTTAAAAAGGTGTTGGTGTCGGGGTTTCAAATACTCTCTTAGTTGTTAAAGTTATCGCTAAGCTTCATAATATTTCGCAAAGGCACGTGCCATATACAGACCATTACCGTCCATTGCCAGATTATGACTATGAACAATTAGATATCAGCGTCGTCGGGTAGAGAATATAATTATATTCCAATAATCAGCGCCGGATGTAGAATATATATTCCAATAACTGGTGTCCATGTTTTGTGAATTCCTGTTCTTCTTATTTTCAGTATGAACCAATATTTTTGGAATTAACGATATTATTTCGCTTGTGGGCACACTTGATATGTAAACTGTAATTTCATGTTTTTTCTCCTTTTTAGCAATTATGTTTGGAATCATTTGTTTAAGTCTTACATACGTTGCATCTTTACTGGGCGGAATTCTACAGGTAACTAATTATATTCTGACTTTATTTGAATCTTATTTGATAGTTTGTTCTAAAGACAAAACTTGAGCTAAAATTACCACATGAATTCAAGCAAATGAAATGATGCATTTGTTGGCGAGAAGTAAGTTTGCTGTTAACACTGTAATTGAATTAAACTACATAAAAAATGACGTAAAAAAAAAACAAAACAAAAAAACAAACAAAACAAACAAAAACAACCCTTCCCCCGCAAAAAAAGACTAATTAAACAACAAAAAAAAAAAACCACACATAAAAAAAAGAGGATAAGAAACACGTGTCAAATAGAAAATTTCTATGTGAACGAATAAACATCAGCAAACGAAGAAAAACTAGCGTAAGATAAAAACCTCCTGCAACACGCGAGTCTACTGGTTTTTTTTCACTGCTGTTTTGGGCATTGATACCAACAACTGTTATATCCACTGATGAATCGGATTTTAAATTAGAATAAATATGATTAAAGCACTATATTTATTTATCAAACAAAACTGTATTTATTCATTTAATATGCCTGAATTGCATTTAATTTTGTTTTAATTTCAGGCAGCTCTTGCTGTATTTGGCATGTTCGGAGCTCCCATGCTTGGTCTCTTCACCCTTGGTATGCTATTCCCGTGGGCAAATAAATGGGTTGGTATTTCGTCTGTAAATGATAAAATGTATCTGTGTTTTGTAATCTTCATTCAATTTAACTAAAAATGCAGACACATGTAATAGTTATATAACCGTAGTTTAAATCCTCGACCTTTGATGTCCTTTGGAAAATTGCATAGTGTATCATTGACAATTATACCACATTACCTTATTTTATATCAATTGAGGAAGGTAGAAGTAAATGTAGGTGTGTTTTTCGATGGTTTACGAAACGGATCACCGTTGAAATTCTGACTAGCCTGATCTATACAAAAGTCAACTATAATATACCTACTAAAGACCAGGGCTGCTATGCATAAATCTGCTTAAGTTAAGATTTGTTCCGAACGGACGGATTATTTCTAAAAGTTCTACAATAAATTAGTACTACGATTGGATATCTTAACTTTAGTGGTTTTATGCATATCAGCCCAGACTTTGAAATAATAATAAGCAGCTTAGAATAATGATGATCACCGTGGCTATTGAACGCCATGGCATAAAAGGAAAACTCATTCTTTGTACAACTGTACCTTAAGTCGAAAATCTATAAATTAACATTTTGGATAGAAACCATTGCTACCAATCAGAAGAATATGCCAACTAAACTGCCGGTTAGAATATGTTTTATCGGCACACGCAATTTTGATTGACCCATTGACCCCGTCTTATTGTCTCTCCATCAATATTCTTATAAAGGCAGATTATAATCGTGTTGACAGTTTCCCTTTTAAAAGTTATCCAACATACTAAAGTATATTTTTAGGTTTTATATAAGCAAAGAAATCAACAACTTTATCTTATGAATTTGTTTTTAGGAAGGTCCACAACTACGAATCAAAACGCAATGTGAACAGGCTAAACTCCTACAATAAATGACCAGATTCCTCAGTTATTACAAGTTTGGTCATTAATGATGTATGATGTGTGAAAAATACACGAATTGCAAATTTGGTTTTTTTCGCTTAAAATTTGAGTGTACCATCAACATTGACACTTATACAAGAGAGGCGAAGGATACTAAAAGGACATTTAAACTCACAAGTAGAAAATAAACTGACAACGCCATGGCTAAAAAACGAAAAACGACGAAAGACAAACAACAGTACGCAAAACACAAAATAGAAAACCAAAGACTGAGTAACACGAACCCAACCAAAGACTGGGGGTGATCTCAGGTGCTCCGGAAGGGTAAACATATCTTGCTCTAAATGTGGCAACCGTCGTGTTGCTCATGTTAGAACAAACCCGGTGATAAGTCTAAAGCAGTAGGTCACATTCGGGGGAAAAGGGACGGGATTGTAGTTACGACAATTGGAACATATCCGTTTTCATCTGTGAAACGAATATTTCATAACGGTCAACCAACTCGAGATGGCGTCCGTGAAATTTACGAAAGGACGATTTCAACTTCACCACTTGGAACTCTTGGTTTAGTGGCTTCCTTGTTATCAGCAACACTCTATCAAGGAAATCTTGATAAGAAATACAAGCCCTGGAATGTTAAATTACATCAAAATTAAATTTAGGATTATTTAAGTTTACAATATCTAAAGTAAAATCATTATTAGACAAACCGCATTCATACACACATATTTTCCTTACAGGGAGCCTATAGTGGTCTTGCCTGTAGTTTGGTTATGATGTTCTGGATAGGAATAGGAGCTTATGTAACCAAACCAGACTTAGGAAGAGCCCCGATCTCGTTAGCAGGATGTCCAAACTTCACAGTGTTTACAAATGGAACAAACACATATGTAGAATATGCCAATTATTCAATGTTGTATAATTCCACAACTACTTCTATAGCAGATCTAACTCCTGTTCCACCTGTAGAGGACTCGTAAGTAAACACATGAAGTGTTTACATGGTCTGACGACGAATATCAATACTTATAGTATTGACTTTATAAACACCTCAAGCACATAGAACTTTATGTATATTCCATTTTAAACCTGTGGTTTTCTATTGATTAATTGTTGCCTTTTTATCCTCCAGATGCAAAAAATATTCTATCAATGTACACTGCTTGTAATATTTGTAGTTACAAATCTCGGTATTAGATTTACACAAATTTTACAAATTTTGAATTTTTACACATAATTGATCATTTTTGTAATGACACAAACGTTAGTATTGTTAATAAAACTTTTTAAGAGTTTCATTAAAGGTATTCAAAATCATCTTTGCTAGCCAAGCGTTACGATCCTACTATCACCGGGGATCTAGCGAAGATGATTCAACATATGACCAGTCTATAAACTGAGGAGTCTGTTTCCTAGCTAAGAGTGATTCTGTTTCCTTGCGAAGAGTGATTACTGGATCCATGCTGCATTTGAATTGTACATATAGGATACTTTTCATGCATTCTAATATTATTTTCTATTACCACAGGAACCCAGTTGATAAGTTGTACACCCTGTCTTACGTATGGTACAGCTTTACAGCTGTGTTAATTGTTGTGTTTGTTGGGATGATTGTAACATTGATAACTGGTAATATTTTATATTTGATAACTGTAACAAAATTATGAGTGATAATGAAAGCCAAATACTATGTGTAAAGTGTGCAAATGTTTGTAGACGAAACGGGCGCGATCGGGCGTTTGGCATACACAATTTTAATCCTGGTATCTATGATAAATAGATATAAGAAGATGTGGTATGAGTGCCAATGAGACAACTCTCCATCCAAGTCACAAATTGTAAAAGTAAACCATTATAGTTTGTTTATGAGTTCTTGACAGTAATTTGTCTGCTAAGGCAAAACCTCTTCAACTAATCTCAGCAAATGATAATATAGCTGTATGATTTATGGAAAAATTGCACTTCATTCTGATTTGAAATTGAGAGAAAATACTAAAAAAACAATGCTTGAATATATCAGCTACCTGTGAATATGATGTTCTATTGTGTAATTATGTCTTTGATAATTTTAAGAATTACTCTTTCTTGCAGGTAAAAAAGATCCAAAAACAATAGATGCTAGATTGATTTGTCCAATTTTTGACGTTGTCTTTCCGTATCTACCAGAAAAAATACTCAAACCACTCAGATTTGGAGTCAATCATAAAGGGGTAAACATTTTTTATATATTATTTACTGTTATATAAGTGTACAGGGGAAACATTGCATGTATTTATATTTGTAAGATTAATACATTTTCCTCTTTCAATACACAGTTATGTGTTTCACTTTTATTATGAGATGGTAAGATCTAAACGTAGTGAGGTCACATCGGGACTTGTATATATGTACCATTTTTGCTTTCTCCCATTATGGTCGGAACAGTTATCTGTGGGAATCTCGACTTTAAAGTTATATACATATTGATTAATCAGGAAACAAAAATTGTGCAAGTCTTTTTCACAATTGTACTGTTTTGCTGATCGATATTGTTTTTTATAATCATAAACATTTTTAACATATGTCCTTAATTTTGATATTACATATGTAAATAATGTATTAGGAAAGTGTATTCTTATATTGTATTTTGAAAAAAAATTCCCATGTTTTTTGAAAATATCAATATTCTTTGTACAACTTCATAGCTTGTTGCGTTAGCTTTCTTGTAATCTCAGCGTCAGCATTTAACATAAAATTCTTGATATCTCCTTATAAACTTGCAAATTACTTTACGTCTGCTGCGGCGCTTCCTCCATGGTTGTTATGTGTGACGTCATGACGTCATAAATCTAAATTTAGCAAGATTTTTTTATATTGACCGTCAATATACATATAATTTAATTTCGGATGTAACACGTCTTCTGATTGGCTGAAAGTTGTTTGTCTATCAGCTCATTAAATAATTTTGTCATGTGATAGTGACGTCATCAACGTTTTTTCATGATTTCCTCCTTTAAAATTGAATTTAGAATTAAATTATAAGGAACGTTTGTATATTTTTTCTGTCTATTAGAAATAACCTCAAAAATGTGGTGCACACTTTTAAATAACCCGCTACGCAGGTTATTCAATGTGCATCACATTTTTGATGTTATTTCTTCATAGACAGAAAAAATATTACAGTCATTCCTTAAATAAATAGAAACATAGCGTCAATATACCTAAAAATAGAAACAAGGCTTCGGATACCTAAAATAAACTTTGAAACACGTGATCGTAATACCCAAATGAAAACAGTAGAATGCTACACCATATGTAATATATAAAAACACAGCAAGCAAATCATTGACTAATTTTATGCATGTTTTTTTGCTGACATAATATTTTCATTATTTCAGAAATATGACATTAAACCAACACAATCTGAAATGCCTTTAAAGGACAGGAATCCCAGCCTAGGAAATAAAGACCAGCTGGTCAATGGTATTGACACTGAAATGGAAATTATGGTTCAAAATCCTGATGAAAAAGAAAAAGAGCATGTGACATTTGACTTGGAGAATGACAATATGAAATCTTAATGATAGTGAAAGAGACAATCCACCAGAACAGTATTCTTATCAAGACATTTTTTTGTAGATAAAAGCAACTTCTTTAAAATTAACATTCATTTCTCAAATATTCATCCATCATTTTTTATTTTACTTGTACATATAGGGCAAATGTTAATAAATAGTTGTTTGTTTGTATGGTAAACTTGAGCTTCAATGCCTTCAATAGTTCAATGAATATTTTGGAATTGGGTTTAAGTACTATACGATTAATTTCTCGAAGAAAATGAGAAAAGTATGATAAAGTCGGTTTTTGAGTGATTGATTTTTGTTTGCTTAACGTCAGCTTGGAATTGTCATTTTGGACCGTTGTCAAATGTTACAGTTGCAATTTTTTTCAAATTTAACCAAAAAGCGGATGGAATGATGTTGTTCCTACAGTCAGAGAAAGTTGCAATTTCATTATGGAATGTTTACTTATATATCTCCCAGTTGATCCGATATTTCAGACCTTGCATTTCCTATCGTGATTTTCTTGATAGAGGATTGCTGCTTACAAGGAAACTATTAAACCAAGAGTTCCAAGCGGTGAAGTTGAAGTCGTCCCTTTGAAAATTTAACGGAAGCCATCACGAGTTGGTTGGCCGTTGTGTATATCTGTTTCACAGATGACGACGGATATGTTCCAATTGTCATAAACACAATTCTCTTTTTCTTGAATGTGACATCCCCGAATTAGACTAATAACTGAATTTGTAATTACATGAGCAACTCGCTGTTGCCACATGTGGAACGGGATCTGCTTACCATTTTTTAGCATATGAGATCACCTCCGGTATTTGGTGGGATTCGTGTTGCTAAGTCTTTGGTTTTCTAAGCTGTGGTTTGTAGGCTGCTGTTTATTGAAACTTCGAAACTACATGCTTTGGTATGTAATTAACGCAATTTGTGGAAACAGGATACATGAATGCAAACTTGTGATTTTTCTGTCCATACTTTAACCAAGATACGAAATTTAGAAAAAAATCACACGTTTGCAAACAGATCTTCAAATTAAGCAGAGCACGAGAGAAAAGGGTTGCGCATTTTGTTAATAAATAATGGTTTTGATGGAAATAACAATTGCATGTCGAAGAGAGAGAACCTTTTTGATTTCTGAATCAATGTTGATAATTTTTCTTTTATTTATCTTTTAACTTTCATACATCCCTAATAGTCTCTATAACTTTACAAGTTGAAGTCAAAGGTAGAAGACTTATGTTAAGTATAACTTAAACATATTCCTTTGGAAAATTGTAAGCACTGAAATCATTCTTCCTTTCTGATGAGATCTTTTTCTATATTATTGTCATCGTAAAGAGACAGACACGTGTGATTGCATCAACTGGGATAGATTAAAGTCATATGAAACTTCAAATTTAAAAAAAAAAGTTGAATATGTTTTATTTACTTGAATACTAGTATCTAAGTTTTACTATAAAACAAGTGTACGTGAACTTTCTTGTAAAAGAAAATCCTTTAGATTATCAAAATCTTCATAAATGTACTGTTAATGTATTAATGTCTTCCCGTACACTAATTCGCCGATATTTTCCCGTATGCAGTGACTGTTACTACGAGACCTCTCCAGCGCAAGTGCGAGGGGAAACACGTGATAAAAGAATGTAAACAAACGTGCACATGGAAGGTACGTAGTAATAACTGATTTAGGGAACAAATTTAATACAACAAATTATTTAACAACTGTTAAGTAACAGTTTAATTAACAAATAGGAACGCATGGAAATATAAAAAATAATATCTTGGCTCTATCAATTCACTTATTTGTCGAGTGCTCCACGTGCTCCACATGCTCTGTGTTGATTGTTTATCAATGTCATGATCCGGTAAACTTCGGCAACACAATAGAAATTTAATTAGCTTGCGCATATATATATATAAATATAACTCGTCTCAAATTTAGCCGAACAATATTAGATCTTTAAATTTGCGTTAGCAAATTTTGTTCTTCCCTCAGCGGGATTCGAACCCTTGCTTTTGTGACATCGTGGCAACACCGCATGCACCGGTGGTCGATGTAATGCATTTTCTCGTCGGCTTTATCTAGGGTTGTAACACAGTACATGATGTATAGTGGCAAAAAGATGGTGTACCTTTCAGATCAGCTACTTTTTCTGTCGTAAAGGATGATAATGTAAATTACCGTGCCGCCACACCAAATTTTAATTTCATTATAAAAGCCTAAACATCTTTATGACAGACATTTTCCATCGGACAACACGTGTTTATACAGGGCTAACACCATAATATATATATAACTCTCAAATTTAGCCCAACAATGTTAGACCACTCAACCACCTAGGCTACATAAAAATATAGCGTTCGGTGGTCGATGTAATGCCTTTCCTTCATCGGCTTTATCTAGGGTTGATTTTACTCGTTCCCTGTTCCTGAACGTTTTTTATATTTATTACGAATCTATAACGTATTATCAACAAATAACATTTCATTCATCGCAGGTATAAATTTGAAGATACAAATGGGCCATTCAGAAAAAGCGAACGAGTAAATACAAATGGCAAAATGACAAATAAAAATAAAAATCACGCGTTATCATCCTCATTATGTCATGTATAAGAAGTTGAACTCATGCCCTGGTTCTTCTCTACATAAAGTGTGTTCTCGTGGTAAAATACAACGAACAAGAAAGGACACAACATACTGCATGTACTCGTAGTCGACCATTTATCATGCATTTATTGATAAAAGCACATATTCTGGAATATGGGGGTGATTCTGCATATAAAGGCGATGCTTGATTTTTAGGGATGATTCCGAGAATGAAGACGACGCTCAAATGTTAGCATGATTCTGCATATTAAGACTATGCTATGTTGGAGTTTGTTCTGCATTTGAAGACTTTGCTGAAAATTTTCGGTTGATTGTGCATATGAAGGCGATGCTGGGATGTTGAATTCGACTCTGCGAATGAAGCCAATGCTAGACTATTGCGATTATTCTACGTATGAAGACAATGCTAGAATGTTGTTTCATTGAATTCTTCTTTTCTGTTGTTTGAATTTCGTTGTCGACCGACCATCATCGACAACTGTACTAACTGATCATTTGTTTCATTTTATAAACAATAATCTCGGTAATCAGCTTTACAGATAAGGCGTTTTGTTTTACCAATTTCATCATTCTCCTCTATCGAACGTCTGAAAATTTAATATGTCTGTCCATTGGTTGAGGTATATAATATATTTAACATCGGCTAACGATTTGCATTTGAATATTATCAGTGTTTATGATTAGCCTCCTCCTTACTTTAACATGTCAAGTAGACTTATTATAAGGCCAAATAAAAAAAAAAAAAAAAAAAACAGTCCCAAGGCTTGGACTTGAGATCCTCAGATGTTTGAATTTGTGACATCCTACTACATTACTTTTGTTTAATTGAAAGATCGTTTTGTTTGACTTTAGATCATCAAATGCTTGAATTTACGACATCCTACAGCATTACTTTTGTTTAATTGAAAGATTGTTTTGTCATTCTCCTTGTTCTTGCAATTCTCAATAATTTCTAGATATTTGTCTTAATTTTCTTTTGAAGCAGGAGTAATTTGCATAATATACTGTCACTTTTACAAAATATTTTACATGTATTACATTTAGTTATCAGACTTTGTAATGACCTATTTAAATGTTGATACATGTTAACGCATTTTTAACTTAATTATTATCCAGTTCGAATTAATTTTACATACTTTAGAAGAATACAGCATCCTTTATCAACACCAACATTTTGATGATGTATCACAGAAATGAATTCTCCACATTTGACTATATAATATTTGCAGTGACACTTCTGGTATCTCTTAGTATAGGAATATACAATGCTTTTAAAAACAGAAATAAGCAAAGTACCAAGGAAATTCTATTGGCCGGCGGGAATATGGGAGTGCTGCCTGTTGCTTTGTCATTGTTCGCCAGTTTTATGTCTTCAATTGCCATTATAGGAGTGCCTGCTGAAGTGTATGTGTATGACACGATGTATATGTGGTGTATACTTGCCTTTCCAATAGCAATATTCTTATCGGCTCATGTACATATTCCGATATTCTATAATCTAAAGCTGACAAGTGCATACGAGGTAATATATTTACCATTAATTATCTTTTGTTGAACGAACATTATACTTTATTTTATCCTTTAGTTATTGTCACTGCTTTTTTTAACAATTAGCTAATTAAAAGTAAAATATATATATATTTCTGTTGTGTGGTAATCGGATTTGAAAAAAAAAACACTCGCACATTTTAAAGGTGGTAAAATTAGTGCAAATTTTAAATCCCTGTATATTGTTATCATTAAAACGAGCTCTATAATTCCACAGGAGCACGAAGTCCACGTATCGCGAACCTCAGAGCCCTTTCATTGGAGCTAGTGGAGCCCGATGCTCCAAAACATTGATCAACGGAGTCCAGAGCCCATAATGTGGAGTCTGAAGCCCAAGTATAAAATCAGGATGTAGTCAGGGATCCTAGCACCTGTGTTATTCCTTAAATTAATACGAATCAAGGGTCAAATGATGCCGTTGCTATATACAATGGGGACCTTTATAAATAGCAGGGTTAGGATGGAGTAATTAGTACATACAAATCATCCCTTCTAATGTTTTATTAATATTTCATTACTCGTTCGCTATGCCAGTGCCTTGAATTTATTAAAGTATATAATTATATAACTGGTAAATTATTTAGTAAGGGATATCGTTACTACCCAAAACCTTTGAATTTGTTTTTTCATAGATACTAAAATTGAGTTTAGAAGTTTGGCTGTACCGGTAGTAATCTAATTACAAACATGATATGGCATCATGATTCTTACGGTGATGTTGTTTATAGATCTTGATACTTCAGATGAGATCCATGTAAACCATTGCACGTAAGGTGGTGCTTTGCCCAAAATGCTTCTGACGTCTTTTAAATAAATCCGTTGGAGATGTGCTGATGGATATTTCAATTTGGGAATACATGGTCTATCTATACTACTAAATTAACGAGGTCCAATTTGTTAGCCGACATGACGTAAAAACGACGAATCAAAGAATTCAATTTTATATATAATAAATATAGGAAAATGATGTTGTTTACAAATTACACCATTTCAGGCCCTTTTTTTCCACATAATTAATATTACCAATAATTAACAAGTTCCGGGTCGAATCCGATACCGATACCAGTAGTATATGTTACATATAGTTCCCTGTTGTAGTTACCTGTTACCTTCTGTAAATTCCTCTTCTATCAGGACAACCCGCAATTCTTCCAGTAGTTGTTTTATATATATGTTACACAATAGTACACTATTCAACAAGTCTGTTTTCTTCCACCTCAATACCACTATTAATTTTGGTAAATTAGTTAAAAAATTAAATTTAGTTTATAGTAAGTTTAACGAAATTAGAAAACCAGGACGGGTTCAAACAGAAAGATTTTGAAAACAGAGAAAAGTGTTCTCCTTACAATCAGCATGACTTTATCAGATGACAAAAAAGAATATTAAAAATCCAGGCTAAAATAAGGCAAGGGTACTTTAATTCAGTAACGGATCTGCGATGACGCGGTTGAGTTCTAGTTTCCAGTTAAAATTAGGCTTTGTGCTAACTTTTAATAACTGTGAGTTCTCTTAGATCGATATACATTGTTTTTTTTTTGTGATTTGCTTTTGTGCGACTTATACCGATCTTATTAGTAATGACCTTTTCAATTCATTTTTCTTATGCTGTACTTTCACACCACTGTCAAAGGCAATTGGAGGATTGATCCTACTTTATATTCCTGTTCCAAACCTAAAGGAGTCTGTAGTTCAGTGGTTGTCGTTTGTTGCGTTCTGCAAAATTTGTTCTTCGTTTGATGTTATAAGATTCAATCAGGCTATTCGAGTTGTTTGGTATTCTTGATAAGATTTTCAGTTTTACCGGAATATACCTAACATATTGACTTGAAATAATTCATCGAAATACCATTCGTTTTCTATGTAAAACATAGTTCTGATCATTTCATGAACACAAAGGAATGCATTGAGCAGTTATGTTACATTCAGCCTCTGTATTTTAACAATACATTTTTTTGAATTTTGCAAATATAAATAAAAATGCACTAAAAGGAGTAAAGGATAAAGCTTCAAAAAATAAACAAAATCATTAAACATATCGACATAATAGAGGCATTAAAAAAAAGAAAAAGGAAACAAATCACAAAATTGCATAACCCAAGTTCGATTTTAAGGTTGGAAGTCATTAATTGCCCCTAATTTCGATGAAAAAGAAATCATCGGTAGTCGGTTGTATCGCATTAGTCTACTAGAATATGAATTTATTTATTAAGAACGTTGTTACTGGTAATTAAGCTTTCCTCACTGAAGTTTAAGGGGGTATTTTGAGTCATAGAAATGTTGGCGGTTAAAGTATATTAAACAAATTTGGGTAATTTTTTTTAGCAAAACGCGTAAGCAGCACATTTTATGCGTCAGTTTAGCTTCTACCGAACAATACTTTTGTGTTGAAATATCGCTTTGGTCGGAAGTTGTTAACTAAAATTTGAACACGGTGTTGTTTTTGTGAAAAATCAATTTATTTGCAATTTCTGTTGATTTGTTGAAAAAAAATGCTGTTAAAAGTATAGAATTTTGCACTAGTGAGGCATATGAAAGATCACGTGTTAAGCTTGCCAAATATATATATCTTAATTATGTATGTGTAAAAAACCTCTAATGTTAATATTTTTCAGTATCTGGAATTGCGATTTAGTAGAAGTGTGAGAATGTTGGTGACCATTTGTTTTTGCATGTATATGGTATGTAATTTCGAAGAAGAAGAAAAAATAATGGAATATCAAGTCAACTAAGATATATATTATAAATTTCCATATAGTACTAGATTATTTCTACATAAAAATGTAAAGTTTTGAAATGGGAAAATTCACCTGTTGTTCGTTTTGTCGATTTATAGTTACAATTTAAAGTTTAAAGTCAAACTCGAATGGAATTAATCAACATAGCCACTACACTTTTAACTATGCTGCGAATTTGTCTGTTCCTTCTAGAGAAGGTCAAGTAATTTTGTCCATGTTTCTGTTGTTCCGTTGTTTTCCTCTTATAGTTGATGTGTTTCCCTCGGTTTTGGTTTGTGACCCGGGTTTGTTGTCGCTTTATCGATTTATGACTATTGAACAGCGGTATACTACTGTTGCCTTTATATATATTTGTTTTTAAGCAACCGAAAAATAGAATATTATCTATAATAAGTATACATTATTGTTTAGGGGCCCGCCTCTGGGTGCGGGATGTTCTCGATGTGTTGAAGACCCATTGGTGGCCTTGGGCTGTTTTCTGCTCTTTGGTCGGGTTGTTGTCTCTTTGACACATTCGCCGTTTTCATTCTCAATTTTAATCAAAGACAAATTTAAAAATCTAAATCTCATAACCATCTTTTGCAGATAATGTACATGTCTATTGTTCTGTATGCACCAGCTCTCGCCTTTAATGCAGGTAATTAAGTAATGTTGCTGCTATAATATTTTAATATATTAAAAAAGGGTACAAAGGAGAAGATTAAAAATCTTAAAAAAATAAATGATGTTTGTATAAATCAACGATAGTTGCAGTTTTGTTACGGTTTTAGGAAGATCGCTTGAAGATTTTCTTCTTGATTGAACCAGATGTCAATATTTTATTTAATTCATTTCTGCACAAATGTCGTTGATCACATTAAGTCACATATATATATTTTTTCTCTTTTCGTCTAAAACTATATTATCAAACACTTTTGCATAAATGCTAGAAACCTTTCATCCAAATAATTAAATAATATTACAATTCAAGCGTTACTTTTATTCTAAAAATAAAGCAATAAGAGGTTGTTATTCATAAGGTATACCAATGAAAATATATGGCCGAATGTCGTTGTATCAATGATGGTGTCTTGTTATATATTTTTTTACATCATTTATTCATTAAGCTACTTTTATAATATAAATAAAAATAAGGAGATGATAAAACATTTCTTTTGCTAATATTATAACATTCCCTTTGATTGAACGCGTATTTTTGATCATATTTCGAATTCGATGCATGCATTCCTATAAAAATGCATAAACACAAATAACAAACTCCAAGGTAAATTCACAAAGGGGGAAGTCCTTAAACATTGACAAAACAAGCATTGACAAAACAAGCGCTCTACTATATCAACAAACATTGACAAAACAAGCGCTCAACTATATCAACAAACATTGACAAAACAAGCGCTCAACTATATCATCAAACGGAAAGAATGGATAACAATAACATTTAATGAATGGCCATTATTTATTTTGAATTTATTGAACCATAAAATTAATTTTTGACTCTTCACATTGAATAATGCGCGAAGCGGATTATGTAAAATGTGAAGAGTCAAAAATTAATTTTATGGTTCAATAAATTCAAAATAAATTATTGCCATTCATTATAAATAAATTTCTATTAAAAAATAAGGCTCAAAGAACTTTTTATATTATTTATATTAACAATAACAACGTACACACATGTTGGCGTATGAATATACAACGTCAGAGTGGGCATGCGCAATAAAAATTGACAACATTGATGATAAAAGAATACTTTTAACCAATCAGAAGACAGTAAATACACCAAATTTATTTATTACTATATCAAAGTTAAAATCTGTATTCATATTGAATACATTGTTAATTTTCTATTTATCAGTTACTGGATTTTCATTATGGGGAGCAGTGCTATCTGTTGGAATTGTATGTACAGTATATACCGCTATCGTAAGTATAAACTGTGATCATGTATAGTATATAACAGTATATACCGCTATCGTAAGTATAAACTGTGATCATGTATAGTATATAACAGTATATACCGCTATCGTAAGTATAAACTGTGATTATGTTTAGTATACAGACCTTCTAAAATTCAAACTGACCATTATTCCGTGCGTTCATCGTGTATCGTGCGTGTTGCGTGCGTGTATCGTGCGTGTACCAATCGTGCGCTCATCATTCATCTTTCTGTGTATTTTCCGTGTAACGTGCGTGCATCGTTTATTCTTAATCGGGTATCGTGCGTGTATCGTGCGTGTATCGTGCGCTCATCAATCATTCATTCTTAACCGTGTATCGTGCGTTCATCAATCATTCATTCTTATAACCGTGTATCGTGCGTTCGTCAATCGTGTATAACTGTGTACATCAGATAACGTGCATTTGTCAAACGTGCATCTCTAATCGTGTAACGTTCATTCATTGCGGTTTTTATATGATAGTCGGTTATAGAGCTCATCAAATAGATATAAGAAGATAGCTTATATTTTATCTCACGGTTAAAGTGTATATATATGTTCCGACTTTAAATAAAATTTACAGTCATACTTACTTTCTTGTGAACACTTATTTAACTTCATCGTACATAACGTTCATACAGATTCATGACTTTTTGTGTAAAATTTATTTATCATCTGTAAACGTTTCGTGGTTATTCAGTGAATCTTGGCTGGGACTGACACATTTTAATATAATGATACATGTTCTACGTACAAACAATAACATGATGACATTTCTACGACAGAACAGTTAAAATTGGAATTTCTATTCAACTAAGCGAAATGGGCTTAAAAATTTACTGTTGGCCAACTGTTATTTGTTAAAAATATTCTGTCAATTAAAAACAAAAGTGCTTTTGCAAAATTTAGATGTGGGGTAGCTCCACTAAAAATAGAAACTGGAAAGTATGAAAGAAAAGAAGTCCACGAGATGACATGTTGTGTAGCTTTACTATTGAAGATGAACTTCATGTCATTTTAAAATGCCCATTATATGTAGATTTAAGACAAATTATGATACATTAAGCTAAACATTTTAATGAACATTTTAACCTATAATTATCAGATAGCGAAAAATTTATATTTTATTTAATAACGGCAATGTTGCTGCTATAGTTGCCAAAAGATCAACAATATTTTATTGAAAAGAAACGGCATTTTATTTCCTAGTTCTCAAAGAAAAAATGTTTTATTTTCATATAGTACAGGTGGACACTGTAAATTTTAAATGTAAATGAGTAAATATATTGTGTCTTAAAAGTCTCTCATTATTCTTTTTAAGATTGGTACAAACAATGCAAATGTTTTAATGTTTTATGTTTACTTCTGTGATTCTCATTTAATGTTTGTATGTGGTGAGACTATAATAAAATATTGAATCAGTATTAACGTTCAACTTGAGTCTTTTCTCCAATGTTGAATTAGGCTAGATTATAATTCTTCGCTTATTTGGCAAATTCATATTCTACTAAGATATTTTCAAACATTTAAGTTTTGATAAATACCATTACAAATATCATTTTTGTCTTAGTTTCTGATGGTCACATGCACGTAAAGTTATTCCATTTAGAAAATACAATACACAAGATTGTCGGGTAAATGTCGATTGCGGATTAAAATGTTAGATGTCAAACTTGAATTAACAAATTAAACTGAGGCGAATTTAACACGAATATGTATTTTCTCTTCAACAGTGTTTTTATTCTCTGTTCTTTATTTTCCTTTAAACTAAGCTAAATTTGTTTTGTGGAAAATTGAATAAAAATATACATTATATGTATTTGAAGGCATTTTTTTAATTAAACAAGTATAAGATCAGGCAAATATATCACGTATTCCTTAAGAAGGATTTTAAATTGAGGAACTTTTTAAACTTGAAATTGTGTTTACGAGTTTAAGATACGTTCTTTTTTATTTAATTTTTTTGATAAAATAGTTAAATATATGGTATTATCATAACAAGTCTTTATTTGAATGGAATAAACATGGAACACTTTCACGGATTCACTTTTCATTGTGTTCATGATTGCATATCAAGGACACCGTTTTTAATGTATGTCTAAAAGATTAATATCCGAAAAAATAATTCACAATAGTACTTTGTTAACCTTCTAGGATTATTAAAGAATGACGGATTTTTTTTAACATGGGGGTATTTTTTGTTCCGTTACTGAGGACATTTTTTGTCCTTTATGAATCCATATGACAAATTTGACTCCAATAAGGATAAATTTTGTCTCATAGAAAAATCGGTAGTTTTATCTGATAGATTTTTGGTAATTTTATCGGATATAAAAGATTGAAAATACAAACAATTAATTGAAGTTTCGTATGCATCTATCAAGATCCAGCAACTTTTGACTAGTATAAAGGGTTGCCTTGGTTTTATAGCTCAAAACGGTATTATTTGTTTTGCTTTACATTGGGTTAAATAATGAAATGTATGTTTCAGAAATTGACACAAGTTTGATTTCGGCTTTGACTCCCGGGGACACTGTCGTTTACAGTAAAAGACGAAAATCTACACATGTACGTTCTTATAAAAAAGAAGTTGTGGTATGATTGCCAGTGTTCATAATTATATCATAATTATTGTACTCCCCCTAATAATGAATCTATAATATATGCCACTGGACGTTAAACGATCAACTATTAATTCATCCATCTTATCCTTTTAGTTTTGTGATAATTTGCATATCAAATACATAAAACAACTGCAGATTTTCACTAAAGTTAGAAGGTCGATATCATTGCACATATAAAACAGACATTAACATCGATCCCTACGTTTTGATCCCCTCACAAAACAACACTTTATAAATTTCATGCATCGTAACGCTTTTCTGGATTTACTTTCACTAGGAACGCTCAATGCTAAATATTTGAAAGCCAACGAATGTATAAAATAGATAGGAGTGTAGAGCTATATGACCAATAAAGGAGATCGTGAAGTTTGATGGTCACGCGTGAAGTGCGCTGGTCTGCGCCGAAGTGCGATGAGCTGTTCGATGGTGTGCGATGGTTTATATAACGCGGGATACCTAGATTAAAGTCTACAGATGTGCAATTATTATGAGCAGTATATTTGTTTCAATGTCAGTATATAAAGCATTTACTAGTGTTATTGTCTATGGATGTAATAGATAAAGTTGCCGCGTACTAATTGAGAGATCGTCCTATTTGATGTTTTGCATGTGGAAATTATTCTTGCTTCAACATAAAATTGAGAATGGAAATGGGGAATGTGTCAAAGAGACAACAACCCGGCCATAGAGCAGACAACAACCGAAGGCCACCAATGGGTCTTCAATGCAGCGAGAAATTCCCGCACCCGGAGGCGTCCTTCAGCTGGCCCCTAAACATATATGTATACTAGTTCAGTGATAATGGACGTCATACTAAACTCCAAATTATACCCAAGAAACTAAAATTAAAAATGATACAAGACTAACAAAGGCCAGAGGCTCCTGACTTGGGACAGGCGCAAAAATGCGGCGGGGTTAAACATGTTTTTTGAGATCTCAACCCTCCCCCTATACCTCTAGCCAATGTATCTTTACTTAATGTGTTCCTCTAATGAGATCCTCATTTACCGTTAAATAATCATAAGAATAGTTTGTGGACCCATATGTATTTAGGGAATGACACTCCATCGTACGTAAAAACAAATCTTTCGTATATTTCCCGTTTCACAGTCCTACATGTATATTGAATTTTACTCACAACTCAGAAAGTTGATACCAGCGCTGGGTATGCTTAAACCTCTTATTCTAGATGTCAGGTAACTTCTGTACTTGTGTTTATGTTGGATTGCTGTCTGATTGACGAATACCCGTCACTTTATATATATAGATTTTTTTAATTTGTTTTTTAGGGATGCATCCAGTTGCACCTTTTCATTTAAAATATATTTCCGTGACGTAACCTCAAAAGATTAGTCACATCAATAAAAAAAGGGGGAAATGAAACCTCTTCTCGCATGTTGCACTTTGGGTAATTATTCGACAAAATACTGCCTTGAACTCAATTTTGGTATAAATATAAAGAAGCCACAATTTGGTTCTTAAATGGATATTTTTTTAAACACCTAAAGCTAGGTAAAGCCTATCTGTTGATATAGGCTCTTAAATTCGGCAACTTTTAGAGACCGACCGTGCTTGGGCTGTATAGCTAGTCAAGGTCGCTAAACTCTCATTATCCGTTTAGAGATTTTCTGAAAATACGATGGTTTTTGCCTTATTCGAAACTAAAACATTATCAAATATTACTGGTGGCCTTCGGCTGTCATCTGCTCTTTTCGGGTTGTTGTCTCTTTGACATATTCCCCATTTCCATTCTCAATTTTAAAATAACTAAAAATATGATAAACAGTTGTCAGATCAAAATACATTTAACAAGCCAGTGCGTTGATACAGGTTATTATATTGTATACTGAATTTACTATATATATCCGTTATTTTTACGTAATATATATATTATATAAGTCCTGTGTCCAGGTGAGAAATAACAATATGTGATTTATATGTCAGGTGAAAGTGACAACGGGTGGTATGTATACTAAAATGTTTATCGTCTTCCATTATACATGAGGGTGTGGATGGGGGTTTATAGAATAGAAAATTATTGACAAAAAAAATAAAGAATACAGAAAATAACCAGACAAATATATAGAAAAGAAAATGATGAGGTACTAGAATTTATAGAAAAAATAAAGAATGATCGGCAAAAGGTATAACGAATAGAAAAAATTGCCTAAAATGATAGAATACAGAAATAATGAATCCCCATTCAGACCCTCATAATCTGACGATGACATTTAGCTTCAGGACAATTATGGGCATGCGATACAGTTTTAGACCCACAGTGATTTTTTTACAAAAGTTCACATACAAGCTAATTTTTACAAAATCAATTTGTATATGTAATAAAAATTATATCTTCAAGTGCTAAATTTAAAAGACAAATGGGTTTGAATTATTCGACATTTACTTAACATTTCGGTTTCTTGTACATTTCTGTCCTTTGAACCATGGAAGTATTATATTGACAGGAACTCCAACAAACCGACTTCAAACGTTTATAGTGCGATGCCGCGAATTCGTTAAGTATGTGTTAATTGACTCGACATGTCACATCGCGATGCATGGGTTCAATAAAATTTTTGGAACTTGGTGATTGATCGTAATTACGGAATATACCGAATAACCGGGTGTGTACTTAATTGTCAAGGAAATATAGTTTCTACGGGTTTTGCTGCGTTAAAAAAAAAAAATAAAGAGAAAGAAAACAAAACCCCGCGACTGTTTTCACAAAAAATCTGAAGGGTTAAAATACTCGCAAGTCATGAATGAACATTTCAGTTTTAGTTACAATCAATTTTAATCGTAAGATTTTTATTCATGAGAGGTCCGCTGGCCTAACATGCTTATATACATGAAGATTACTACTAACTTTGACAGATAATTCAATTAAGTGTTTACTGAATGTAAAATGCCAAAAAATTTCATGAATTTTCAACAAAAAATTTTAATTCAAAATTTAGTTCCCTGTATTTGATTCGGGATTTGGGGGTGTGTTTAAGGGCTTTGATCGGAAAAAAATATCATATTTTGGCATAATGATTTTAGTTTTATAAAAAGACCATAAACTCACTTATTCATGGTATGGTATCAATATTTCTGACCTGACACTACGTACTTTTTATTGCTTAATTCTTAAGAATTTAATATGCAATGTTTCGGGTTCTTTCGGGAGTATTCCCAGGTAAACCCTCATCAGAGGCCGACCTTTAGCTATTTATTTCGTATCTAGTATCATAGATAGATGTGTGTCTGTTTCATAACAGTTTTTTTAATTTATTAACTACACGTGCATATAGGTCTACGTCGTAGCTAGTCTTTTTACAGACTCATAGTTTTATAAAAAGACCATAAACCCACTTATTCATGGTATGGTATCAATATTTCTGACCTGACACTACGTACTTTTTATTGCTTAATTCTTTAGAATTTAATATGCAATGTTTCGGGTTCTTTCGGGAGTATTCCCAGGTAAACCCTCATCAGAGGCCGACCTTTAGCTATTTATTTCGTATCTAGTATCATAGATAGACGTGTGTCTGTTTCATAACAGTTTTTTAATTTATTAACTACACGTGCATATAGGTCTACGTTGTAGCTAGTCTTTTTACAGACTGAAGAAACTGACCAAGTTGATCAGCACTTATTGTTTAATTAATGAAGAGACTTATTGTCTTTATTGTCTTTATTTTTATCACTAATTACTTCAACATATGTCTACACGGGATATAGTAGAGATAGTATTTATCAATGTCATATTGTTGAATTCAGGGTACACTGGCGTGTTTGTTTTATCATCTGTATGATAATATACAAAAGTCTCCATGTTTAGCATTTGAAGAAATATGTAGGTACCCTGCCGGGTAGAAACATGGACATATAAGAAACCGTCGGTTATCTCAGATACGTGATCTATTGAAATAAATCGGTGTCATGTCTTTATTACATCTGTTTCACAGTATACACTATATTATAAAGTCTCCTGTGGAGTGGTTCTTCGACTTAATGATTAATTATCATGTCGCTAATATTCTTATTGTTTTGAAACCCATATCTGGTTTAGATTTAAATATTTGTTTGGCAATCGGATCTTTCCGAATTATATACCAAAACTTTGTTATAATGTTTTTAAGATATTCAGCATTATAATGATACGTTGTAATGAACATATTTCTGCCTGTTATTTTATTCTTATATTGTTTTTTCCGAAGTTTTAACTGTTTGTCTTCGTGACGAATTTTGTGCAATATTTGACTGACGATTTGTTTCGTGTATCCCCGTCTACATAATTTATAAACCAGTTTAATACGTTTAATAAATACAGAGAAACAGGTAGGCGCATGTTTTCAGTGCGTTTCGTGTAACAGTTCACATTTAATATTCATAACGTAAATCATTTTCCTTTCTACAATACATCATCTACAAATTTCATAGTACGAGTATTTATTTCAAAAGTGAATTTCAGCAGGTTATGTTTCTTATTTGCTATTTCAAATAGCTGTTTAATTTGCTCACTGCTTCCATTAAATATAATAAAGCCATCATCTCTCATTCGTTTATGAAATTTAATATTATCTTTGTATGGATATTGTTCTATAATATTATTTATATGGTCAAATATAGCAATATCAGATATTTCCGGGGAAGCAACTCCGCCCATTGAAACGCCAACGATTTGTTTATATGCGTTTTCATTAAAAGTAGATTCATTTTTGTCAGTAAAATACTAAGAATATCAAGTAGACTCTCTGTAGATGGTCTTTAATATCATATTCTTGATTTACATGGTCTGTAAGCGTATTTTCTATAGCCGTTTTAATTTCATTGAAATTAAGATTAGTATATAACGATGTTATATCATAGGAAACAAGTAAATCACTCTGTTCCGTGTGAGTATTTTCTATGTATCTGATAAAATCGCTAGTATCTGATAGATATGTATCTTGTGTCTTCACCAATGGAAGAAGAAAATAATCTAGGTATTTTCCAATATTTAGTAGTGGTCCCGAGCATTGGCTAATAATCGGTTGACCTGGTACATGTACTTTGTCTTTATTCATACATTTTTTTGGGTACATTTCTAATGTTTCCGTACTAAGTTTGTGAATCTTAGGAAGCTTTTGGAGTTTTAAATGTTTTACCTTCTTCTCGTAAGAATTTGAAAGACATTTCGTCTATTTCATCATTTTCTTTCATACGATATACCATTTTATTGACTATTTTTCTGGTGTTTTCTATGTCAATATTTATTATTTTAGTATAGTGAATACCGTCATTTAATTGGGATTCGCCTTCAGTAAGATAATCACGTTTATTCTGTATTACAGTCGTGTTATTTTTATCGGCTTTATGAATACATATAGTATTGTCGATTTTTTATTTTTTTTATGCATTCACGTTCCGATTTAGACATATTGTATTTAATCTTCGGCATATATTTTGATAATTCGTGTTTTGTGTAGAAAATGTATTTTTCTATTGAATTATCGCCAATGATTGGAACTTGAAAGTTAGACTTAATTTTGAAAGGGTGGTTTTTAGTTGCTATGCGTACATTAGTACCGAAATAATATTTCAGTCGCAACGACCTCTCAAATGATTGAAAATCTTTTATCAATTGTCTGTGGTTACATTTGTTTGTAGGAACAAATTTTAAACCTTTTGCTATAACTTTAAATTCAGTTTCAGTTATATCTCTTTTAGATAAGTTAAGGACGAACTCTTTATGAAAGTTTAGGTCCCGTTTTTTATTTTCAATAGCAAGATTGTGTTTAAATCTTATATGCTTATTCTTTGTTTTATTTCTTTTCTTGTTTTTATAATATCTTCTAGTATGACCCATGATTACCAATGGTGTCAGTGATCAAAGGCAGAATTGCGCTTTGTTGAAATAAAGGTCATTTTTAGAGCCTTATGTAAACTGAATGATAGATGATAATTATTACGGCAACCAATCGAATTCTTCGATTTGGGAATATAGGCGTAGCCACTGGTAGATAGGCATACACTTTTTATTTCTGTATTGGTGTTATTATTTATATTCCCTTAGGAATATTAGCTAGTGACTTCTTTTAATTTTCACTGCCATGTATTTCATTTGTATTTATTAAAACACTAATTGTAAGTTTTCTCAATGAGATACACTGATGAATGATTTATTTGTTTCTTGATGTCCAGTGGCACATATTTCATGTATCTTTAGGACGATGATAATGGGATGACATAATTTCGTCTGCTAATATAATAGCATAACTTCCGTTGATACCATGATGTATGGTTGATTGTTGTTTGTTTAACGTCCAGTGGCACATATTTCATGTATGTTTAGGACGATGATAATGGTTTTATAAAGAGACCATATAAACCCACTTATTCATGGTATGGTATCAATATTTCTGACCTAAACAGATTTATCCATCGGATCACCAGTAGTTTGTAATTAGTTTCCATGTTACCTTCTTAGGTTTGACATAGTGATGAATTATTAATTGTTGGTTGATTAACGTCCAGTTGCAAATATTTCAAGTATGTTTAAGGACTATGTTATAGTGATGACATAAGGTTGTTTGCTAGTATTATAGTATAACTTCCATGTTTTAGTCAGATATGATTCGGTATCATTTTCCAGTATATATATATATATATATATATATATATATATCAGTGTCTTGTATGTTATATACATACATTTTGTTTCTGTATTATTTTATTTTATTTTTATTCATTTCTTTATTGTGTCCAAGTAGATCTTTGTTTCTTATGTAAATAGTAATAGCTATATAGTAGATCTATGTTATTTACATAATTAGTTACATGTATATTGTATAAGATGTACAGTATTATATACATAAAGAAAGATGTACAGTATTATATACATATAGAAAGATGTATACTATTACATTGTGCATATAGTATAGTGCCGTACGTAGTTTCTCGATCAGAAATACGTCGTACCATAGCATGTTGTTTTATAAAAAGACCATAAACCCACTTATTCATGGTATGGTATCAATATTTCTGACCTGACACTACGTACTTTTTATTCCTTAATTCTTTAGAATTTAATATGCAATGTTTCGGGTTCTTTCGGGAGTATTCCCAGGTAAACCCTCATCAGAGGCCGACCTTTAGCTATTTATTTCGTATCTAGTATCATAGATAGATGTGTGTCTGTTTCATAACAGTTTTTTTAATTTATTAACTACACGTGCATATAGGTCTACGTTGTAGCTAGTCTTTTTACAGACTGAAGAAACTGACCAAGTTGATCAGCACTTTTGTTTAATTAATGAAGAGACTTATTGTCTTTATTTTTATCACTAATTACTTCAACATATGTCTACACGGGATATAGTAGAGATAGTATTTATCAATGTCATATTGTTGAATTCAGGGTACACTGTAAAAAGACTAGCTACGACGTAGACCTATATGCACGTGTAGTTAATAAATTAAAAAAACTGTTATGAAACAGACACACATCTATCTATGATACTAGATACGAAATAAATAGCTAAAGGTCGGCCTCTGATGAGGGTTTACCTGGGAATACTCCCGAAAGAACCCGAAACATTGCATATTAAATTCTAAAGAATTAAGCAATAAAAAGTACGTAGTGTCAGGTCAGAAATATTGATACCATACCATGAATAAGTGGGTTTATGGTCTTTTATAAAACCACAGAGTCTGTAAAAGACTAGCTACGACGTAGACCTATATGCACGTGTAGTTAATAAATTAAAAACTGTTATGAAACAGACACACATCTATCTATGATACTAGATACGAAATAAATAGCTAAAGGTCGGCCTCTGATGAGGGTTTACCTGGGAATACTCCCGAAAGAACCCGAAACATTGCATATTAAATTCTAAAGAATTAAGCAATAAAAAGTACGTAGTGTCAGGTCAGAAATATTGATACCATACCATGAATAAGTGGGTTTATGGTCTTTTTATAAAACTATCCAGTATTTAGTAAATTCTTAGATCGACTTATTCCTCCGATTGGGATTGTTCGACGCATTAAAAGTAAATATGTTATATTTTAGAATAATTTCAAAAATCTTCAATATATTATCTTGAAGTGTATGGGACTTGAATTTCGTACTTAGTTGGATCGAGGTAATTCAGACTGAGTACTCGTTCAGTTTCGTCAAACCAAGGAGGTTATATGAGAAGGAGAGAGGACGAAAGACGCTAATTACACATAAAATGTTACCGCCTTTTTTGTAAGTGGGTGTTAATTTGTTGAGATCGATTCGGTCGCAGAGGGAGACTTTGTCCTAATTATACACACAATTAAGAACGGAGACACCCGAAGTTTTATAAACCAACCGAGATCTTACAAAGTAAGCCTGAGATCATGGCTCAGTTCTCGACAGTATATATATATAGCCTTACTTACAAAAGTGAAGGTTTGGCCAGGATCCCAGGCTATTAAGAAATACACACCGAATGTTTTCTTTGCTTTTAGTGAGAGCCCGTCAATTTAAAGGGAACCAAAATTTAAATATTGGAAAATAAGATGAACCGATACAAAAACAATGAATTTTGCACAGAAACGATTTTAATGATAGAAAGAAAATTACCATGTCCTGATGTCTACAGCATTCCACCCGGAGAAAGACTGAAACGTTTTGATGGTTCTCGGATAAATTCCTCTGTTTCAATAAAATTAAATCGCTCTGGTCGCAACCTGTCACTTTAACAACTGTACCTCACATATTCCTTTCGAGGATTTAACCTACCATTTTCCATTTCCAGGAGCCAACATGGGAAATGAAAATCTAAGCGCCTATGCCTATATCTACAGCCTAACGCAATGAGAAACAAACTTTTCGCTGGCTCTCGATAAATTTCTCTTCGTTTCAATTACAAATATTCGCTCCGGTCGCTACCGGTCACCGTAACGAAAGTACCTTACATATTCCTCTATTTTCTATGATATTACCTACCAATTATCATGGGCAGAGCCATACAGGTGAAGCGAAAGTCTGTATTTAAAGCAAGGTGGGGTGCAATAGAAATTGCATTCTTAAATTTCTTTACACCCTCATAACTTTGTCATTTCTTAGTCGATTTTCACCGTAGTTAGACGATATACTTTCGAATTTCGCGTCAAATAATACTGCACATTAAAGACACATTTAAACTGATTAGTAACGATAAGTACACCTGTATTTTGATGACCCACTCACCGATAACAATCACGTGACATTAGCGATTCTCCTAATCACACGGACTGTTAGCGGTAACAGCCTGGTACATCAGAGGGCCATATCAAGTGGGTGATAAACATGTCGGTTTCTTTATATTTTTATCATTTTCCTCTGATCGAATTGCTATCCTGAGGGTGCTAATTTTACATCAAGCAGAGTGTTCACTCTCCTTCTCATATAACCTCCTTGGTCAAACTGAAGATTAGTGTACATTTTTTTTGCTTCAAATATTGTTATTAAATTGCAGTTTTCTATACTAGAGACTTTGAAGCCTAAATCATGTTTATAAAACTTGAAGTGTATTTTGTTTTTGTAACAATGGACCCTTTGTCATCAATAAAATGACCAATATCGTGTAGCGGTACTCCACATAATAAAACAATTGGTATACCGGAAACATTATTTCACATATTTCCTGATGTTTGGGCTCATGGGTGAGCTTTGATGCTTTATTGACACACAGGAGCCTTCATTCATTTATTTCTTATTTTCTGATATCAAAAATGATTTTTGATATCAAGAATTCAATTTTGATATCACAAAATCATTTTTGATATCAGAAATCTATTTCTTGATATCAAAAATAAGAAATATTTTCTGATATCAAAATTCAATTTCTGATATCAAAATCGATTTCCTGATATCAAAAATGATTTTTGATATCAGGAATTGAATTTTGATATCATAAAATCATCTTTATTTTTTGATATCAAGAAATCGATTTTCTGATATCAAAAAATAGAATTCTTGATATCAGAAAATCATTTTTTGATATCAGAAAATAAGTAATAAATAGTAAAACGGCGCCTCATAGTTCCCATGATAAAATCTTTTAAAGAACAAAAAATATTATACTGCTTAGGACCCATCATAATGATCGTTCCTTAAATGCATCAAGACATATTTGAAGTTGAGCTATTCTTTAAAAAAAATTCGTCAGACGTGAGAGCAATCTCGGACTAGGTTGAACGTTGTCTTTATCTTTTGAATTATTACAAAAGGTGTAATATGTCTCGTAACCTGATATATGCTATGTAGAGTTCACCACGTGCGTGTAATTATTAACCTCTATTAGTGTTTAAAACATATTCGATAAATACGTTTGATTTAAGAAATAATTCATGGAAGCCATATATTTTTTATATTAAAATACATTCTTCTACATTAATTGAGACGATAGAGAAAACTATAAATATTTTTGTAACACTCGATAAAAATTCACAACCTTTAACTTGAAATTTGAGTCATCCTTCGCCATCCTCCACACTACACGCGCATCACATTATTTGATGCAAACACCCTACTTCATGTACATATAATTTTTATAAACGGATATTTCCCGATTTCCAAGTTCCAATGATTAAAACATATTAAACAAAACGAAAAATAATCTTGACTTCTTTCCGAAAGCAATTAATTTTCTTATGTCATTCTGTTAAATGTGGACCGATTTTTTAGATCTTTTCAGCTTTCACCTTCATTAATTGAACGGGAACAGGTGTCATCATTCATGTGGCGATCCACAAATAACCACGGGAGTATCCGTGTTTATTTACATTGGTAGGTAGATAAGGCATTCGATAACAAATCACGTGATAAGATCAGCGTCAGTAAACGGAACAGGCGAAGGCGGCATCACAGATACCCCACAAAGGAGTTAGCACGTGCTTGACAAACTGAGTCGGAACCTTTTATTTTCTCAAAGAAATCAGTGGGATGGGAATGTGCTAATTTTTCGTTGGAGTTCCTGTCAATATAATACTTCCATGTTTGAACAGACATCCTTAACTTTTTTGTTTCAAAAGATAAAGATATGCGGATTTCGGTAAAGAGATTAGGAATATCTTTGTTACAAAATTGGGCTTTAAATTTGTGTAACAATTCTTTGTTAATAATTAATTTTTGTTAAAAGAAATTGATTTAAGAAGAAAAAAACGGTATTTTTGTTGTATATTTATCTAGTTAAAAAAAGTCGGTAATTTCTTCATAAAAGTTGGAACGAATAATCCTCATACAGTATCAAGCCAAATGTCATTTCTAAAAAGAGGGGTCCATGTGCTCGTTTTCAAGCTAATGGTTAAATCTCGAAAAATGCATCTCTTCCCTATATTTCACAGTTTGACGTCGCGAAAAATAACATTTTACAGCAGCAATTTTAAATGTGTCGATAAAAAGAACGAATTCTTCAATTATTAAGTATGTAAATTTCTGTCAAAAATCATTATAATCAATTCAATATTTTATTTACGTCTCACCTTATGTATAAAATTACACAATACATTTATAAAAGAAACATTTTGTATACATAAGCCAATCTGTACAGATTTATGAGAGACGATAATCAACTAAAACAATATGTATATAGGTAACTATTATTAAGGTCATCCGAAAATGTGATGAAAAAAATCCGAAAAAAAAGACTGATAATAACATACTAATTCAATTTCATGCAATAAGGTTTTAATGCTAAAAGTTTTAGAAGAAAGAGTTTAATGTCTGCTTATTTAGATTAATTCTGCGAATTGTTTTTGTCTGCAAAAACATCAAACAGAGAGATAAAGAGAATCACAACTAATTGAATAAAATTGAGGATTGAAACGGAGAATGTGTCAAAGAGACAACAATCCGACCAAAGAGCAGAAAAGGGTGCGTCTAAACACGACTAAGGACTCCTTAGTGCACTAATGACTTATAATATGCTACTAAGGATTAAAAGGGATGCTATACCATGTAAACAAATTTTTCATCAAGATAGAGATTGATATTTAATGCATAAATTCAAATTTAATCAATAAAAAATCACAAATGATAATTGAACAATGCATTTGCCGGTTTTCTTTGATATTTCCGAAAATCACTGAACCTAAGACACGTGTCAAATTACATAACTGGTAACACTTTTACCTTAAAAAAATGAAAAATTAATTATTTGGATAAGAAAATAACCCAGACATTTAGATATATTTACCATAAAAATATTTTTTAATTTTTTAAAAATCATTTAATATTCATCGGTTTATGATTAAATGAAAAAATATAGAAAATTGTTAAGTTGTTTTTAAGGAAGGAAAATAATGTTTGTCCCGAGAAAAATAGCCCCTCCCCTATAAATGATTATTAATTTACCTAAGTGGGGGCTTAAATTTGGAGACCGATCGCGAGGCCTGACTGCCATAAACAAGAGATAACGAACAGCAAACAGTGGATACACCAATTGATATGTATGAAAGACAACGACGGACACAAAATGATTGCACTGAATAATTTCAACTACCATTGAGATCGTTTTTTTCAAATCTTCTTATCAAATTAGACATGCATTTTAAAAAACCTTGGGATATCTTTTACCGTTTGGTTTCAAATTGGAATTAAAAATTGCATTTTCCCAAAGAGTTTCAGGTAAAACCCCGAGAATCTCACCTCCTAGAAATTTGAAGTGCCAGGATGTTTGAAAATATGTATGAATTTTCTTACATACTTGAAATCGAATAAGGAATATAAACAAATTCAGTATGTTTACTGTACAAACAAACAACAGACACCAAGTGATGGATACAATTGTGGCTTATATTGTTTAATTCATTTTTACTGAGAGCAAAATTTGATTGATTGATTATTCAGTGGTTGTTTAAACGTCCAGTGGCAAAAATTTCATGCATATTCAGGACGAAAAGTCGTTTCAGAAGTATATTATGAAGTATTTGGTATTACAAATGTTTAAATTTTCTCATTATTTGGTAAATGTCATTTTCTTAGCTATTTCTAATTAATTTGTACGAATCAGATTTTTCTGACAAAATTATATCTTTTGCTCTAAATTAACACATACGATTCTGATAATATAAGGAACATTGTAACTTAAGTAAAAAAAAATTAGAGGCTCCAAGGAACCTGTGTCGCTCACCTGATATTTTTATTTACAATTGATGCATAAATCAATGCAATCGTTATACTTTTGCTTTAGTTTCAGAGATATAAGCCAAAAACTGCATTTTACCCCTATGTTCTATTTTTAGCCATGTCTGCCATGTTGGTTGGCAGGCAGGGTCATCAGACACATTTTTAAAACTAAATACCCTAATGACGATTGTGACCAAGTTTGGTTAAATGGTTAAGTGTCTCAGTTGTTTCAGAGAGAAGATTTTGTAAAGATTACAAAATTTACCAAAATTGTTAAAATTGACTTTAAAGGGCAATATCTCCTTAAGGGGTCAACTGACCATTTTGGTCATGTTTGACTTATTTGTAGATCTTACTTTGCTGAACATTATTGCTGTTTACAGTTTATCTCTATCTATAATAATATTCAAGATAATAACCAAAAACTGCAAAATTTCCTTAAAATTGCCAATTCAGGGGCAGCAACCCAACAACGGGTTGTCTGATTCGTCTGAAAATTTCAGGACAGATAGATCTTAACCTGATGAACACTTTTACAAATGTCAAATTTGCTCTTAATGCTTTAGTTTCAGAGATACAAGCCAAAAACTGCATTTTACCCCTATGTTCTATTTTTAGCCATGTTGGTTGGCAGGCAGGGTCATCGGACACATTTTTAAAACTAGATACCCTAATGATGATTGTGAATAAGTTTGGTTAAATTTGTCTTACTAGTTTCAGAGGAGAAGATTTTTGTAAAAGATAACAAAAATTTACAAAAAAATGTTAAAAATTGACTTTAAAGGGCAATAACTCCTTAAGGGGTCAATTGACCATTTTGGTCATGTCAACTTTTTTGTAGATCTTACTCTACTGAACATTAGTGCTGTTTACAGTTTATCTCTATCTATAATAATATTCAAGATAATAACCAAAAACGGCAAAATATCCTTAAAATTACCAATGCAGGGGCAGCAACCCAGCAACGGGTTGTCCGATTCATCTGAAAATTTCAGGGTAGATAGATCTTGACCTGATAAACAATTCTATCCACGTCAGATTTGCTCTAAATGCTTTGGTTTTAGAGATATAAGCCAAAATCTACATTTTACCCCTATGTTCTATTTTAAGCCATGGCGGCCATCTTGGTTGGTTGGCTTGGTCACCGGACACAATTTTTAAACTAGATACCCCAATGATGATTGTGGCCAAGTTTGGTTAAATTTGGCCCAGTAGTTTCAGAGGAGAAGATTTTTGTAAAAGTTAACGACGACGGACGACGGACGACGACGGACGCCGGACGCCAAGTAATGAGTAAAAAGAGATTATGATTGTTTAATCAGCTGTTATGTAAGTTCGCTCATGTCAGTCGGATCACTGATTTTCGGCAATATCAAAGAAAAACCAGCACGTTCCAAATATTGTTCAACTACTCATTTATTGGTGGTTCTTTTTCTATAAAAATTGAAATTTATGTATTAAAAATCTATCTATCTCTACCATAATATGAAAACAGAGTACAAGTAACACCTCCTTTCTAGTCCTTAGTGGCATATTATAAGTCCTTAGCAGTGTTTAGACGTACAGGCAGAAAACAGGTCGAAGGCCAGCAATGGGTCTTCAACACAATGAGAAAATCCCGCACCGAAGGATTTTTTCAGCTGGCCCCTAAACAAAAATGAATTTTAGTTCAGTGATAATGGACATTATACTAAACTTCGAAACATATAAATTTTTCCTAAATTTCTGAACGTAAACAAATGATAATTAATTAGTTAAGGTTACAAATTTAGGCAGATAAAAAGAATAGGGTGGAAGGGGGTCATGGGGTTGGAACCTTTTTTTTTAAAGATCAATGCATTTGAATGGGGAAATATGGTTAAAACCACCCCTTTTATCCTGGGTTGAGAACCCTCTTTTTAAAAATGGCTGGAATCGCCACTCTTTAAAATGTAGCAATTTATAAATGTTTTTTTTTATCTTATTTATATTAAGTAGAATTATAAAAATCGATGAGTTTTATAATTTGACAACACTCATTGATATTGGAAATACTATACTACAATTAATTTATTTAATACATGGAATGTTTAGTAAAACTGTCGACCAATCAACACAGAAAGCGAGATATCTAAAATTTGTATACCCTTATATATTTTCATTATCATACATCAATTTTAAATGCAATTCCAATTAAAATGGCTTTGAGAACCGTGTATTAAGCGTTATCGTTCATTCGTCAATGAATCATTCACCGTGCGTGTATCGTGCGTGTATCATTCATCATTCATCGTGCGTGTATCGTGTGGTCATCATTCATCGTGCATCGTGCGTGTATCGTGCGTTCATCATTCATCATTCATTTTTCGTCAATCCTCCGTGTAACGCTCATCGCGCATGTATCGTGTATCGTGCATTCACCGTGCGTGTATCGTGCGTGTGGTCAGTTTGAATTTTAGAAGGTCTGTATAACAGTATATACCGCTATCGTAAGTATAGACTGTGATCATGTATAGTATATAAGGAGATATACGTCAATGAGACAGCAACACAACAACAACAACAACAACAAAAAAAAGCCATCTACATACGTTATTCAACAGTAGACAGTTGTCTAAACAATATGTCAAGATCTAAATCATCCTGAGTCTAGAAAACTAGTGAAACATAGACTGTTAAAGAAATGCCTTCAACATCAATTCCCTCAAAATGAAAAAAAAAAAAAAAAAAACAATAAAATACACATCATGCTATTTGAACCGCAATAAAATTAAGAATTGGATTGAAAGGAGCTTGATTCAGAAGGGTAATCTCATTCAATTCTGACACGTATTCTGTATCCGCCATATTGTTAAATAATCAAGTCACATCAAATAATAAAATGACAATACTCAGTAAAACAAATCGTGAACCATTTGTCAACGCCAGTAACCAGATCGTGATGGCTGTCGTACTATTGACGTCGATATTTTTAGATAAACTCTTACCTTAATAGTGGAACAGGAACTGTGTACCATTCAGGTGCTAATGAGTTCAACCCCGGATGGAGTTTGATCCTGGATGTGGTTCTTGTTGCTCAATCTGGAGTTTTCTGTAATGTTCTGTTTTTGTTGTATGTCTTTTTATGGTTTTTATTTTTGGCCATGGTATTGTCTGTTTTTCTTCGAATCATGATTTTTTTTATCGTCCCAATGCCTCTTTTTACCCTGTATTTGTATATTAAGGTTAACATTTTTTTTTTTATTTAGTCCTTTAAAAGTGACTTGTGAATAAAACGAAAACTGATAACATACTTTCTCATATTAGATTTGACATTTGTTTTGCGCAACAACATCGCTTCATTTTGTACCGTTTCTATATGTTTCTTTCGTTGCCATTTTGTTAAAGGGTACACAGAGCAGTATTTAAAATTTCCTCATAGGTTTGACCGATTGTTTTGTGTAAATTTGTGAGGTACACCTAAAATAATAGATTTGAATTACCTTAACTTTTAGGGAGGTATGAAAGCAGTATTGTGGACTGACTGTTTCCAGGCTGTTCTCATGTTGACTGGTGTCATAGTAACTCTGATTTGGGGATCCATCAAAGCTGGTGGAATGTCCGAAGTCTTGAGAATTGCAGGAGAACACGAGAGAATAAAATTTATTGAGTAAATTTATAACGTGTTGTTTTCATTTTTTATAATGAAAAAAAGAAAGAAAAAAAGTCATCCCTATTTCATGATAATCCCAGTTTAGAAATATATATACTAGAAAATGGTTGTTTGAGTTTATTTTACTATCACTGGGACACCGATTTTCACTTCTGAAAATAGGAAAATTCTGTTCTTTTGTAATACTAGTAATGTCTGACAATTCCACCGAAAATTCTCAATGAAATAATTTAAAATTGTGCGTATATATTTATATATATGAATATAATAATTTAAGGAAAGCAAGTTCATTTACAATACAATGAATTCAAGACTAAAATTAGTTATCTATAAAAACACTTCAATATTTAGTTTTAGTTTAAATCATTCTACACGTTATACTGTATGGACTGCTTTATTTGGTCAAGCAATGATGTGGACAACAATATTTGGAACAAACCAGGCGCAAATACAAAGAACTCTGACATGTGCTACACTTGAAAATGCTCAAAAGTAAGCAAACTAAAGAAAGAAAATATTTTACAATTTAGAGAAATTTATTTACTATATAATTTTATCACTGAGGTTACCATAGTGTTGTTACTACAAATACATGATTTATCAATTGATTGATGGACTCCTAACATCCAGCGGCAAATATATCATGCATATTCAGGACATATCATCATGCATTGCATGTTTTATAGTTATGCTGTTTATCTGCTAACTTTGTTTTATAATTTATTATTATTCTTTGTTATTTGCCTTTTGATTATTAACGAAATCCCTCAAGCAGAGAGTAATCCAAACTTTACTGGGTTGACCTTCTGTTTCTGAATATTGCAATTTACATTGTTTGAAATACTATTTGTAGTGTATACCCCCATACAGTAAGTCTTTATATTTCGGAGGAGGTAGAGCTCCAACTGTGTAATAAAAAATGTTTAACCCTCTGTTTTAAATTTACTGTAGGGCCTTGTGGTTTTGTTTGCCTGGATTAATGTTCATAATCTTAATGGGATGTTTGAATGGTCTAGTGGTCTTTGCCTATTATCAAACATGCGATCCTCTATCAGCGGGAATAGTTAAAGCAGGAGATCAGGTTTGTAGTCTAATGACCAAAAACACGTTTTTATATAAGTGAATTTTGTTTTGTTAAAAAAAAAAAAAATCCAAAATAAATCTTTTTTTTTGTAATTTGCATGTAACAAAACTGCTACTTTTTGTTAGTTCGTCCCAATATAGAAAAAGGCGTATACACTAATGAGAACGTAGTTACTTTTATAATTAAAGCTGCTGCCTCTATTTGTGATGGAGATCATGGGAAGTATTCCTGGGTTACCTGGTATATTCATAGCAGCAGTTTTCAGTGGATCACTAAGGTATATTTTACACGGTAGCATGCTTGTGACAAACTAGTTATAGTTAACATTGCATCATCATAGTTATTAATTTCCTAAGTACGTTAATAAAAGTACATTATTAGACTTTTATGTTGAGTAAGTTTTAATTATGTAAAATCTGTATTCATATTTAGATTTTATCCAACAGTCATGAAACCTAATAGAAATAAATGAGGTACATTCAGTCGGTTTGTCTCATAAATACAATATCTACTTTATAGTACTGTGTCATCGGGTCTTATTTACTTTGTAGTACCGTGTCATCTGGTCTGAACTCCATGTCAGCAGTCCTTCTACAAGATATCGTTAAACCATTTATATTACCTACCATTAGCGATAAAAAGGCAGCTAATTTGTCTAAGATAATGGGTAACTAAATATACAACACTATAACAATGTTACTGTTAAGACAGACTCAGAAATGTTCGAAATCAAGGGTGTTGGAACAACATTGTCGATACGAAAGACCTTCGCAATATAACATAAAATACAATAAAAAAATTCACTATAAAGAGTGCATTGGAAAATTGAAATAAAAATTATATGACAGTTACCATATCACTTAAACTTTCTGTCAAGCCAATGAAACATATGTCTATCTAGATGTAGGTAGCCTTTTTATAGATGAAATATCTTGCAGATCACTTTTCTTTGTCTGTCGTAAAGGTTGATAGTGCTTACAATGCATTTACATGAATGTTATTATTTTGTGTAAATCTACGACATAAAATCTCCATCGGATAATCCGTGGTTACACAGGGCCATACCACAAATTACATATGATTCGTCTGAAATTAAGCTCAATTCAAATGTGATAATACAAAATTTAAAAGTGTAGTAGTAGAAACTTTTCAAAATTAAACAATTATATAATCACTTAGATTTTAAACTAACTTATTACTCAAGTAGTTTGGGAGTTTAGATTGAGTATGGAATGATACAATGATATCCCCATCTTACCCTGATATAACGATAACATTCTTATTAATTTCTCATGAAATCTCTTTGTTTTCGTCTCTTTTTAGCTTTGGTTTTGGGAGTTGTATGTTTGCTATTTTCATATGTAGCATCGGAGCTTGGTAGTATTATCAAGGTAACAGTTAAATTTTTCAGTTATGTAGAATAAACTAATCTTCATCAAGTTTTCTGTGTAGGTTCTTAATTCAAATGTTTTTATGTAGACGCTTGTAATTACTGTTACTGAAACTGCAGCAGAAGTGTCAAAGCTGTTACAAATACCCCAGTAAAACGTATAATATTTCAAATCGAATAAAATCAATAAAAAAAGTTCAAAGGCTTTGGACAAAAGACAAAACACGAGAAAAATAAAAATGAAAAATGAAATGTTATCCCATAAACTTTGACAGAGTAAGCATGAATGAACTGTAACGCATGCCAACTACAGATACAAACCACCAAGGAGTTAATTGGAGGGATATGATGTGGCTTATTCGAACTCTTAAATGTATACTTAGACAAAAGAGTAACTTCACACAAGCAATAATAAAACTAAACCGATCATGGTATATTTACTGTTAACATGGCACAACAATGTCTAAATTGATAAAAGGAGGAGGAGGTATAGTAAGACAACTTTTGGTACCTTGAATTTCAAAATTACAAAGTATGATAACTCTGTAAAATAAATTACTACAGATGGTCACAAAATATAAGTTTATAAGGTATCTGTAACAGTATACTTGAATTTGTTTGTCTTGTGTATTTACTTAGGTTTTGGAACGTTTTTCATTTAATCATGAACATACAAACATTTGCTAACATTGTCTCGTTTTTGGGGATCTTAAATCAATATTTGAATATGAGAATCAACCTTCTAAAATATATTTGGTCACAAAATGTCTTGTACAAAGATGTTGTTGCGAGTCAAAGTATCATTCTGTCTTAGGCTAATACTCTTAGCAGAGTGTACAAAAACAAAACAATATTTGAAATGGCAATTTTTAATTAAATACGTCAATTACCATATATTTACGACTTCACAAACCAAGTACTTTCCTGTCCTATAATGTACATAAGAAGTTTTGCTATTCATTAATCAATTATTATTATATATTTAACATTATTTCGAAAAGGTTAGCGGGTTTTAGATCTTTTGTTATTTCATTTAGTCAAATGAGTGCTCTTTCCTTTATCAACTTTGCTTCACTAGTACAGGTATTTCAGTGAAGATCTCTGTTTATTAGTACTATAAGACCAGGGACTTTTCAGGTAGCGGTCTTATCATACCCTTTACCTTTATGTATGAAACAAGACAATGATAAGTGAGGAAGGTGGTCACGTAGAGTAGACATGTTCTTTCGAGTTGTCCTGTAATTCCGGTAAGATACGTCCTCATGAAATCATAGGGATATTTATGATGTCAATCAATTCGTTCATATAACAGTGTTCTTTGTTAAGCCCTTTTCACTGTGTTGTTTATACTTATTTTTAAAAACCGTCAATCACGTAAATTTCCCGTTTACCGAGCAATAAGCCGTGATTTATTTCATCATTTCAGGCAGCTCTATCTATGTTTGGAATTATGGGATCGCCAGTTCATGGTGTCATCACTTTAGGGATGGTATTCCCATGGGCAAACGCAAAGGTATTCTTAAACTATTCTAAAGAAATTTTGATTTCGCAAATGGCATATTGATTTAAGCTTTGTCTGTCTGGTACCCTTAAAAGTATGACAACAAAGGTCAACCACCAGAAGCGTACATTTGTAGATCCATTGCTAAAGATTCAGATAACAACGTTCCTGGTTTCGACAGAGTTTCATGTGAATCTCTCTCAGGCCTGCATGTATTGCTAAGTTGATAAAATATAGCAGCATGTATATGAAAAGAATGTGAAATCTAATAAATATTATTCAAGATGCAGTACAGACTTTAACTGCAGATAAACATTGAAACTCTAATTTTATTAACAATTAATTCATTGAGTTTAACGTTATCGTAATTTATACAGCTTTAGTTGAACATGACCATGAAAGTATTATTGACCATACAAATAAAATCAGAGGGCAGAATTCATTAAATATTGTTATCGAATATAAAACAAATTATTACATGGCAGTGTTCATATCATATGTATTATAAACTTCTTTTACATTTAGTACAGCTAAGACGCAGTGAAATAAATGGAAACTACACAATCTTAATTACGCGAATAACAGAAAATACTACTAAACTAATTAAAAAAAGTTTATTTCTTTTATTTGAAGGGAGCTTTTGCTGGCACTGTTACCAGTATGGGTATAATGTTGTGGATAGGTATCGGTTCATTAATGTACAAAATATATCCAATGTCTCCAATGTCTACACACGGGTGTTCGAATCACACAACATGCGGTTGGAATAACTCCTTACCATTTAGCAGTATGGCTATGACCACACTACCAACAAACAGTGAAAGGTTTGGCTAAAAAAATATTTTGATTTACTCTTTGTCTCATCAGCAATATAATATTTTTTTAAATAATTTTGAAAGCTCGTTCTCGAGAAAGAAATTTCAACATAACCGAAGAACAACAAGAATCTTACACACGATTTACATGTATTTTACTTTTCCTTGTCAGATTTTGAAAGCTTTCCTTTCAGGAAATAAAAAAGCTGCATCAATTTTTTTCAACTTGAGTTCAGTTCAATATGCCTATGTTATATGGAAATTATGCTAACAGTGGGAAAGAAACACTAACAGTGGGAAATTATGCTAACAGTGGGAAAGAAACACTAACAGTGGGAAAGAAACACTAACAGTGGGCAAGAAACAATTTAACTGTACCTTAGTCTTAAATCGTATTCATCGTATGAAAAAACATTGTAGATTTTCTCTTCTTTCAGAAACACGATTTTTCCTCTGTACGACTTATCATTTACATATTATATGCTTTTGGCACCGGCGATAGTTTTAGTGGTTGGCCTAGCAGTGAGTTTTTTAACAGGTAGTTTTCTTTCATGAAACCACATTTTCCACAGAAAGTTTGAATATGAGCCTGATTATTTAATAATAATGTTTATTCCATATTGGTATTATTTTGTAGGTGTTTCTATATGAATTGGATTTTGAACAAAACAGTATAATAGATAAACAAAGGATATGGGGTATCCATCCATGACACAAAATCAGCCCAGCAAAAACACACAAAAAGCAATGTTCTTCATTTCAGAGTCACAGTGAGGCCTTTCAGTATAGTAACATAAAGAAAAGTGATTCAAACACGTTGTTTTCTCTCAGAATATGGAACACAACATTAACTTAATCAGTCTTTTATTTCGGTTAATATGTGACTTAATTGATATTTAAAAAGCTGATATTCACTTCGGGCCGTTGGCCTCAGTGAACTTCAGTTTTCAAAAGTCAATAAAACCACATGTTTACCTCATCAAGGCAATAATTGTTTATCATCTAACGCCCAGTGGCAAATGTTTCATACATATTCAGGTTGAATATCAAAGGAAGGGTCTACAAAAACGACTGAACGAAATGAAGGATTGAAAACTTGGACCATCACTGGAAAAATGAGGGCATGTTGGATAAGGGCCTAAATTTTCACTTGGAATAGGACCCTTTAAGAGTTGTTCCAAGGGTTCTTCAAAATGCATAGAGCATTGCACTTTTCATATACGATGTGTTTTGGTTCCAACTGGACATGTCTGCGTATTTATACATCCACAATCGAGGGGAAATCGTATTGTTAGACGGAGAAGCAGGGAACAAGTCATAAACCCTGATTTAATCTCTTGGAGATTTATATATTGCAAATTCCTATTCAATATTGAACATGCAAAAAATAATGAGTATATTATACATGAAAAAGACAAACGCAGAATACTTTTTGCCGTGAGGAAATGTTACGATAATGCGACGGCTGTAATACAAATTAAATCATATTTTTTGAATCAGAAGGATATTGCATACAATCATTTAATAAGCACATTTTGATATATATCGTCATGATACATGACATGCACATTTAAGATGGACGCACTGTGTATGCTTATACATTATATACATTTATGTATAACTGGTAAATTAAAAAATCTTATAAAAAAGTTTACAAATAATATGTTCTTATGTTGTGCTGTTCCACCACTGTCCAAGGTTAGGTGAAGGTTGAGCGCCCACAAACATATTTGAATGTTTGAATAGTTTTAAGTAGTTATAGAATAGGGATGAGAGGCCAAATTAGGGTGGCTCAAAGTGGTCAGGACAAATTAGGGTGGCTCAAAGTGGTCAGGACAAATTAGGGTGGCTCAAAGTGGTCAGGACAAATTAGGGTGGCTCAAAGTGGTCAAGACAAATAAGGACGGCTCAAAAGAATCAAGACAGTTTAGGGTAACTCAAAGTGATCAGAACAAATAAGGGAGACACCATTATTGAGCTAACATTGTGCAGAGCGCTCTATAACCTTATGACATCACACCAATGAAATTGTTTCACACAAGAACAATAAAGCATTCTTTTGAAGAAGTGGGGAGATGGGTGTTAAGTTTGTATATGGAGATTTATTAAAACAAAAGATGTTGATGTGGTCATACATCAGGTGAACTG